>JAKSZP010013238.1:0-199882 GCA_022478985.1 Massospora cicadina
GGGTCTTTTTTCATAGATCAAGGGATTAACCCCTATAGTTGGGCTTTACTAACACTCTCTTATTGCTCAATTCCTAAAACTCAACCCCTCCTGTGTTGCGCGGTCTTTGCATACTAGATCAGACATTCCTTTGCTGAAAATTTTAGAAGTTTTTCAACCATAGAACTTTCATACAATGACAAGTTCTAAATCTATCAACACCATATTGATTATATAAGATGCTCAGTCCTTGGTATCTAGTATAGAACTGGTTATGTCATAGAAAACTTCTAAAAGCAAAAACTAGTTTGGATAAAATGTGGCGCTTTATTTAATTAGATATTAAAATACTATGTTTAGTTAAATAGTCTCTAATAAATTCTGTCCTTATTTAGAGAGTACAATTGATATTAAGTACAGCATTTATAATGAAATTTAGAGCTAGAAAGGTATTTATTAAAGGCTATGGGTAACACGGTGTGACAATATAGAATTTATCTAAATTATTTGAGTGGAATATTAATGATCATACACTCTTGTAAACTATGTTCATGTTCCCTACTTTTTTGATACTAAGGACAAATAGGAGCAAAATTTAAGGCTTAAATAAAGTCAATGCACCATAAGACACATAACCCTTTGATTTTGATCAAAATTTGTATCTGTTATAATATTTCATAGTATATTTATAGGTTCATATGGATTTTGTATTGACCCTATTAATGACTCTTATAATGGACAGGCTTGATGGTGCAAACGTTGTGTGTCAATTGAATCAAGGTTACATATAGCCCTTTCCATAAGGTCGCCATTTTATGAGTCATCTTAAACCCATATGTATCATAGTTGGCTAATCTGTTGCCTTCCTTAAGAGTATAAAATGTTTCTTTTTTTAGTGCTAGATTGTATGCAATGTTCCTTGGTTCTGGTTGTCCGTGACCTTTTGGTTGGTCTCATACTAGAGATGTTCTAGAAGCTTTGGTCTCTATCTATATTAATACTATAGCCAATTAATAAAAAGGTTTGATGGTTGGATCTTAAATTTGTTAGCCATAATTTAATGCAGCAAGGAAGGTAAAATGAGTTGTCATCCATAGGGAGTTTAAAAGGCGAAAATACAGCTGCACTATGAAAACTTTTAAAATTTGAAATTTGGTAAGGTTGTTGTACAAGGACAACTGGGAAGGTAAAGCAGCTGCAAATTTTCAGAGGACTTTCTCCAGAGTTCTATTAGCTCTTTTGACTATCACTTTAGTCTGAAGCTTGTATGAGGCGGTAAGAAAACTTCAAAATCCCATAAGCTCATTCAGCTTAGATTTTTTGGGGTGAAGTTGGTAGCGTTACTATTTATCTAATTGTGGGTATCCATATCAGAGTATGAGTTGTTCCCTGATGATTTTTATTTGATGTTGGTGCCTTAAAGTAACAAGTGATATTATCTTTGACCCACTTAACATAAAAATTTTTTGGTTACAATGACGTAACTATGGTTGAAATTACAAAATGGCAAGGGTCATATGTAAATCATTTGATACAGTGTAGCAGGCCCAATTAGTTTCATAATTAGGTAGGTATCGAGGTCTAAAAAGTCTGATGGGATTGGCATTTAAGACGTTTCATCAAGAAGTCTTGATTATAAAATCTTTTAAGACTCCCAGTAGTAGCTTTTTTAAATTTTTCATAGTCGTTTTGAGTTCATTTTACACGTATAACAGCTCTGTGGGACTGCATAATTATTTCTGGGAGTTATAAGGGCTTTGTTTATAAAAGAATTTTGACATTATTTCTTATCTTATAGAGCACCCTACCTTACCTTATGTATTCTTCATAAGTAGATCTGATGTCTATCCTTAGATAGGTTCTTTATCTGCATAATGTGAGCCTTCATTTTCTTAAATAACTGTTAAGCATAAGAAATCTAAGAGGTGATTACTGGTAGTCCAGAAAGCCCATCTGCATTATAATGCGAAAAGCCATAGTGACGAATCACTTCATAGTGTAAGTTTAAAGCTTCAGTGCCCTCTGGGACAACCAACTTTGGGTTCCTTTAAGTTTTAAAGAATGTAAATAATGCTTGATCAGTGACAATCTGAATTTTGTTTCATAAATATAAACTTAAAATTGTTTAAAGCAAAAATGATAGCATTTCATTCAACTTTTAACTAACAATATATCATCTCTCAATTTTTAGGACGGACTATAAAAAATCAACAGGATGCTATACTTTATTTTCATCCACTGAGAGAGCAGAGCCCAATAGAGGTTAAATATGAGTAAAATTGCACTATGAATGGAGGATAATTATTGAAGTCTTAACACTTTAGCCTCCATCAGCTTTTTTCTCAAACTATAAAATATTACAATCAGGGAACCACTGGAAAGTTACTTCGCTCATCAGAAGATGAAATAGTGGTTTTATACAGTTGTGCAAATACTTAAATCTAATTTGCGAGGATAGCCTACTATTACAAAATTTTTGCCATCTTGTTTGTTCTTTGAATTCCTATGCAATCAACACGTTGAACTTCTGGGAGTTAAAACTTTTACCTTGGATGTCAACAATATGAACTAGTTTCCATCTGGGCCTTAGTAAATTAGTAAATGCTTTGCTTAGTCAAAAGTAGGCATGAGATAACATTTTTAACTCTTCTTGTAAGGTTCCAGGCTTTAGCTAAAATTCTGGATAGAACCTTACACTCCTTCAGTACAAAGATGGGCACCAATTGCTGGGTTCTAATTTTGAATATTAATGAACTAGGACATACACTATTGAAAGATTGGTCACAGCGTCCCCTTTCTGATAATTTCTCCATCACAACCCACCTCTAAGCTAAAAACTTTGCTATCACTGAATCAGCAGAGTTTAATGTGCTGAAAATCACACAACTGGTAAAATTAAAAACTAGGGTTGAAGTAAGCTCCACTAAGTCAATTTACTCTCTCTAAAGAACAATTCCACCCATAACATTCTTATGTGTAAAAAGTTTGATACCTGGGGTAACCTCAGGCGAAGGTAATTGCAATTAAAAGTTTGATTTACCAAGTGTTTAAAAATAATAGCTTACTATGAGTTTTGAACATGCTAAAACATTTTTGATGATGGCAAGGTAAATCATGCAATCAGATTTTGATTCAGAAGATTTAACCTTAAAGTAAATTGTTCATAACTAGCCTTTGCCGTTTCAAGGCATTCTGATTTTTGTAAGTTCCGCCCAATCCCTTAGGGATAGTATCAAATACCTGTGTATAGTAGTTTGTTGGGTTATTCTTTACCTAAATTTCAATATAAAAATTAGAAACAAATAAATCATTTTCTCATTTCAAATAAAATCATATTCCAAATTTCTTGCAATCCATTGAGTCCTATGGAGGGGTAAAAAAGTTGTAATTGTACTAGTTTTGATGCTTTTAGATTTTGGGTTTACTTAGATTCTTTTCATTAAAATCAAGAAGGAAACTCAAAGATCAGTCAACATACACCAAAGCCATAACTATATTCACCATTCTCATCCATCCAACATTATCAATTATCTTCATCCACCTTTTATCAGAATGGCGATACATTGTATTTAAAAGTTGCTGTACTTAGCGCTTAAGCACACACAATGGAATCAATGTTTTTCTTTGACACAATGCCTCCCTGATACTCCTTATAAGTGTGCAATTTTATATATATTATTGATAATACATTAATATCATCTAGGTATATAAGAATACAGATCAACATTAGATCACCTAGGATGGTGTCCATAGACCTTTGGAATGTGACAAGCGCGTTGCATCATCTCTTAGGCTTCTCGTCAGTTGGTATAAACTGTAAGAAGTAATATCTACATACTTTTCCTGTTACTCCTTAGATAGATAAATGTGCCAATATCAATAATAAGATCAAAAGAAGTGAAGTATTCCGCTCCTAGTCATTAGAGAGCATCATCAATTTACTTTAAGGATATAAACTATCCTATGAAACGTTAGATTGGTTAGTAAACACTACTTGGTTAGAACCATCATTTTTCTTAGAAATTAGTTCTGGATTGGCCAAGAACTGCGTAAGGGTATAGCCATATCCTGATGTAGAATATATAAAGCTCTTTTTTACACAATTTCATTTAATGGCCTTGTTATGTTAAGCGAGCCTGGAATGTATGGGTTTAAAATCATATGTTTTTATATTGTGCAGGATTCCATTTGAACACTCAATTACATACCTATTACATCAGATAACTGATCATACTTAACCAGCAAATAAAGTGTTTGATCCTAACGATCTTTTATTGATTCTTTAAAGTGCACATGAGGAAATACAGTGAATAAATCTTAAGGCTTAAAATATAGCTTATGTTCAGGCAAAATTTCCAGACCAAAATTGATCCTCTCTCTAAAATAGATATAAGAAAATGACTTTTCTGTCCTTTCTTCACTGTTACTCCATAAAGCTAAAAAAAGTAGGACGCGAATTTTCACATGTTCAGTAGTTATTATATTCAAATAGCATGTGGCTCATTCTACAACCATTCTAAGGTGAATGGACTTCACCTAACAATTCTTTAAGTAACAATTCAGTTAGTCCAGTGGAGATAACTCTCTGTTCCCTTGAATACAGAATACAACGTATTAATGCTCATAGTGAATACCCAAATTAAGAGATGGATCAAGTAGGGGGTTGAGAAGGATGCTAAACTTGCTGATAATAAAAAGGCCAAAACTCCACAAGTATAGATTATTGACAAAATTGCTTCATCATAAGTGAAGCCTCTTTTCTCTTGAGCAATGAAGAGGCAACTTCTAACCAATTTAAATTATCTACCTCATAGCTGAGAGCAGCGCTATAGAACTTGAGGAATTCATACCAATTAAATAATAAATTTTGTTATTAGGTAGAAAATTTTGGGACCACTTATATAAAGTGATCCAAACCCCTTTAATAGAGCGCTATTAGCTCCTTCACTAACAGTGCTATGAGGCCCATTACTACCATATCATAAGCAATGTGCTATATCAGGGGAAATCAAAGCTTCTTCACTAATATCTTGAAATTGATTTTTTTGAAACATTAAATTCTACTATAATTCAGACCCAGACCTCAAATTACTTGTATATTGAATAACTGATATCTGAAAAGCAATTGGAAAAATTCATTGGATGTAGAAACAACTGGAGAGACTGATTTACTTATCATAGTTTTTTCTCTCCAAAGAAAGTAAAATTATACTGAATTCTTCCAGAGGCAAAGTCACCTTGACTCTTTTCAATGGGGGTAAGTCATCTTGTTTGTCAATCACTCTGATTAGTGCTCGTTCATCAATTTGGGTATCATATAAATTAGATTGATCTCGCTACATTCCATTTCAACTTATCAGTGACTAAAGGTTAATGAAAATATGCTACATGGAGGAATTTTATTATTTGTAGATAGTTTTGAATTGAGTGTAACTTCATCTTGATGCCTTAGTGGGACTTAATGATGGTTAACACTATTAAAAAATACCCTATTGTCAATTATGTTCCCTTGTTCTTAGTAATCATCAATGTGAGCTATGTAGTTCATGTTGAATTTCGTTTTGGGGAAGTTAGCAGCATAGTGCACCCTAGAGTCAAAAGTCAGAAGGTTATTTTAGAAAAACTTCCTCTAAGGTCCAGAATTTCTCTATGTTGAAAGATATATCCTAGTGTTCTCTAAGTGGTATTATCTTTTAGGTTGGTGGTCACTTTCACAAATTTTTCATTAAGAGGATTTAAGGTAATTTAGCCTGTTCTGATATTCAATTGTAAGCAGAATATAAAAATATCTTTAAGTGCAGACAAAGGGAGGATACCCCAGTGGTAGAATATGGAACCTCTACCACTGACTCTCTGAGTTTGATCCTAGTAGATGAACTTTAGGTAGGGGACAATTATGACTGTGTTAGTGTTGCGCACTAATGCCCTAAACCAAGATAGCAAGAAGCAAGGCGGTCCGTGGAGTTCCTGACCTATCATATGCCACGCATGGAGGTTTTCCAGGTTTTATCCTTCTTTCCCATTAATTCATATCCTCTTCATTGGTACAGTATTGTCCTCAGGTCAGCCCACCTCAAATAAAATCTTTAAGTGCATACAGTAAAGAATGGAATGTTTAGTGTAGCTCTTCATAGTGTTTTGAAAAGCTTAATTTAACCTCAAAGTTTTTCATTCCCTTTATCTCAACTTAAAGTGTGCTTTAAGATAGAGTTAGTCAGAAATTTGTAATGATTTTGTTCTTCTGGAACTAAACTTTCATAAAAGTTTCATTTAAGCACCTATTTTTGGAACTATCAATCCTCTTAGTAAAGCGTTTTCTAAATCAGAAATTCAAGTTGTTCTTTAGCAAATATGACATAATTAATTTTTTGACTTTTTTCTCCACCCAGTACATAATGGTGGTCGTCTTATAAAGATTATATACCTCATGCCATGTCATTTATGAACTTTTAAAGATGAATTGCATAATCTTATTTGTTAAAGATGAGAGGGTTGACAGGGCTGATATGTTGAAAAGACTGGAACAATTTTTAAACATGGTAACAGTGGAAGTTGCTTAAGAAGGTCCAATATAGAGCCTTGAGTCGCTGAGTCTTAAGAGTGACTTCTTTCTTGAGTTTTCTAATTGTTGAGTAGTACCAAAATTAAAATTGCCATAGATTGCTGAGGTTGTTGTTGGAATCAGGGCGGGTTGTGTGCTCCAGATTCTAAGTTATACCTGATTCCAACAATAATGCAGAAGAAGTTTACCTCATATTCCAAAATAAAAACTAAATGGGTATTTTGTGCCACTTAATCAAAAGATACCACTTATAAGTTAAACTAAAGTTTTGTTTTTATGGTTTTTAATAGTGATTGTGAGGGTAAGAAAAGAGAACCCTCTTAATAAGTCAATTGATAGATTTCAATTTGTGAGGCTTGAAGTTCAGATTGCTTAGTAAAGTCAAAATAGGAGATATTGTGATTTGACTTATCTAGATCTCAGAAAACTCGCCTAGTTTTATTGAAATGACTGATGGAAAGTCGATTATTGGTAGGATATGACTGTGAGGTAACGATTTAATTTTACTTGGACAGTGGGTATGTAAATATTTTTGCCTTGCAGGACCCCTTCCAACCCTATAGAAGGAGCTAGCCTCCGCGGGGTAGGTTGTAATAAATTAGTGTTGGCCTGAGAAAGAGCCTCTCCAAAGAGCTCTCCTAAATATGCCACATAGTCAGCGCAGTTTGACTATCTGATTTTGTGGTATTAGGCCAAGTATAATTGCTAATTTTATCACCCCAATCAGAAAAGATCCTACTGATAATCGTCCAGGGTATTTTAGTCGATTTTTCTGCATTTTACTCCTTATTTCGATCTGAAACACTCTTATTAAATAATCAAACTTTTAATTGTCTAAATTACCCCCCTTTAAGAGTGTTAGGGGGAGAATAAGGGCGCAGGAAAAGACCATGTACTCTATTTATGGTGATACCCGTGGCCAAAGATTTTACAGAATACTCATCACCTCTATTGTAAGGGACATTGAAGGGACCCTCCCAAATAGATCCAAGTTTAACGTTTCTGGGTGTGAGACAGTTATAGTATTACAGGAACAGGTAAGACACTTTATAGGAAGGTAGGTGAGCCCAAAACTCATTGGCCGCTGTCCCTCTTTTGTAACCATTTTAGCTAAGTTTGTCATAGCCTCATATTGAAGCTTAATGATACGTTGAGCAAATATTCTCATGGCTTTTTCTGATTCCTCAACTTTAGAGAAGAAAACCTCTTTAGCTAAAAGTCCAGGTATTCCTGTATCCTGCCCATACGGAACAAAGATTAGGTACTTTTTCAGGATCTGATGATAACTAATCCAGTATGCCATAAGAGCAATGGGTAGGAATTGATCCCATTGAAGTGGATCAGAAGAGGCCATTTTACGCAGGATGGAAAACAAAATTTCATTTGCTCTCTCCACAGTTCCATTGGTAGAGGGATAATTTGGGGCTGAGAAGAGTTGTTGGGTCCCCATAGACGTATCCAGGAGCTTGACTTCTTTAAAGTTAAAGTTCAAACCATTATCACAAGGTAGAACTTGGGGACAGCCATGGCGAGTGAAGATATTTTAATGTAGGAACATTGCGGTGGCCTTAACTATTTAGGCAGGGAGAGCCACGGCTTCAACCAACTTAGTAAAGTGGTTGATGCCTACTAGGGTAAATTTGTCTCCACTGGTAGTCTGTTTAAGGGGGCCTACTATGTCTAAACTGATGGTGTGGAACAGCTGTTGAGGGGTAGTTGGTTGATATTGGTATTTAGTCTTGAAACTGGATTGCTTCTTACAAGTGAGACATGCATCCAAGACTTCAATAAAAGTAACCATGATTTCCTCCTCAATGTTACCGCTACCCTAATTCACTCATAGGTTTTCTTTTCCCCCAAGACCTAGGAAAGGTTGATCTTCCAGGATAGCAGGTACACATTCTGTGGGCCGTAGATAAAACTACTTTGCCCCACCTGCAAATACAACTTTCTTTTTCAATTTGGTGTTGCGGGAGTACTGGGCTAATATCTTCTGGAAAGGCTCATCCTCATCCTCTTATTCATCAGGGGTCATTAAGAGATCATATTCTCTCCGCCTCACTATTATCCAAAAGCAGGATGGGCAGACGAGTTAACCCATCAACATTCATGTGACGAGTTCAAGCACGGTGTTTAATCTTCATATCATAATGCTGGAGCTTTAGATCCCATTGCGCTAACCGCCGAGTAGGATCCTTTATATTCTTTAACCAATTAAGGGAAGTGTGGTCAGTAACCACAGTGAAAGTAGTACCATACAATAAAGGACGGTAATGATTTACAGTTAAAACAGCGAAGCACTCCTTCTCTGTGACACTGTAGTTGAGTTTCGCCTTAAAAAGCTTCTTACTGAATAGGATAAAAGATGATCTACACCATTTTCATCCAGTTGGGGTAAGATGGCCCCAACAGTACAGTCCAAGGCATTGGTAAACAAGATAAAAGGCTTATTATAATTTTGGGTGCCATAGGATAGGACTTTGTAGCAGCAGTTGCTTCAGCATTTCAAAAAGCAGCTGCTTAATCTGTACCCCAATTAAAAAGGGGTATTTTTAGCTAATAG
Organism: Massospora cicadina; assembly: GCA_022478985.1. NCBI lineage: Eukaryota > Fungi > Entomophthoromycota > Entomophthoromycetes > Entomophthorales > Entomophthoraceae > Massospora > Massospora cicadina. The sequence continues at coordinate 9,105 of JAKSZP010013238.1, forward strand.
TAAAACGAGAAGCTCACTGAGCTGGGCGAACTCGTGGATATACTGATGGTGATACCTCATCATACCTAGAAATACCTAAATGTCCCAAAGGTTCTAAGGGGCAGGCGTTTAAAGATAGCTTCGACCTTATCTTGTAAAGGCTGTATCCCTTCTTGGGATATATCATGTTCAAGGAAATCTAGCTTCTTTTGGAAGAAGGTGCAATTTGACGGTTTAATTTGATATTAGAAGCCCACATGCATTGAATGACTTCTTTTAAATGAGCGGGATGATCAGTGAACGTTGCAGAAAAGATGGTGATGTCATCAAAATAGACAATCACACAGCTTAGCTTGAGGTCCCGCATTATGTGGTCCATTACACTTTGGAAGGATGCCGGCGCATTTCACAGCCCTTGGGTAGGCGGGTAGGCTGAAAAAAGCCTTCACTACAAATGAGAGCACATTTCTCCTGATCTTATGGGAGAAAGATCCATTTGCTAATATGTAATAGCCAATTCCTAGGCTGTGAAGGAATTTGAGCCGGAGAGTTGTGCAAGGGCATCATCTATGCGTGGGATAGGATAGATGTCTTTTTAGTGACGTTATTTAGTTTACAGTAGTCCATCACTACCTGATGATTTTCATTCTTCTTTTTGATCATCAATAGAGGAGACTCTAAAGGGCTTTGGGACGGTACTAATAACCAGCGTCTAATAATAGTTTGAGTTCAACCCTAATTTGCTGCTCTTCAAACTTGAAAATTCTGGTATGGTTTAGATTGTTTAGGTTTGGCATCACCAACATTAAAGGAGTGGCTCCCCCTTCATATGCCCATAATCCGTGTCAGTCTGGGAGAAAATATCACTATATGGATTTAATAGAGAATAAGCTTGTTTAAGCTCATTTGGGGTTAGGTCATCTGAGATGTGGACGTTAGGCAGTTTACACACCATCTGGTCAGTGGGTAAACCCATATCCAACATTAGCCCAATAAAGTGGACACTGTTAATCTAATTAAAGTAATTAGCATACCTTTCCCTATTTCCTGATGTTTGTCAATAAAGGTTTATTAGTAAGGTTCCCCATTTGGATATTAATTGGTAGTTGATAGTCTGGGCCAAGTATACCTGACAACACCCAAAGGTTCTAAAGAGATTACTCCATCAATGCTTGTTATGTGCAGCAGGCAGTCTCGGGGGACCTGTAGATTAATGTTGGTAGCGACCACCCATTGTTCACCAGCCTTGATTACGGTTTCCTCTGATGTATAAAAAGAAATGCCCTCTGAAGCATCTACCAAATCAGGAAACTTTTGTGTTTCATCCAGATGGCATGTAGAATAAAGGTAAAGTAGGAAGGTTATTCAAATAAGCAGGAGTATCTTTTATGGGGTTCTTTATTGATGAATAGTAGAGGGACTTCATAGCTTAGTAAGGAGAGGTAACCCTGTTTCATGTTGATTATACTGTCATACTTATTCATAAACTGTGTGCCAATAAGCATGTCATAAGCGTTATTGTCCAAGGCCACAGCAGGTGCTGACAAAATGAGATTTCCAATCTAAATAGGAAAGTAGGTGTAGGCTCCAATACCATGGGTGTTATTGAGACCCGCCATTCCTAACTCCCAAGTTTACTTAAGATCAGGAGCCAGCTTTTTCTTCTTGATCAGCTTGGAAGAGAGAACATTTACAGGAAATTCAATGCCCAAGATAGCCCTAACCCAGAATTTTTTATTGATGACCTCTACCTTAGTTATGGTCCCAACAAAGTTAGGGGGTGCTAATACTTCCTTAAGACGTAGAGTAGTGGCAAGCTTTTAAGCTGTCTCAGGGTAGTTATTTTTAATAGACTGTAGGGTGTGAACATGATTAATTGGTCAAATCAGCGAAGCAATAACATGGTCAGCATCGCTAGTGGTATTAATAGCCTCAGGGCACACCAGCACTTGATTAAGGTAGATTTCTTGAGGGATCAGGGCTTTATTTACTCCTTCAGGGTTCAGCTCATCTGGTATACCTACTTCAACAGGGGCTCCTAGAACATAATAGCCAACGTACTCATAACCCCTTCAGACTCATCATCCAAATGGTTGTCCACACACATTGGGTGCAGTCTAGAATAGCTTTCAGAGGTGGAGACCACAACTTTAGTAGCTGTGGGCCCATCTGCAGCGATGATCATTAAAGAACAGGCGGCTTATCCTAAGAAGCCTTGTCTTTGAGCCCATGGTTGTTGGGAGCGACTGTCACCAAAATGAGAGGTTTGGGCTTCCTTATGGCTATAGGTTTTGGATTAGAGTTGTCTGGGGGAGATATCATCGTGGAGGGGGATGCTTTAACTACGCCAGTTTTGGGTTGATCAGAGGCTGTGAGCCTTGGGGAAACAGGTGGTTAAGCTTAGCGACTTGTTCCTTAAACCAATAGTTGGTGGGGGTAAATGTCACCTGAGAAAGGATTTTAGGCTTAGGAGAAGGCTTTGGAACCACTTGGAGAGGTTTGTTAGATGTCACAAGCTGATCTATGCGGCAAGATGAGGGCCGGGAGTGTTGCCCATTGACAATGATGCACTTTGACTTACTAGCTTAAGAACCTCAGGCTGTCTGGGCGAAGGAAGATCTGGTTTATGCTGCACCACAAGTGCTGGGTTCATAGTAGTAACCAGCCTAGGGGTCAACATAGCCTCCTTAATTGGGGCTACAATTGAGCACTCCCTAATGGTCCAAACCTGGGGGTATACCACAGATTTGTTTATTGTCGCACAGGTATGAAAATTAGCAACGTCTAATACGGCCTCTTTTAGGTTATAAACGTTTTTTTAAAAGTTCACTTTAAGGAGATGATAAGCTGATCTAAAGATGGTTGAAAAGCTAACCCAGTTAACAAAGCCGCGATGGCATCATCCAGGTTTAACAAGTTAGATGCTGATGACCTCTGAGCAGAAAGGTAAAATTACTCAGCAAAGGCAGTGATCCGTTTACCTTCATATATACTAAAGCGCATAAAGGCCTGTTTTTCCCTGGTTAAATCTGTTTATAGCCAAATTCCACTTTAAGAGCTTCTTTAATCTCGGCCCAGGTGTGTATAGTATCCATATAAGGGACCATCATTTCTTGTTCCAAGCGACTTAAACGAGGAAGGATGTTATTGACCTTCTGGTGGTCAGTCGCCCCTTCTATGTCTGCTTCACAAACCTATAATAATGAAGCAATACTACCCTCTCCAGGGCAACTTTACCTTCAAGGTACATATAAATGGGCGCTGTTTGAGCTTTTAAAGCCTTGATAAAGCGCTTGATAGTCGTTGTTCAAGGGCAACTAGCTGAGGATCGGAAGCTGAGAGGAGGTTGCGAGGGTTATTCACCCCAACACCCTCCATTTTGATAATTAATTGTGGTGTATACCCCCTGTAGTGAGCACCATTTATTGGAATCAAGGCGGGTTGTGTGCTTGTTTTAGCACTAGTGGTCCCAACCCAAAAGGGGGAGCTGTCACGCATCTTACTTGCAAATGGGCCAACAAAGGATTTATTAGTAATATAGTCTTGATATGGCAACTCAGCTAACCTCCTAAGAAGCCATATCAGAAGGCGAGAAAATTTTGGGGAAACTTTTGTCCAGCGCCCCCTTTATCTGGCGGACCATGGTGTACAGCATTGGGGTGGGTGCATTAGCAACTTGTGGCATAAGAAGGTATAATTGTGGGTTTTCTTTGTTAATGTTGTTGGCGGTGTCCATCGCCTCAATGTATTGAGCAAGTGGATGCTCAGAAAAAGTTCGAGAGCAGTCATACAAGTTAATGACTTGATGTCCTGGCAGGTTTCATGATAATTAGGGTCAAAAAGAGAGGTTTTTGCTGCAATGATGCAAATATGACTTGCACCAAAAGCCAGCTCCTCAATCTCATACTTCGTCTTTCTTAAAATCATGATGGAAATTGGTAAAAGGGAAACCCTCAACCAGGAGTTCCAATGCCCCATACGCTGCTGCAGAGGAGGGTTTTGGCAGGAGCTGCAGCATCTTTGACTACCATTTTATTTATATTTTTATATATATAATGACCGTTTTTTGGATGAAATTGGCGGGGGAGCAATTCAGGAGGATTGACAAAAAACTCCTCCAATGCGAAATCCAGTTTAAGGTTATACAACTGGTCATTTTCATCAATAATATCAAGACACTCGAAAATATTTGACTCAGCTAATGCTGGCCCAACCACTGGAGTTAGCATGTTGGCTGCACCTGATTGGCTTCGTACTGTTGACCATGGCAGCTCAGCTAAGGTTTGTTTCACCATTGGCTCAGGATGGCATAAATTGACCAACTTTTTATAATTTTTAAATTTTTAATGCTGCGGCTTTGGAGGCCACGCCATAATTTGCTGAGGTTTGGGGTGCGAGAATTGAGCCCCATTTTTAAATATGGGTGTGGCAGCAGCTAAGCCAATGCTGGATGGTGGAGCAGTGGAAGCGGTGGAGGTGGGCGGGTTGTGCGCTCACAAGTGCTACTTTATCCTTGATTTCAACATAAATGGAGGAGAAGTTTAACTCAACTGAAAAAAAAAAAATAAAAGGGGGTTTTGTGCCACTAATTCAAAATATACCACCTATAAGTTAAACTAAAGTTATGTTTTATGGTTTTTATTAGTGATTGTGAGGGTACGAAAAGAAACGCTCTTAATAAGTCAATACATAGTATTCAAATTGGCAAGGCTCAAATTTCAGATTGCATAGTAAAGTCAAAATATGAGATATTGTGATTTGACTTATTAGATCTTAGAAAACTCGCCTCATTTTGATGAAACAACCAATGGAAATTCAATTGTTGCAGGATATGACCGTGAGGTAACAATTTAATAAATTTTACCCAATCAGTGAGCGTAAAAATATTTTTACCTCGCAAGACCCCTTCTGACCCTATAAAGTGGGCCAGCCTCCATGGGGCAGGTTGTACTAAATTAATGGTGGCTCAAGGAGGAGCCTCCAATGGGCTCTCCTGAACTCGCCACATAGTCAGCGCAATTTGATTACCTGAATATGTGGTATTGTGCCAAGTATCATTGCTAATTTTATAGCCGTGATTCAAAAGGTTCCACTAAGAATTGGCCAGGGTCTTTTAGCCAATTTCTTACGCATTTTATTCCTTATGTTAATACAAAACACTCTTATAGAATAATCAGACTTGTAATTGTCTGACAGTGGTTCAAGATTTTTGTGAAAATATTCTATCTCCAAGAACTTATCTTCAGAAATTTGGATCTATCTTTGATAGAAGTCTATATAGACAATTATAATGACCCTCACCAATCTCAGCCTCAATACCTCATCCATGCTAGTTGATCATTTCACTCATGATCAAAAAAATTAAGCAGCTTTAATGACGCTAGCTCATATTTAAATTTATTTATTGAAAATCTAAGTCTCTCAAATCTCTTTTTGCGTCTTGATATCCTTAGTGGTTCTTAATTCATAATAAAATTCCTTGTTTATTGAAGAAAATCCATAACATCTTGTTGTTTATATAGCTGGTGTCTCTTCACGCTTTAATATCCTGATGCAAAGAATACTAAAATTTGAAAGCGCTTAATTTCTCTTAAAGAGTACAGGAAACTTCAGCAATACTGCTAAAATATTGTGCAGCCACTTCCATTTCTTGGTAAGTATATTATATATTTTCCTAATCAGATTTTGCTTGTCAAACTTTAGCATGAAAAGCGTTAGTGGCATTTCAGACCTAAAAGCACAATTGGTTCACTCCAATCATCCATATTACCATATCCTTATTATTCATCACCTAATTTATAATCTTTATCATGTTATGATTTAACTGGTTAACTAGCTCGTCTGATTGTTGAGAAATCTGTGCTCTGAGGTCGTGGCTGGACTGACATCTTGTTGAACACCTTAAAACTGATTTCCATTTGTGCAACTTATGATAATATTGATTCTACAAATATGTAATTCTGTGTGAATATTCCATTGTTAAATTGTGATGGCAATAGATAGTCATCTCAGAGTTTTTTATAGATGGCCGAAGGCATTCTACAATGTACTAGTTGAGTTGCTCATGGTTAGTGCCATTTTTTAATATCTGACTTTGGGGCATAGTAAAGAGTTATCTTATATTCGCAATAACTCTTCTTAATTTCTTTGTTTGAAAACAGAGAAGAAGTAGCTTAAGTATATTCATGGATGAACAATATAATTTTTTAAAACACCAGACCTATTATATATACCTTTTCAGTGGTGAAGGTATAGGTTTTATACCTCCAATATGAATAGTGTGTCTTAAATTTAATCTTCTCTTAAGCTAAAATATTGGAGCTTAGAGATTTGGTATAGAGTATTATGGAGCAATTGTCTTATTGCCATCTTCTTATAGATTATTGTCAATTCTTTTGGTTTCTTGTTAAAGTATAATAGTGTTTTTTCTGCAGTGAGAATAACGTGTAGTTTGCTGGTTTTCATATTAATGTACAGACTATGTTCTTTGCTGGGACTCTAAAATCTTATCAGCCACTAGGCCTTTGTATACAGACAAGGTCTCAAATTCCTCAGAGCGTATATAGAAATTCTACGTGATGCAAAATTATCAGTCTCATGTATTTAATCAGCTACGCCAGAAATAACTTCTAGAGGCAAGAAGCCTAGATTATATAAATGTTGTACTTTATTTATAAAAGAGTTAGTGAATATGTATAGCCAATTTATCAGACTTTAAACATAGTTTAGGTTTTTGGAGAACAATTGATAATTTGTATATTGATATAGTAAAAAGTAGTTTGGAAAGAATTTTATAAAGGCAAGAGAGAACATAATGTAAAAATCAATTCTAGATTGAGGGAATCATATGAAAAATACTAGCTTTACGCGCTTGTAAGTATATTCATACAAACGCCTGATAAACAGTATGATTTTAGAGAAAAAGATAAAGCGATTTGAAGCTCTGAGTCAAGTTAACACACCATATGAGAGAAGGGAAGCGTAAAGAATATATTTGTTGATTAAACTCAGTTCTAGGCTTTTCTGTTACAGAAGCTTCCAAGTTTTCATTATATATGTGTTAAAATATTATTTTAGTATAACTTCAAGCATGGTCTTCAGTATATAGCAAAAGGTGATAAATCTTCTGGCTCCAATCTTTTTGACCATATAATAAGTTTTTCAGAAGAGAACAGCTTACGCTTGGATCATTTTATAGCTGCAATCAAGGGTAATAGGTGACGTTGATATATTACTTGGACACTATGTTAAAAATTAGTACTTTAGAAGAAGTTATAAGTTGGGAGTAAGGTATATCTGGATTCTGACAGTGTTCCCTTGGATGTACCATTACAGAAACTAGCACATTGGGGTATAGAGCCATACGGGGTGAAGGATGTCATTAATTCAGTTGAATTAAATAAAAGATTGGGTTTATAGTCTAGGTGTGTCACTGCTCATTGGAAGCCCAGTATGCCAGTGGCACAAATATCCTAGTGACTTGAAGATGGGACATCACAAGATTTTTGTGAGTGATAAAAATTAGAAAATGTGCTAAAAATTTCATAGAAAACCAATGGTTGTAATGAGGGCATCCACGGGTTTTCTAGGGCATCCTCATTGGTGGGAGGCATGGAGGATAACCACTCCTCCTATGCTTGCGAATGCTGTCCTTTGGTAACTGTCCCATGGTACTCACGTTTGCCACCAGGCCGCTGATAGTCACCAAACCAACTTAGGGTACTGACTCATGATTAAACTAGCAAAGCTGAAAATAAAATTACTTATTTATATAATAGGCTGTGTGAGCTTGTAATTGTTCCGCACTTAATGGTTTAGATCAGACTACCACATGGGGTCAGTAACAGTGTTAGGGAATTGGATCAGCTTATAATAAAAATGAGGTAGAATGCCCCAATGATGGGTTCCCCAGATAATCTGGAGCCTGGTTTCCCCTTTTGGTTTGGATGGACTGGCATTCTTCACTCTAAAATGGTGTTCTAGGATCTGCACGTTGAAAAACCCTTGATGCCTGAGTTCGCCAAGCCAATGGTGATTTAAAAAGAAAAATCTTGGGTTAGGGTGGCCTTGTGTGTATCTAATTTAAATTACAAATTGGGATTATAGTTATTCACTTTTTCCGCTAAAGCTCAGAGAGCTTCTGAATTAATGGACTGGAGTGCCAACTCAATGATCATTAAAGCCATAACGCAGTGGTGGAGTGCTTCACCAAAATAATAATAAATTAAGTGTAAATCAGAAAAACAACAAGCAGAGTCCATGGTGAACAATTGGGGAACATGGGCGTTTATTATAGAAAAAAGGTCAAAGTAAAGAATGAACCAATAATATTCCCTAGTAGGGGCTGTTGTCTTTATAGTGGAAAGAAGAGGAAGGGATCAGATGGTGGCTTAGAACTGGCTTATCTGGACCCCTCTTCCAAATTCTTTAATGGTTGGCTTAGGAAGAGCAGCATAGTGTTGAAAATTTTTCATTTTTGATAAAAGGTGATCCTATTAGTATGCCAGGCCAAACAGTATGAGAACTGATGGTCCTTGCTTTTTCACAATCAGCGACCTTTCCCTATAAATTCGCAGGGCAACCCACCAACCCAGCAGACTAACAACTTTCCATCTGAGGCTTGACCACTCGTTATGGCTCAGAGGTCCTCTTTGGGACTTGTCAAACAATTGTGGTTCAGCGGCCTCTATAGACTCCCTCAGGGGTTCTCCCCTTCAATCTATCCAGAACATCTTGTTATTGCTAATTTCCCAAGTTCCCGCGGGGTTTACATCTAGTTCAAGGTTAGGAGTTGATTGCGCCGACCACTCCAGGTGTTTTAACCCAGAACCTAACCTCTGAGGATCTTGAGTCCCACCTCTACAAGTGAAGCTAACCACTGTTAACTAAAAACTCTTTAAAGGTAGGTAAAGGAAGGTATTTTATTAAAATAATAATTAGCCTTTAAATAGGGTAGCAAAAATGAATACTGTGATCATACTGATGTATAACTATCATGAGGAATATAATGGGTAATAGAGGTGTAAAATTAATGAACTACTTGAAACTGCATTTTTGGTGATTGGTTTACAAAAGGTTATATCATATGTCATTCGTCAGTTTATGGGTAATTGATTATATTCATTAGATATAATTTATATATATCATTTGAGGCATCCTCTTGATGTGGATCAATTTAACCTTAAATGGATTTTCTTTACTCCTGCTCACCTCCTATTGTGGGCTCAGATTGACAAACCATCAACTTATCAATTTATAGCTTTTCAGTTTCATCAATTCAGCAATGGTTTGAATCTCAAGAAGGTAATCCAATTGGTAAATTCATCATGTAATAAGTTCATATCAATAAGTATAATCCACTCTCCATTAGATTGGCATATCAACTAGTAAAGTATAAAATAAACATTTAACTGATTAGAATTGATTATGCTCTTCAGAAAACCACTCAACCATGAAAGCATAAATCCTAGGTAAGTAAGATCTAATCATTGACTCAACCCCGAGGTTAATGCTGAGCATAATCCTTAGCCAAGGCAAACATCAAATAGGAATGAAATTCCATCACATAGGTTGGAGATTTTATTTGATAATTTTTGAACGTACTGATAAAAGTTTTGCCATTAAACACCTCATATCAGAAGTGGAATTACTCTGATAGAGCCAAATTTAATCAGATACGCCAGACATTGTTATACTTGTGAAGTTTGCTTCATGGGGATTTGAACTTAACATTCAATTAATGTTCATAATTCCCAGTGAGATTGTGATAACTTTAATTAGTGAAACGCAATATGTAACTTCATACTAAGAGTGACCCAATCTGACTTCCTTTACTTAGGTATGGTTTTTAAGTTCTTAGCAGATATTATTACAACCAGTGGGTAGGGGGTTAATGTACTGGGGGTAGGATGAGTCTTTGATCCCTGCTGATAACCACAGATCTGGGTCGCCTCCCTGTAGATTCCTCAATACTTTCCAAAAGGTAAGAGTTGAGAGAAAAGGAGGCAGAGAGAGGATTTATAGTGGCCAGAGCAGTGGCCCACCGCTCATCAACAACATGAATAAGGTTTCTCAGTTGTGATAAGGGTCCTACTGGTTCCTTAGGCCCTCTCAAGTGCCTATGTGGGAATTTCTTATGGTCAAGGCAGAGAGGCTGGGTCTTTAGACTTACAAATGAGGCAATAGGGATCTTTATCTATCAATTTAGATGCATAGTGTTGGAATATCTATATTTTTATTGTCTCTTTTGTATAAGAAGGTTAAAAGTTTGCAAACATAATAAAAATAAAAAGCGCTGACCCCTTCTGTTTGATGGTCTAGTCTTAATATGAGGTTAAGGTATATCTAGAAGACGCAAGCATTGGTGAAAAATTTGATGACTTGTTAAACGGCAGGTTATACCTCAGAAAAGAGCACCTACAAGCCTGAGAGGAACCTAAAGGACGCGGGCAAGCTTGTCAGGGTGACAGCTAGTTGGATGAAGACTGTCCATCTTGATTGGTGTCGCAGATGTGCCCATAACTGGTGCGTCTGTCATTCCTCAGCCAGTAGAATTAGTATAAATAACCCCAAACTGGTGGAGTTACTGACTAATGTTCACCCAGGAGGGGGCGAAAGAGGCACTTTTATAGGCGATGGTCAGCTTGATAATTTTCAATATAATCATGTCGACGTTATCCAAAAATTTTTCTCCTCACAGTTCAGAGGTTTTACAATATGAGGATGACTTTGAAGCCCAACTTTTATATATAATTTAACCCTCTCTTACACCTTTGGGGATCCAAAATATTTTGCAATCCACTGATGATACACTGATGAGCAAACTAAATTACACCAGCAGAAACATCCAAAATTTGAACTAGCATATTTTTAAATTGGCTAGTCGTCCAATTTCCAAAGTGACTCAAAGCCATGATGCAAGGCACATTATGGGAGCGTCATTTCTTGAACCTGATGTCAAGATTCATATTACCAGATTTGGCAATCATCAATTATCAAAAAAAGATCAATGAGCCAAATCCCAGAAGCGGGACCTAGCACAAAGGCCACTGAACATCCAGGTTCAGGGGTGACCTCCGCAAGACAGAGCTCGCACATACAGCAATTATATCAAATGAGTGATGAGACCAAAGAAGCAGTCAGATGCGTCTGACTAGAGGATCTTAAAAAACCTCAATATTGAATCCTAAATTCCCAAATATTTCATGATAATTCATTCATTTATATACTTTAATTTCCCCCAAAAATATAGGACTTCAATTTTTATCCTAATAAAAACCTTTCTACAGAATTTTAAGTTTATCCTTCTTGTTTTAACTTGTGTTGTATCAAATAAGTAATTGCCAAAAACCAAACTGGGATTGACCAATATGAAGTAATCGCCAGTAACCACTCTGATTACCCTGTTTTGAGAAGGCACTCTGTTGAGGATACCTTGGTGCTTATAACGCCGAGGAAGAGGTTGGAAGGTTCCCGTTGAGTCATGAAGGCTAACTTATGTTGAAAATATCCCTGAGTTTCATGAAATTTGCCATGAGAAAAAAAGTTAGCCAAGAAATCAATGCACCAAGGGGTAGCATCTGAGGATTATTTACTTAGTGAGATCAATTGTAATGTTAGAGAAAATTGTCTGGTGCCTAATCTGCGCGGATTATATCTCCTGAGCAGCAAGTTGGCCTCTAAAGTTAAGCGAGCTGAGGTCAGCACACTGATTTTGGTGCTCACTACAGTGGTGGCACCATCAAGCCCTAGTGATGATCATGATAGTTCTTCTGAGCAAACTGATGATGATGCGGATACAGAGGTGTATCACGGAGAGGGTAAAGATGATTCCTATGAACTCCTGGCGAGGGAGAATGATAACATCATACTAGATTCTGTACCCTGGAATTTGAAGTGCACAATTTGTTTATTGATCTTGAGCGTGTCAAGAAGACCGCTAAAAGAGCTAGAATTGCCTCACTACCAACAGTTAGAGGACCCTTACCAATTATTAAATTGAAACTTATCTTTAAGAACATAAAGGAGAGACCTGTATACCTTTAAAAGGGAATGGCGAACCCATCACCGTTCTTGATGGGTATGGAGAGCGTTTGGAACAGCATGACAACATGCTGTTTGCGATGGACAATTGTTTTGAAGATATGAAGGCACTAGTGCACAACATAACGGAGCTAGAATCTTTTTGACCTATAACTCAAATGGAGGCACCTGCGTGGACCACTCAAAGATGTGCACAACAACAGGTCAGAACTTGTACTCAGCCAACAGTGATGCATTCTAATCCTGTTGGAAAGTATACAAACTATAAACCATATTTCAAGACCATGTAATACCAGGAGAGGAACAATTGCTGGATTCCTTCAAATGTATGAAAATAGCCTGGATGGCACGAGCGATTTCCAAAAAAATCGCCACATACAAGAGTGCATGAGCCATGAAGCTCAGATCCTCAGCATGAGCTTGATCCCTGTATCTATATGGACCAAAGTCAAGAGCATCTTACTCTCTGAGTTCATTAGTTATCAGGATGTTCAGAATATTAAGCAAAAAGTCTTTGTTGATGAAAATGGGTAAAAACGATTCAAGCACGAATTATGCTTCTTATTTTATACCTTAAGGCCCAGAAGATAGGAGCAACAGGAACAATGGATCTGCCCAAAAAAGTGTTTTGTTAATCTCTCTGGAGATGCATTATAATATGAAGATGAACATGACTTTGTAAAACAGGTGAACAATGTCACTTAAATTGCTTAGAAGTGCTACTTGACGTACAAGGGACGTACATATCTGATCTTATGTCATTGACACCTACACCACCCCCTCAACGACTCAGTAAGGCATTTATGTTTCCAACGATAAAGTTGAGAAGCCAGAGATGAGCAACAAGCCGCTTTAACGCTTGCCACGTCAAGGATTTAAGTGCCATAAGTGACACAAAAATTGGCACTTCTCTTGATCCTGTCCATTAGTTTTAGCTGAAAACAATGAGCAAACCCCAAAGAGGACACACCTAATACCATAAAAAGGGTGGATCTCCACATTGAGATGAGGATGAGGATGACCATGAAGATGAAGATGAAGATATGACTAGTGCGGGTTATCATTTGTTAGGGGCTCCTAGCACACTGGCTGTTCCGGCTAGATTGAGAGTTCATGGTGCTGTTTAACTCTCTATCAAACGCTACCTATTTGGCAAAAGCAAATAAGCCTGCCTGAGTGATTGATTCCATTCAATATGGTGAGCAGTTTCTCGCATCTAACTTCAAGTATGTGTTACCATATGGTAAAGAAACTTTAAGTCCAATAAAACTCTATTACTTTGAAGCAATTTAACGACTCTGCTACTGAGGTGCTGGTCACTGGAAACCCTTTGGCAATAGCATAACAAAGGTGGAGATTATCATCCAGAGGGTGCGCGTACTGTCAGTACTGGACACTGGGGTTCCATTGAACATTATCTTCTCCAAGCTTTAAGAAGAAGCTCAAATTTATGCCTGAGATTAACTACAATGTGAGTTACCATACCTCAGAGCCTGACATCACCCTCGCCTTAGAAGCTTATTCTGTTTTACCTTTATGATTTAGGCACATGGTCCTAACGGCACCTGCAGTAGTGTTGGACAATTAACACTAAAATTTCCTGATTAGTACACAGTTTCTTCTGGAGTTTAGGGCAAAGATTGACCTTACTACTTGCACGTTTAGCATTCTGAGCTACTACCTCCTCCTGATGTTCAAAAATTAAGACGTTAACCCTTAAAAACAGTGGACTTGCTTAGTCAAAAGAGACCTGTCAGGATTACAGGTGGATACCACAGATCCTTATGTTGTTTGTGGGCCAGATGACCCAAAGTCCAAGGGTGTTGTTTACTTAACTGGGTTGCTCCTCTTGGTTGAGAAGTCTTGTTAATCCAGATATCAAGTCTGGTGTGGTAAATTTCTAGTAGATGCAATTTGTTTTTAATTTTGTGAAATTGGATAAAAAGCGTAAAGTTAACTTAAAACCAGCATATTATATGGGTAATTGGGGAGGTGTTTGGGGAAAAAAATTAGCCTTTCAATCCTAGACCTTTTTAAGTAAAATAATAAAGTATTTGATTAAAGGCCAATTATCTCAGTTGAGATGTTTGTCCTCATTTCATGGATCAGTTTTGAACCCTGATGTTGGGTGGCTCCAAGAGACATGATTTGGCAGTATCAGTTAGGGTTGATTACCAATTTCAGTAAAAGTCAACTTTCACCGGGGATGATGCCCAAAAAGAAGTTTAAGCTTTTTGGTCAAATCAGGATTGATCTCTGACTTTGATAGCTGCCAAATTCCATCAGAGACTATCCCCAACAGTTTTTTAGGCTTTTCAGTCAGTTTGGGATCAATCCCCATTATCTGAAATTTCCAAATCCGCCATATGGGAAGGAATCCTGACAATACCCCCCTCTAGATCTTGGCTCAGGGGGGAAACGGAAGGAGAAAGTAACTATGTATGTGATTTACAATTGTGCCCTGAACAACCTCTACAATTGAGTGTTCATTGCCCATCTATAGATGACTTGATAGGGCCCTGACCAGTCTGTGCCCAGTTTGTGATCACAACCTCCAGGCCAGTGATTGTAAAATAGGATGAGATCACCTGGTTGGAAGCTGTATAGTGGATCATGATTATCATTAAATTGAGCATTTTCCCTTCTGGTTGTTCAGACAGGTTTTTGGCAGCCAAGTCCTGAAGTCTTATGATTTCATTTTCAATACTTCACATAGATACTTCAGGTGCTTCAGGAGAAGCTTGGTTAACCATCTCATGGACTTTGGAAGGAATATGGGGATTACTGCCATACAATGCTTGGAATGGCGATTTTCTAGGTATTCGATGGTAACTAATCCAATAAGCCAGAATTTCACTAGGAAAATATTGGGGCCAATGAAGGGGGTCAGTCAGCCAATTTCCAAAGGGTTGCAGTTAGAGTGCCATTTACCCGCTCTACAATTCCATTGTTTTCTGGATGGTAGGAGTGGAGAATACCTGAGTGGTTCCCATCATGCTGGCAAAATTTTTCACCAACGTTTAGTAGAAATTTTGTCCGTTATCAGAAAGAATGATTTTAGGGCACCTATGCTGGGTGATAATCCTACTATAAAAAAACGTGGCGGTGGCTTTTACCAAAGTGGTGGGGAGTGATATGAAATTAATCTACTTAGTTAGATGGTCTACATTTAGTAGGGGGAACTGATGTCCATTGGAGGCTCTAGGAAAAGGTCCCACAACATCAATGCTAATAGTATGGAATGTTTCACAGGGTGGGACCACTGGATGTTGAGAGCAGGGATTAGGTCCTGCTTGGCTTTTACATACAGACAGGAATCCAATACATCCTGGATAGAAACAAGCATTCCCTCCCAATAACATTGAGTTTTAAGCCACTGGTAGGTTTTCCAAATTCTTTCATGGCCAACTTGACGATGTCCCTTAATATGATATCAGTTTGAGCTGATGGTCTTACATAAGGCACTCATAATGTAGACACAAGTTTGCACAATTGTCCGTTCTTGACTTGGAGATTTGCCTATATTTTTGCTAATTCCTTTTGGAGGGTTAAGAAATCATCATTCAGTAACAGTGGTTGGGTTAGGAGGTAATAAAGTCAATCCTCTTCAGGGTCAGTTATAGCTAATATGGGAAGCCAAGAAAAGAAATCCGCGTTTTGATGTATTGGCCCTGGTTGGTGATTATGGAAAACTCGGAATTTTGAAGTTTTAACGCCCACCGGGTAATCTCCCATCAGGGTCCTTCATTTGATGTAGCCAACGTAAGGAAGCATGATCTATTATGATGGTAAAATGCTTCCCATCTAAATAAGGTCAGAAATTTATAATGGACAGTAGAACCGCCAAGCATCTGTGATTGTAACACTATAATTATGCTCAGCTTTATCTAAGGTCTTGCTGTAGTAGGCAATGGGATGGTCCATTAATTTCTCATCATGCTGAGATAGTATGGCTCTGATGGCAATATCGCTGGCATCAGTAAAAAGGAGGAAGGGTTTATCAAAATTAGGATAAAAAAGTACTGGAGAGTGGTAAAGAGAGACGCAAAGCAGGTTGAAGGCCAGCTGTTGCTCTTCTTTCCACTGAAAGGGTATTTCTTTCTTCTGTAGTTACACCAGAGGCTCGGAGGTGTCTGCAATATGGGGGATAAATTGGCAATAATAGCTCACCATTCTTAGGAAAACTTGTACATCTTGTAGGGATTTAGGGGGGTCATCTTAGCAATAGCTGAGACCTTATCATCCATCGGGGATAATTCAGCTATAATGACCTTATGACCCAAAAAATCCATCTCATTATGGAATAAAGAGCAATTTGACAGCTTTAGTTTTAATGACAATTGCCATAACAGCTGAAAGACTTTCCTGAGGTGATTTAGATGTTCAGTAAAGGTTCTTGAAAAAATAATAAAATTATAAAGATAAACTAGTACACAGGAGCGTTTTAAATCGCCTAGTAGTCTAGTTATACCGCGCGTTGAAAGGTAGCAGGGGCGTTACATAACCCCTGAAGCATTCGAGTGGGCTTGAATAGTTATTCACTTGTGACAAGAGCGCATTTTGCCTGATCTTCAGGTGACAAATCTACTTGCCAGTATCCACTGGTGAGTTCCATTATAGAGAAATAGTTGGACATAAAATTAAGCATAATGAGTCATCTATACGTGGCAGGGGGTAGCTATCTTTGTGAGTAATAGAGTTGAGGAGGTGATAATCCATAACAACCCGGTGACCACCATCCTTTTTCTTAATTAAAAGAGTGGGGAAGCCCATGGGCTTTTGGTGGGCATAAGTAACCTGGCCTCCAACGGTTGCTGTAACTCTAAGGCCACATGATCTTCCTCTACTTTGGATTTTCAGTATGGCCTGGATTTAAATGGAGGGTGATCCTCAGTTTTGATTTGATGTATTACCCTGGACATTTTCCTATAGTCACTTGGTCCTGAGGAAAAAATAATGCTATAAGCCTCAAGGAGGTTTTTGACAACTTGGCGTTTAATCAGGGTAAGATTATCCCTTATATACTGTCAACCAAAGCTATGGTGGTTGGGGGATCGAATCCTAGATCCTGTAACAAGCCAAAACAACTTACATCAGCAATACTCTTAATGGGACATAGTTTTACATAAGTGTTAGGGGCATGCCGAGGGACCTGAGGCTTAGTGGTTAAATTCCCTAATATAATAGAGATTGATTTACCGTAGGCTGGATCCAAAATCCCTGGGTAGGTCAACGCTTCCTAGATGGAAGGGTTTGGGTGTCCACTAAGCTCCAAAATTTGATCAGGAGGGGTAAGAATCTGAATCCCCATATCCACAATAACTTGTGAGCCTGATGGTATTGTAACAAAATGAGGGGTATACAGAGGGATCCCCACTTTGGCATCCACAGCCTCCAGGGGTAGAATAGTTTTTTCTCCTAAGACTTAGTACTCAATTTTGCAAATGGAGAATGTGTATTCGAGGAAGCATGTCCATTTTTAGGGGCTCCTTTACTTTTGATGGGGAGTTTATATATTAACGGAATCTGATACCCTAATAGGGATAGGTATTTTTATTTGTGATTGATGATGCAGTTATACTCCCGCATCAGTTGGACTTAATAAGCAACTTGTTGTTATCATTTTCTAGCGCAACAGTGGGGGAAGTAATTAATAACTTCCCAAAACGAAGGGGTAAACAGAATAGGCTCCTATCGTTTTGGTAAACTGACTACCTGCCGTCCCATATTTGGCTTCAGGAATCAAGTCTGGACCCATATTAATCTTTTGGATAAGCTGGGAGTAAATAATGTTAACTAGAGAACCAGTTTCGATTATTGCCAGGAATTTAACCTTATGGACTACTACTTTGACCTGAACCACTGATGATCTGAATTGGGAGTTAATATCTAATAGACTGTCATTAGGTATCTTCAGTGAATCAAGCAGAATATTCTGCTGTGGCCAAGCTTGGGTGTTTAATACACTTAAAAGTTTTATCTGCCAATGCTTGGCTTTCTATAGAAGAGATGACCACCAAAATTTGTTTGGGTAACTGAACAACATAAAAGTAAGAAAGCTGGAGGTTTTTATCTCCTTGAATAGACAGAGGGGCTTCAACTTCTGACAGGGAAGTTAACAAAAAACAACCAAAAGTCCTAGGGATACAGCTAAAACTAGAACAAGGGTCTTGAGGCAATTGTTTTTATCATCATAGGGAGCTTCTTGCCCTATACAATCTGATCTTTCGATGACTTACGTTGAAGGATGTGACAATCAGCTACAGTCTGGTTGTTTCTTATTCTTTGAGTGCAGTATAATTTAGGTGTAGGTGAATTATGGGTATAACAGCCAACACTTGGGACAGGGGCTTATTGGTTTTAAAATGAGGTGGACTGACAGGTTTGTGTAGTTCAGCCAGAATTTCCAATATAGCCTTTTTGATATGTATGAGGGACATTAAGTTAGACTTCACCACTTTAAGAGAAAGTAAGATATTAGGAATATTTTTAAATGCCAAAAATCCAGTGATGATGGCATCATCTAACGTAAGACAAAGCCCTGCAACTAGAGTGTGTGCTTTGAGGCAAAAATGGTAAGCAAATTAGCTAATAGTTTTCCCTTAATTAAGATGATACCCATAAAGGTCTGTTTTTGGTTGATTAGGGTTAAGTCGTTCCCAAACTCTAAGAGCAAGGCAATCTTGGCATCAGTCCAAGTATAACATTTTATCAGATGGGGGACCATAATGTCCTGAGACATACAGATAAGACAATTAGTCAAGTGTTTAAGCTGTTGATGGTCAGTCGCTTCCTCCATAGAGCGCTCATAGCAATACAAGAAAGAGAAAATACTTCTCTCTCCATGGACATATTTTTGTTTAAACAAAGGGTTAAATGTACCACTTGTAGGGGTTGGAGGACAAACGACATGAACTAATACAGGGACAGCGCTTTCACCTAATGAAGAGGCAGCATATTGGAAATATGCTTGATGTGGAAGTGCATCTACCTGTCTCCGCAGATTGTTAAGATCGTCAAAAATCAAATTTACACGTTTGTGGGCGGCACTGATAGCCAATTTTGTGGTGACAAGTAGGTTTAATTGGCATAATTTGTTTTTTATAGCAGTATTGGTAGCAAGGAGGTTGAGTTGATGTTGTTCAGTGATGAGCACTTTGCTCTAATCCACATACCAAGGCAGGTAGGGTGGCCAAGGTCCTGAGGCATTTGTGATGAACAAGTAAGGAAACTTTGGGAGAGAGTAGAAATCCATCCTTAGTAAGTTGGGATCCCTGGGCGATGCTTCTTAATTGGACATGAAGGTTTTTTATCTGTTTAATTAATGCCTGGGCGCATTCAGCGTAAATTATGGGGTCACCAATGGTCCCTGGGGTCCCCTTCCTCCATCTTGCCCATCAGGACCAGGGGGTCCTCTTTCACCATTCTGTCTATCATGACCAAGGGGTCCTTGTTCACCTTCACTTCCATCATAGCTGGGAGGTCCACGCTCACCAGGCCCTCCTTGAAACCCGGAGTTATAGAAACTATTCTTGCCTTCCCTAAATTCATATACATTACCTCTAAGGTTTGGATGCGTTCATTGACAGAGGTGATAAATTTATCAAACTCTGAGCATACTTTATGGGTATGATCTATGACTTGGTTATGGATAACAACCTCTATATGGCTAAAATGAGAAGTGAGTTCCGTTCAAACAAAACTAATGACTCCTTGATCCAAGCGGGTGAGCACTTCTTGTATTTAATTAATAAACTGCTGATTTTCTACAATCGCAGTTTGTTTTTCATTGCCAAACTGGGAGGCAGATTAATAAAGTTGTAGGGCTGCAAGTATATGGTCTCCAATAGCTGCAAGTGGCGGATTAATTCTTGATGATGGACCCCTGCTACTTGAAGTAAATGGTATAAAGTGGGATGAACAAAGTGACGCAGATAGCGCTCTGTACATCAAGCTCCAACCTGTTCTATATCGAGTGAAGAACTTTTAGCTAAGTTCATCATAGGGGCTGGAAACGCAAGAACTCTTCTTCTATTGGCTCATCCCCCTGAATGAAGTCCTTATATAATATAAGCTTAAGCTTCTGCAAAGTCGGATAGTTGTAAGCTGTATTGTCTGATGGATGGAGCATGAAGGGTCATTTCCGTAGAAGGGAGAAAGAAAATATTGCAGTATATTGCAGTATCGCTGACATTCATGTTGATTGCCCAGTTACTGAGACGAGCGGCTTCACAATCTGATGAGCTTTCCAAAACAAAATCTTTATTGTCCATTTTTGCTTTTATTTTTCTAATAATGTTCACTGTGAACTCAGGGTGCAACCTGACAAGGAGCACCAGTTTTATCAGGATAACAAGTTGATACACAGGTCCTTTTGTTGTTTGTGGGCCAGATGACCCAAAGTCCAAGGGTATTGGTTACTTACATGGTTGCTTCTCTTGGTCGGAAAGTCTTATTAATTCAGATATCAAGTCTGATGTGGTAAATTCCAAATAGATACAATTTGTTTTTAAAATTGCGAAATGGGAGAAAAAGCGTAAAGTTTATTAGCTTCAACCAGCTACATATGGGTGATTGGGGAGGTGTTTGAGGGGAAATCTAAGCCTTCCAATCCTAGCTTTAATAAAGTAAAAAATTGGGGATTCTATAAAAGCCCACTTATTTCAGTTGAGATGTTTGTGTTCATCTCATGGCTCAGGTTTGAACCCTGAGGTTGGGTGTCTCCAAGGGAGCATGATTTTGCATTTTCAGTTAGGGTTGATTGCTAGTTTTACTCATAGTCAACTTCATTGGGGATGATTTCCAAAAGAAGTTTAGACTTTTTGTTAAATCAGGATTGATCTCTGACTTCTTTAGCTGTCGCTTTCATTGGGTTTTATCCTCAACAGTTTTTTAGGTTTTTCAATCAGTTTGGATCAATCACCATTATCTGATGTATCCAAAACCGCCGTTTGGGTAGGTATCCTGACAAGACAAATCAATATACTTGACTAATTACACCTTAACAGAGAAGGGTGTAAAACAACTACCTACAGTGAGTGATGAAGAAAGACTCCCTTTGAGTGCAAGTGAAAGCATAGAAATTTGACCAAGGGACCAAAGAATAATGACCTTGTCCATCAGCATTAAGGTTTCTATGATACTATATAGGAAGCCTACACTTGAGATGGAATCTGAGAGCAAGAGCACAGGTTGTTACCAGGATTCTATGACACCACTCAAATTGGATACTTAAAAATTGTCTTGGGGAATATTACTACCCAACTAAACAAAGTTGAGAAAGAACAAGTTGTGGCACTAGAGCATCTGACCAGTTGCCAAGATATTAAATCCATCCACTTATTATGATATTTATGATGAGCTCAGGTTTATGGATCTAGTCCCAGCAGCATAAAGTGTTGGACAAACATTTGGACGAGTTTAATGACATCTTCAACACTGGCCTTAAAGACTATGGCCTGTGCAAAGGGGAGACATTAGATAGTCACCAGTCCAGCTTTCCCCTTTAAGTCCAAACCTTACCACAGTTCAAAGGCAGAGGACGCAGTCTCCATACAAGGGCTCAAACAAGTCAGCCAAAGCCAGGCTAATACATCCATCCAAGAGCCCATGGGCTTCTCCTTTGTTGATGGTGCACAAGAATGATGGGACCCACATGGTTGTCATAGGTTCATACCATTTAAACGTGATTACCAAGAGGGACTCATACCTGCTGTCATGCATCAATGATACTTTATAGTTCCTGGGCAGCTCAAAATACTTTTTTGCCATAGATCTAGCCATTAGCTATTGGAAAATGGAGCTCTTCCCCGAGGACCAGGAGAAATGAGCCTTAATCAGCAGCCAGGGCTTGTTTGAGCCCACGAGGATGCCTCAGGAGCTTTGAAATTCCCCTGCAGCCTTCCAGAAAGTGATGCATCTTATTTTCAGCAATAATAAGTTATTTAGTGTGTTGATATACCTCAATGACATTACATTGTATAGCGACACATTTTTAGGAACATTTTCAGCACCCATGGGAGGTTTTCAAGCGGCTGCGTGCTTCTAACTTAAAGTTAAAGCAAAGCAAATGTACTTTCTTCAAGTGAACTTGAAAATCTGAGCATGAGATTAGCCCAGATGGAATTAAGCCTTAGGACAGAACAATTAACGTGATTATAGCAATTAAACCACCAGTGAGCATGAGGGACGTTCAAGTGTTCCGTGTAATGGTGGGGTACTACAGGCAGTTTATCCTCAATTTGCAAACTTATGGCGCCTATTACCTACCTGCTACAAAGGAGATGAAGTTATAATGGAGCCTGGAACAAGAGAAGGCATTCACAGAGTTGAATTAATAATAGGTAGAAGCACCAATCTTGGAATATAAACTTCAATAAGACCTTCTAATTGTACGCTGACGCCAGTGGTGTGGGACTTGGTGCAATCTTAGCCCAACTAGATGAAGATGGAATAAACCATTCAATTAAGTGTTACTTCAAATAATCAGCAAGGTAGAAAAGAATTACACGGCTACTAGATGTGAATGACTTGAAGAAATCAGAGCAGTCAAGCAGTTCTGTCTTTATCTCTATGTAGTACATTTAAAAGTAGTCACAGATCATGTGTCACTTTTCTGGCTAAGAAATATAAAGAATCCAGATGTGCGCCTTGCCCGTTGGGCCTTTTTACCCAAGGGTATGATTTTAAAATCATACATCAAGAAGGAGATAATCCTCTCAACGCGGATGGTTTGTCCAGATTACTGGTAATACACCTGCAAGCACCTAAGGCAATCGCCTGTAGACAGATTGGACTGCTTGAAGAGGAATGGCAGGACATGAAAGAAGAGTCAAGAGCGTCCTGCGCAGATGTTTTAAAGATACCTGACATGTCAATGGAAATCTGCAAAAGAAAGTTAAGGTAAATGGTACCCTTACATCTGGCATAGTGATTGCATTACATAATGATGGAGGCTCACATTAACGTGGGCCATGGACGATTCCATAAAATGTTGGCTTACCTCAAGAAGAGGTTTTACTGAGAATGAATTTCTGACGAAGAACATCAAGTGTTGGAGTTGTGTTTACCCTGCGACATTTTCACCTGATGGAAAAAGAGATTTGAGTTTACACTTATTCCACCAACTGCACCATTCAGCAATGTTTCAATTGATGTGGTGGGAGCATTATCAACAGCATCAAGCGGCTCCAAGTTTATCCTAATGGTGCTTGACCACTTCACCAAGTGTGTTGAAGCGTCTTCAGTCAAGACGTAGACTGCAAATCACTTCCCTTTCTTGTACAAACAGGCGATTACAAAACATGAATGCCCTTAAACTCTCTTATCAGACAATGGCAAAAACTTCAAATTGGTCATGATGAAGAATCTAATGGATTTGGTAGGGGAGAAGCAGTAGTTCACAGCCACTTACACCATCCTCCAACGAAACGTCAAATGAGTAAACGTGATCCTAAAAGGCATTTTATATATTGATGGCCCATAACTAAAAGTCAAAGTGAAACCAGTTGCTCTCATAAGTTCTGCTGGCTTACCAGTTAAGCCACCACCGCATTATTGGAATGTCCCCCTTAAAAGCCCTGTATGGGCAGGAGGCTGCGCTGTCTACCCTCCTGGCACTCATTATATCCGCAGATCAAAAAAATTGCCGCCCAGAAGTTCCCAACTAAAGTTGGTGAAGAGTTGATTAGAGTACAGTTGGAAGCTTCAAGTAACTTTGAAGCTAGCCTCTCTCCAAACTAAAGCGAGAGTTAGAGAAAAACCAAGTTACACAAATTCAGCATCAGAAACAAGATTTTGTTTCACCATTTGAGAGTAACACAACATGAGAATGTTTAGGCCATTTTGACTCGGTCTGCTACTGTGTTGACTAAGATATTGGAGCATAATACTTCATCTGTGATGATGACACTAACATTTTTTTATTATAGTTCATGACTGAAAACTTTGAGCATTCCTCATGTTTCATCTTGAAAGGGGAAGTGTTTTAAGATGAGCTCGTGACTGGTACATCTGGTCATTCTTGAC
Organism: Massospora cicadina; assembly: GCA_022478985.1. Taxonomy (NCBI): domain Eukaryota; kingdom Fungi; phylum Entomophthoromycota; class Entomophthoromycetes; order Entomophthorales; family Entomophthoraceae; genus Massospora; species Massospora cicadina. The sequence continues at coordinate 33,153 of JAKSZP010013238.1, forward strand.
CAATGGATTATAATAAATAACCCTCAAACTGGTGGAGGTACTGTGACCAGGTCACTACGGATGGGGTGAAAGAGGCCTTTAGATAGGTGAGGGTGAGCCAAATATTTTCAGTATAATAATGATGATATCATAACTTTTCTCTCTTGTTGCAAACACTTTTGCAACAAATTCAATTCAAATCTAGGTAAGTTTGATAATCTCATTGAGGAGATTGGTTTACATAAAACGTTGTGGAGCAGTTGGGCGAGTAAAGTTAAGGGCACAGGTGTAGGCCCCACATCAACCAAGTTTTGTAAACGCCCCGGCAAATCCGGCAGAATAGATAAAATTTATAGTAAACAAACCAGCGGTTACCAAAACCCTGGAAATTTTGGCCTGGCAAGTGCACTGCAACCAGTTCATCAATACGCCGCACTCCCAACCACTATCATTGGTGGAACATGGGGTGCGTGTTTTCCTGGATATTCAACAAATGGCACTTTTGGAGAAGTTTTGTGGAGATGTATACACAAATTTTCTAAACGCGGTGAATGTCGCACCACACTCCATGCCTCACAGTTAATGGATCTTGAATTCAAAAGCAAAGATGTGGCGGATGAAGCCACAAAAGTGCATATTTTAGTGGACCTCCCAGATGGTCAACAGGTAGTTGAAACAAAGCACACCCGCTGGACTATATCAAACCAAATTTTTGTAACTTTTGACTTCCTACCTACTACAGTCAAGCGCACCGTGCTGGAGCACCACCTGCAGGCTGGGCTTGCCAAATATGGGGAAATACAATCCTTCAAGATGCAGCACTTTAGCTCATGCCAGACCTGTGCACGGGCAAAGCAATTGCTGTTCTCAACCATCTGTGGGGATAGCAGAAGATTTGACCCAAATCCCACATACCACTTTTATCAAAATCAATGGGCAAGACTCTCACCCATTCAGGGTCACTGTGGATAGCGCGCCTCCTATCTGCACTTTCTGTTGCGCTTTCATCCACAAGGCCCACACCTGCCCCACCAAGGAGGGCATTACTCAGACTGAAATATTCTTGGATGCAATGTGCGGTGAAGACGCCCACTTTGAATTGGCAGTAGTCACCAATGCAGCCTTCCCGTGGGGAGCGCAAAGATGCTACATTCAAGTAAAACCTGTGTCCCCACAGGAGCGTAAGAAGGCCAAGCAGGCCCACTAGGTGGCGGCTAAGGAGGCGGCCAAGACCACGTCCATGATCCCACCAGCCCAGCTCCAGGAGGACATCAAGAATTTTGCGGTGGAAAGGGCTCACAAATTCTTCCACCAATTAGATTGGGACGCCCAAACCATTTGAGCCACCCAATCTGAAAACCTGATGGGTGAGTCAGTTTCACCCAACCAATGCTACCAAGCATCAATTAGAACTAAATCGCTCAACAAAATTCTTGCCAAAATTCCACCTTCATGCAATGGTGCACCTCAAGTGCACAGAACGCCAAAAATTCGTCCCACAGTGGGGAAAAAGCAGAAGGCAAAAGCCAATGCAAACCTCACAGTTGAAGCTTTTCATACTGAACCATACTCCATAGCACAGAATACCCGCGCTGCCAAGCAGCGACGTGCTGAGAACAAGAAGGCTGAAGGGCATGGGTGCCTTTCCCCTCGCACCTAAGGTGTGATGGGGGGAGCCATTACTTTAAAGAAGTAACGTCGCTGGAATCAAGGCCTCGCCATCCTGGGCTAGAAAACTGAGTTTTTTGAAAAATAATTTACCCATGGACATCCTGGCCATTCAGGAAACCCACTGTCCAGGCGGTGCAGAGGAAGCATTGGCAACCATGCTCCTCCCTTCCCTTTCCTTTTGGTCTACGTACTGTGGGGTGCTTGTTTGAGAGTTCTTTAGTTTTAAATTTATTTTATCGAAAATGTACCTTGAAGGCAACATCCTTGTAGTCACCTTTTTGTGGGACGACGAAGTGCACGCTGTTGTTAGCATTTATGCCCCAACCTGTGCACAAGATCATTGGGAATTTTTCTTGGCCATCAATTCCCTTCTGCTACCCCCTGACCCGTTTTTTGTTGGTGACATAAACTGCTGGATGGACCCAACCACAGACCGCTGGCCCTCGTTGCCTACACCCCCACAGGGGCACGTTGAACATCGCGTTCTCAGAGCCACCCTGAGGTTGTTTGATACTCTGCCACATCATGCACTTCTACTCACTAACATGTCTCACCCCCATGTGCACAATGGCCAGCTAAGGTCCATGACTCGCTTTGACCTTATTCTCACGCCGTTGAATTTTTAATCCCAAATTTCCCACTTCACCATGAAGAAAATCGATTTATCTGACCACATAATGGTATCAGTTTCCTTTCATTTGTCCAATCCAGCGGCCTAGGCGCCAAAGTAGTGCAAACTCCGCCCTAGTGAGATAGCGTCACCCAGGTTTTCCTCATGAATGGAAACCATGACCTTGGCTCTGGAGTTTACTGCACCGTTATGTGCAGACCCAATTTCCACCTGGTCAACATTTAAAGCAAACACAATCCACCAGGCTCACCACCGCTCCTCCCATCACTCACGGGCTGCCTTGGCAGAAATTTTGCGCACACTGGCAGAAGTGGACCACCTGGAGTCCAATGTCCCCGCTGCAGGCTACAGCCCAGCTTGAAGTCACAAGTGGGCAGAAGGTTCACTCGCCTCAATGCACTGGTAAGATCACACAAGCATCGGTATGTGTTCAGTATAGAGAAAAGCATATAACTGTGGGTGATACATATTTCGCTCACTTTTTTCAAAAATTATTTGCACTGCACCCGAGCTTGGCCTGCACACAGGTGTAAAGGCCAGACCACTTAGTCGCAGATATGCTGTCTGAAGTGGAAATCAAAATACACAATTATTACTCTGAATTATATTGATCCAATCTGGTTCCACCAGCCGAAGTGGACAATTTTCTAAAAAGCACACATATCCGCACCATTTCCCGCTTTCCAGAGTTGATACATGATTGCTCGGGACAAAATCTGGTCCGCCATTTGTGGTGCACCATACAGGAAATGTCCAGGTCCAGACGGCATTCCTTATAAGTTCTATAAGAAGTTTTCAAAGATTTTTTCTCCTTGCTGCTTTCCTCTTAAAACCAATGCCTTATGGAAATCCGCCTCCTTCCTGGAGGGCATGAGGCCTTTGCAATAATGTTGTACAAGAAAGGGTTTAAGCTGGACTTACCAAACTGGCGCCCCATAACACTCACTAACACAGACGCAAAATTTTTTACTAAAATCATGGCTAACCGTCTAGGGATATTTGCCTCTGCTCTTATTTCCCCTGAACAATTTGGTTTCATCCCCAAAAGGTTGATTTGGGACAATAAACACCAAAGCCAACATAAGTAATCCACGGCTTCTGGAGCACTTGTATTTTTTGACCAACAGAAGGCCTATGATAAATTCAACTGGGATTACCTCAGAGCCTGCCTCCACAAGTTCCACCTCTCCTTTCGCTTCATTAATTTGGTGATGTTGCTAATGGAATCCGCCACAATGGCTGTGCGTGGCCCTGGCTTCCTCACGGATGTAGTCCGCCCTCAAAGGGGCCTACGCCAAGGGGACCCTCTTAGCCCACTCTTGTATATTTTATCCTTGACCCACTTCTTCAGGATGTGAATGCCCGCCCTACTGGTGTCCATATGCAAGGCAAAGCACCAGTCAAGATGTTGTCGTTTGCTGATGATTGTGTGGTTGGGGTTTCTAACAATCATGTTCCACGCGCGCTTGAAGATACTATCCAGGATTACTCCAGGGTAAGTAATGCTGCACTTAACGCCTCCAAAACCAAAATTGTTCTCCTTAGTCAGTATAAGCCCGCTGGGCCCCAGCGCCCCGTTTTCTACCTGCCTCATCAACTATCTCACTGAATCGCTTTCTCTGCCCACACCACTCCATCCCGCTTGTGCTCCCCTTTTTGCCATGCCCCACCGTTGGCCCTGTCCACCATTTGGGGGTGTGGCTGGAGGCAGGAGAATATGCCTCAATGGTGATGGAAAAACATATCCTAGACAACATTACGAAACGCATAGCTTCCCTCAAAGCCCGCCAGACCTCCCTTACAGGCAGGGTAGTGCTAGCCAACTATATGCTCCTTTCTAAAGTTTGGTTTGGGGCCCACGCCATCGCTTTTTACTTTGTTTCTTCAAGTTATTATACGCCCTTCTACAAGGGTGGCTTTGGTTAGGCCGTCCACTGCCCATGCGCCTGGATGTCATGTTTTGCCCTCGCCATAGTGGTGGCATGGGCCTGCTCAACTATGTGGTCCACGCCGCCAAGATCCTTGGCACCTGGATCGCCGCCATCACCAGCCCTGAGATATCAGCCCAGCACTGGTCTCACGAGGCCCGCTTCAACTTCTCCCACGCCCTAGGCCTCAGCAATCCTACCCACCTCCACTCTCTGTTGAAATATCTCGCCTCACATTCTTCTGCTGCGGGCCCACATGGGACGTCGCCCCACTTCAAAAGGATCTTCCTCTCCATGTGGAACGCTGAGTGGATAATTCACATCTGTGGGCACACCACCCATAAGGGGCGCCCTTCTCCTCAGTTCACCCAGGAAGTACAAGGACTACCCATTCTGAACGGAGTGATACCCATGAGGTCCCCTACACTGGCCAGGGTGTACTACCTGGACATAGTGGAAATCCCCTACTCCCTGGATACCCAGAAAGCCATTTGGAAGTACGCCCACCACCCTCTTCTGCAGTCGCATATTTGATCCTATGTGTGGCACTGCTTAAGATGGGTATACCGTACTACTGAGCGCTCTAATTCTTTGCACTCATCTTGCGTCATGTGTGGCCAGTATGAAACGCTGGTTCACCGCCTGTAAGAGTGCCCTCCATCAAAAGAAATATGGCATGAGGTACAATGTCTATTTCGCCAGGATCATGCACAGCCCTTCAGCTTGTCTCAGGAAATGTTTGCTTTATCCATGGTTTCCCCTCTACCACCTTCCCTCCATGCCTTAGTAGTTGCAATCGCTATGTGGACTATCCATAAAATTGTCTTAGATGCTATCTCAGGCTCCTCTCCCACCCTCCAGGAAGCTCTACGCCAGTTCCAGTCGCACCTTATGGACCACTTTCAAGCGTGGTTGTTTTGGTACCTCCCACCTCGTCGCTGCCAGATGGTCTCATCCTGGTTCCCAGTTTGGTTCATTGTTTCAGACCCTTCCTACATACGTGCTTAATAGTGGCGCAAGCCCCTGCACACGTAACCCCCCTTTCTTCTCTTGGCGTTCCCGCTGGCAACAGGAGATAGCATCTGCTTCTCTGGTGTGCCCTCCTCTCGCTGAAGTTCATTTTGTTGTTTAGTGTCTTTTTGGAAGTACCCCTCCCCTGGTCGGCCTTCCTCAAATAAAATTAGTTCACCAGAAAAATAATGGTGACATCATGCAAAATATTTCGCTTGGTGAGTCAGATGATATGCAGTATGAGAATGATGACGCCAACTAAATTTATATAATTTGACCCCCTTTTATACCTTTGGGGGTCCAAGTAAATTTTCATTCTGCCAAAGACACACTGATGAGAAAACCGACTTTACACTGGTGTAAGCATCCAAAGTTTGAATGTTCATATTACTAAATCAGGTAGACATGAAAATTCCAAAGCGACACAAAGCCATGATGTGTGACACATTGTGAGAGCACCATTGCTTAAACCAAATGTTGAGACATATAAACCATATTTGACAATCAACAAAATTGAAAACGAGTAAAATGAACCAAATCCCTGAAGTGTGACCTAGGATTAGGCCACTGAACATCCAGGTTCAGGGGTGACCACCACAATACAGAGATCGTGCATATAGGAATGATCTCAAATGAGTGATGAGACCAAAGCAGCTTTCAGACGCCGTATAACTAGAGGATTTATAAATTCTTATATTAACCTTAATTCCAAAATATCGTATTTTAATTCATCATTTTTACATTGAACTTTCTGTAAGTATATTAGTTTTCATTCTTTTATCTTAATAAAAACCTTTCTACAGAATCTTAAATTTATCCTTCTTGTTTTAACTTAGGGGTATCAAATTAGTAATCGCCTGTAACCAATCTGGGATTGACCAATCTGAAGTAATCACCAGCAACTAGTCTGGAACTAGCCTACTTTTTAGAAGACACGCTATCAAGGATACTTTGGTGCTGATAACGCCAAGGAAGAGGTTGGAAAGATTACCATTGAGTTACGAAGACCAATGTATGTCAAGAGTATCTAGAGTATCAGGTAGTTTGACATGAGAGCAAACAATTTAACCAAGTGATCAATGCATTGAAGGGTAGCGTCTGGAGAGGATTTGTTTATTGAGAGAAATTGTGATGTTGGCAAAGGTTGTCTGATGCCTAATATGCGCGGGATAAATCCCCTGAGCAGTGAGTCAACCCTTAAATTTAAGCAATCCAAGGTCAGCGCTCTGACTATAAGGTTTGAAAATACCCAGTTTATGGTAATAATTTTTTGAGGCTCAGCTGCGCTGAAAACGGTTAAAAGGGGCGTCCTAGGGATATTTGAGGAGTATATATTTCATAACATACCAAAGGCCATTAAAATAAGCAGAAGGCTGCAGTAGGGGCAACCGCGGGTCTTACTGGGTAACTAAGTGTGGGAGAGGCAGGAAAGGAAACAGCCCCTCCAATGCTCACAGCTGTTAGGTATTATATTTATATAGGAGGATCATTTTGTTAAGTAACAAGGACATATTGTGGCTAAAATATTACGGATCTTGGCCAACCTGGGATGAGGGGTTGGAAATAAGTAGTTGACAGCTTTTGTGGCATGCTTGCTGGATTGACACTTGCAATAGTGGAGGTAATCATCCACAAGCTCGCATAAGGTGGGGAGCAACATTGGATCCACTGATTGGTTCATCCACTTGACAATCACCAGTATTCTTTTGCATATGGCAGTATACATCGCCAAAATAATTTTTTGTGACATTTAGTGAGGAGGCATGGAGAATGAAATTTACAACAAAGAGTCCAAACACAAAAATACTTTTATTATAAGAAACTTAAGTGAAGGGAAACTAAACAATAAACAGGCAACCTATCCTAAGGAGGGTGGTTGCCTATATAGTGGAGGGGGAAAGGGAGCTTAAAAATTTGAGATGACTTTTCCTCTTGCTAGGCCCTTAATAGGCATCATAGGCTTCTTGCAAATTGGATGTGGGGAAGACATTAGAGGTCTAGGATGGCGTCATAAATTTTTGGCAGCCTGTCCACCGGATCAAGGATAAATCTAAAGAGATACTAGCAAACTTGACTATATTTTGCTAGATGGGTAATTTACTAACATAGGCTCATCCAGAACCTGTCCTACAATATAATTGTATGCATTTTGTTAGTAAAAATTAGTCCTCAGGTGAGATCCACAATCTGAACCATCTAAATAAACCTAAGCTGACTTGTTAGGTGATTTTGGCTCATATGTGAAGTTGGGTGGTGTGGTACAGTTTATTTAATAACATCAGTGACCAGGTCACACTTGGGATGGTCTTGAGGGTCCGGCTGGTGTGCCCTAACATCAACCACCTCCCTGCACACTCATTCTATTATTTTATCAGGGTAGAAGATCTAAGGGAGGGCAGGGGGAAGGTCTGTGGGGGGAAGGAAAATTTCCCACCTCTCATCAGCCACATGTGTCAAGTCATTGAGGTGCACCAGAGGGGGAACAGGGGTCTGGGTCCTTTCTGAACTTGAAAGAAATTTGCCCCTGAGTAGATAAATGGGCTGTAAATAAAGACTTAAATTATCCTTTCTTTTAGGAACAGGATACATACCCCCTCCTGGGACGTTTTCAAGGGCATTATTTTTATGCCTTGCATGGTGTTTGATTGCAAGAAGAGCCTCCACTTTTTTGGGGTCAGGGAACGTCTAGGATTGTCCAGTGGAACCCTACTATGAGCTCCTTACAGTTGGTATAATTACTGGCGCACTCCAGCCGTTTTTATAAGAGGAGTAACCATTCCAGGATACCAATTACTGGATCAAGCGCTGAGTTTTACTGGAAGCCAAAATAGCCTCTACTTCATCTTCCTGACCGTCATCCATCACAATTTGTTCTGGTACATTAGGCATGGCCCCTTGAAATGGGATAATTGTGACACATGGAATAAATTGTGTTTTTCCAGTGGATGAGAGGCTTAATCTGGAAAGCGCCTTTCCCCAAGTACTATATCACTTCATAAGGATCAGAGTGCTTACACGCGATTTTTGGGAAGGGACCTTCATAATTAAATGCCAGAAATCCAATATGACCTGTGATCCTTCCTTAAACTCATGTCCAGGATGGCGCTTTTATTATGCGAAATCCTTGAAATCTTCCACAGCTTTAACAGATGCTCACGCACAAGATTTTGGTCACAAAACAAATTTTCAGGAAATCCTCTGGAGCTGTAATGGAATATGAAAGGTGGTTTCCCTGCTGGAAGGAAGGATTATATCTCATATTACCTCAAAAGGGGAAAATCTTGTGGAGGCATGGGGAGCGGTATTGTATGCAAACTGTGCTAGTGGTAGGTCAGAAGCTCAGGTGCTATTACTGGCTGTAGTATAGTATCAGAGTTATTGCTTAAAAGTCTGGTTTACCCTCTCAATCTGACTATCCAATTGGTGGTGGTAAAAAGTCGAGTATCAGGATCTAGATTTATTCAGGGAAGGTTGACAAGGGGATGTACACTTCTGATATAATGATCATAAAACAATAATAAAATATGGAAAATAAAGGACACCCCAGAGGGTTCTTAGCTCCTCATTTTGTCCGCCAGGTCTGCCAGGTTTAGGAAAAAGGGGGCTTTAAGCTGACTTATCCTTGAATGCATCATGAGTGAAGGAGTGAGTCAATATTTAGGAACCATATGGGGAACCATGAATTGATTACCCTTCTGTTGCGTTGGGTCATGTCTCTAAACAACCATGCTTAAAAATGTTCTCATATATGGTAGATGAAAACGATTGATGATTTCTTGGAGGGTAGGTGTTGTTTCTGAATGAATCCAAAAAATAGTATGAATTGTCCACAGTGCTATTGCTACTATTAATGCCTGTAAAGATGGATGAATAGGTAACTCCATGTTGAGAGCAAATATGTTCCTAGATAAACTAAATGATTATCTATTATTTTGACGGAATAGAAGCATGACCTCTTTCCCAGTTAGCTACTGATGTTGGAAATTGTTTAGGCGGTGCGCTAAGCTTCCATATATGCCACAAATTGTGCATGAAGAGTGGGCAGCATCTGATCATTTTGCCATGTGATACACTCTCCGCATGCATCTCCATAAATGTGCACATATTCAGGGTTGTATCAGTGAGTGGTTTGTATCTCCAGACCATTCTTTGGGTCTCCAGGCTGTATGGTATGTCCATATGATCCAGGTAATCAATCCTGGCAATGATACTCGATTTTCAGTTTATTAAGTTTTCTGTAAATACTTAGCCATTAACATCTTGTCTAGAAGTTAGCCTTGAGCAACCTTTGTGATTAATCTGGCTACTTATGTGGATCTTCCACCCTTCTCTTCTCATGGCTAAAAGTACTCGTTTAAAATGTATAGGTGTTCCATACAGTCCTGCAGCGGTTGAGTGAAATCCGGATACTTAATCAATGAGTTAGGATGATCTGGATTTCTTAATCAGAGCGTGTTGAGAATTCTTTATTTCTAATACTAGGTGACTCCATTAGTGTGCCAGGCCAAACATTATGATGACTGCTGTCCCTTGCTTTTTTAAAATCATTGGCGACCTTTCCCTAAAAATTCACAAGGCAACCCACCAACCCAACAACCAACAACTTCTCCTTCTGAGGCATGACCACTCGTTATAGCTCAGAGGTCCTCTCCTGGGACATGTCCAATAATTGTGGTTCAGCAGCCTCAATTGACTCCCTCAGATTTACTCCCCTTCAATTCTTCCAGTCCTTCATTGTGTGCTGCTAGTTGCCCAAGTTACCTCAGGATTTCCATCTAGTTCAAGGTTGTGAGTTGGTTGCGCTGACCACTCCATGTGTTTTAACCCAGCACCTAACAACTGGGGATCTTGAGTCTCACCTCTACAAGCTAAACTAACTACTGTTAACTAAAAACTTAATAAAGATGGGGAAAAAATATCAGACTTGAAAATCAGGACATTTGAAGATTAGAAAATATTTTTATTAAGAGGGAGATCAAACTATTTATAGGCATTTCTTGCCTGTCCAAATCATTGCATTTATTGCCAGCATTATCAGCACTCACTGGTAATTCTCCCTGCTTATTATTCGTCAGCACTCTCACTGGCAAACTCGTCATCCTCAAATGTCCATGATTACGTCAATCCTTGATTCGTCATAATCTGAATTAATTAAATATATTGTCATCCTCAGCATAAGTTGCTGATGTCAAATTAAACCAAAATACCATTGGGGAGTGTTCCCAATACTCTCACAAAGTTGAAATGCAATATGACTTTGTTTAATTAATATTAAATGGTTTGCATCCTTGGTATAAGTCAATGGTATTCTGAATTAGATTTGACTTTCTGCCAGAAATCCCACAATCATTTTCACATTGAGTTGGCGCCAGAATAAAATCCTGATAAGCTTGAATGGTTAGTGTCAATTAATTTTGGCATCCTCAGCTTTTTCTCTCACAAATCGCACTTTTAAATTTAAAAGTGATTAGTACAAGGATAGAGAAAACATCCAACTGCCTGTGAAGTACTTCACCTATAGAGCAGTACACCACGGCCATAACACTTAGTTTAAGTAGATCTTTCTGCCCATCTGTGCAAAGCACAAAGAAATGGATGGCTTCTTGCACCAAATATCTGACTTTCATTTCGAAGTACGCCAAGATGGACACACAATCTGAATGACTTCCCACTGACAAAGGCCCCAACAACAAATTGGCTACATGAATGACCAGCAAAAAAATGATCAAACTTAACCAAAAACCATAAAAACACAGCGACAAGTGCAGTGAATGAAACTGACTCCCCAGGATTGGTTTTCGCCAAAAACCAGATGATCAACACCACCCTCAGGGAGCATGAAGCAACTCCAAGAACAGCAGTATTAGGGATATTCCCCACCAAACCTCAAATAGGTGAGGGGATCAGGGCCTTGCAGGGGAAAAAACTTTTCTTGAAAAAAACCAAAAAAAAACCCCGATGAAGTTTAGGTTGGATCAGATGCTGAATTCAATTTGAACAGAGAAAGCCAAGGGCCATTTCATCTGGCCAACAACAAAAAATGTTCACAACTGAGATGGAGAAAATATCCAATGATGCTCAAAACAATCGCCCAAAAAATATGTCGGAGACCATTCCTGACAATGACCAGTCAGGGGGGAGAACAGTCCCCGACCATGATTGAACAGATAAACCAAGAAAACTGTCAGGCATAAGCCCCAAAAGAACCACCGGGTGCAATCCTCAACAAATCCAAGTTGACAGTGGGGGCAAAATCAGCCCAAAATTGATCAGCGAATTAGAGTGAACCATCAGGGATGATCCCCATTGGGGATGAAGGAGTATTGGGCACTGAATATGAAGGATTGGACACCCATGAAGGTTCAACAAAAAAGTAAAAATACTACTGGATGGGGCCAAAACCCTGACAGCGGTCAAGTCAGCGACCAGGGCCCCAGTGAAGTATACCCCATTACAGAGAAACATGTTAGCCCACCGTGGAGTGTCTTTGGATGAATTAAGCAATGGGAAGCCTTACAGTTCCCATATTTACCGGTGACACAATGGATCTCCAAAAACATTGTGCTGGCCATCATGGCCATTTGGCGTGAACACAGTTTTCCGCTGGTGCAGCCAAACAATGGCTCAACACCCAAATATCACTCAAGATGGCAATGCTCTTCAAGGCATCATGGATCTGAACCAAAGACGCCCTTGAATGGATGATACTCCCCCTGGACATAAAGTTATCAAAGCTGCAGTTTGAGAAGATTTGAACTGGCAAATGTGAAGGATTGAATGGAAGCTGGTATCGACCTCCTTAATGAAATGGAATACAATAAGGCTGGAATATCAGCGAGATTCGCCCAAGTTGTTAGGAGCTTGGGAATCGCTCCAATGGATTCATCTGACTATGCAAAACATTTCCCAAACATTTTGACCGCCTCCAAATGGGCCTGACATATCATTCCAGTTGACACTGCACTGGAATGGTATGACACCACATTCTCCCCAGAGGAGGCATTGCCATGGATTGCGTCTGGGTTCAAGGCCACTGAGGCCCTACACTGGTCATACACCTGAATACCACCACCCACTGCATCGACCCGATGAAGGTGGGCTGGATGTAGGAGAAGGCGGTGGAGTGGGGACCCTTCCAGGATTGGTCGCCGGAAGAGTCCATTAACTGGTCCACCAATGGATTCACCCCATTGGAAATGAAATTTTGGCTCTACGTGGGAGTCAGTATTGACTAAGTTTATGAATGGGTGGATCTGGGAATCACAAAACCCATCCACAAAACCCTCTAGGCCAGCCTTTCCCCAATGAGAAATGGAAACTCTGGCACAATGTCACCACACTAGTAAAAACTGCAGACAGGAGTGCAGTGGGTGCACCCCAGAGTCAGCCCAACTGTGGATGGAACACAAGATTCCATTAAAGGTGGCATCAGCAATGAAAGGGTTTATTACCCTGGACCTGAGCCAAGAATGGCTCAAAGCAGGATCTGAATCAAAACCATATCAGGGTTGGAAGCAATCCTTTCCAGAACTGACGGTAGCTGCCCCATATGCTGCTGAAGTTTTTGCCCCTTCTGAAGCTTTTCAGTGGTGCAAGGTGGGAGTTCTGGACACCATAGCATGAATATTCACAGACAGCGAGTGGAACAGCGTTACAGTAAGGGACTGGTGCCAGCGTAGCTCAATTATTCTGGAGGCCCTCTAGAAATACCTGCACCCAACATGTGGCCCGGAATCCACCCTGAAATGGTACCAACTGGGTTCTTTGCTGAAGGATGCCCTCGAGTGGCAAAACCCTGAGACTGGAGCACAAATGGCTGAGAGCATTAATCGCCTTGGTATCAGCATATTCCAGATAGAAACGTTCCTCAATTGGGGATTTAGCCCCATTGAATCAGTAAGCTGGATAATGAAGGGGAAAACCCCTACTGAAGTACCTAAGCCCAGCACAAAATCAAAGTTGTACAGCACAGCAGCAGCCCATACTGACAATAACACATGGATTGGGGCTGGAAGCCATATCAAATACATTTGCTAACTAATTAGTGGAGGCTTCACAGACTGCCAAGCGCCCAAGTCATATCTAAAGGACACAATCTGAATCCACTTGCAGCTGGAGGAGAAGGAGAAGTGGTCTGACCTGATAATGGCGATTTATCAGGAGCTTGACAAGGTGCTAGAAGAATGGGACTTTGACTACCGCTGGGTACCTGAATGGGGTAGACTGATATTATGATGCCAGTAGAATTGGACCATAAAAAAGTCCTTGAGATCAGAATCAAGTATAAGGGAGTCTATCTGAAAATGGAACTGACTAGATACGCTAACCAAACCACATGATGGGTGACATTCCAAAACCTCCTGACCAATTGGGAGAGATAATGGGTGCACAAAGTGATCAGGACTGGACTATCATACTATGGGAAGTATGAAAATTTTGGCAAGCTAACGGTGATTACATCGCAAATTGCCTTTGCCCTTGAACAGTCAAAGCGCAATATGAACTGGCCTTGTGGATGAAGCCGAATAGAATCTCCTTACCCTTGATTCATCCACCTGCCCAGCCTAAGCAGATTCATGTATGTCGAGCAGGAAGCCATAAAGCAAGTATGCCAGTTCTGTTACCAGACTGTTCATACAATAGCCCAATGCCACCATCGCAAGGGAAAGACCCCTTGAGAGTATGAATACAACCCATTTGGAGGGATCACAAAGGTTAGGATTAAAACATTCCCTTGATTAAAAGCCAAATAATGGAACCTATGAAAGCTAATGGAGATCCAAGACATGAACCGCCAACAGCAAGAGTTGGACCTCATCCATAGGAAAGCATGGGAACGAACAGCGGCCAAGTGACCCAAAGTGGATGATTAGCCCTTCATCAACCCAAAACTGAATCATAAAAATGGATGAAGGAATGAGCCCCAAACTGACGGCGCCAAGCCTATCCCAAGCAGAATGGATAATCTGCAAGGAAGAACGATGGCAGAAGGCAAACACAAAAAGATCTTCAAGAAGGGATGGGCAGCACAAGATGCAATAAATCAAAATCTAAGCCTGACAAGTCGAAAGTGAATATGAAGTTAACTCATAAATTGTCAGCAAACAAACCAAAGGAGACTAGCAATCAAACAACTGAATTGATGTGGTCAGCAAAGTTGCCCTATTGTAATCTGACCAAAAAGTCCAGATACACCAAAAAATTGAATGAAGGGGTGTGAATCCAATTGATGGATGAGAGGGAATCTGCCACACCACCATTAGGGACAATGGAGCACCCAGAGCTGGTAATTAAACCATCCCCATTGTCCATCAATAGGGAGATTTGGATGGCGACTGAATTCACAGTGCACAGGATTCCTGGTAATACAATCCCAGTTTCGTCCAACTGACCCTGAAGGTCGACCAATACCCCCCACCCACCCTCAGTGACAACAACAAATCAACAAGCAAACTTCCATCTGCAACTCAATTCACAACCCTTAAAATAACAATCCTCATACCTGTGGGTCAGGCAGCCAGAAATAAGGATTTCAACCATAAATGCTTGGGGGATGGTGAGCATACAAAAGAGAAGGAGGAAGTTACATCATATCAAAACAAATAATACTATAGACATAATTTTAATATCAGATATTTAAGCTGGTTGCCAAAAGAAATGGTGCTAAGCTCAATCTGTGACATAAAGAATCACATGTAGTTCCACCAAATAAGCTATCAAGCACTCTGGATGGATCATGTGGCGATCGTTGCATTGAAAAAGAACATAGACCTGGAATTTGGTGAGGAAACTCACGCCGGAAGGATCCTGATAGCAACCGCTATGCATAGGGAAACTGGCAAGAGCCTTCAAGGGGTGGCAGTCTATGCTCCACCGAAGCCCCACAAAAGCTGAATATTTTTGAAAATTTTATTGGAAGTACCAGCTGAAGCGATGACAGCTATAGTAGGAGACCTAAACTGTTGGACAAATGCGAATCATGATACATTCCCAACAAGCAAAAGTCCCAACCAAAAGGCTGATGAGATGCTAGGATACCTAGTCAAATTGGGGATGTGCCTCGCAATTGATGAGGAGGACGATGACCCAGCCAACCTAACATGATGGACATATGACTCTGCGAGAGCCCCACAGGCTGGTTTGTGCTTGGATTATATACTGGTGTCATCTGACCTCAGTCCGCTGACATCCAACAGCGAAGTCAATATAAATGCCAAAAGCGACCACATGATCATCTGCGTGGATATTGACCTGGAAGAACCCCAAAGAAACCGCGAATGGAAACTGGTACCAGCCACAATGAGAGACGTGGAATGGCGCCAAACAGTTAAAGCCAGACTGGATTGACTGGATATGTATCTGGATTGTCACACAGAGATAGACCCTCTTGAACAATGGATCTGGATCAAAGAGAAGATGAAGCACAATAGCATAAAGTTCGAAAATGTGACAACTTACAAGCAAACTGACACCACAAAACATCTGAAAATCACACTGGAGAGGTTAAAGCTCATTTGGTGGGACAACGAAGAATGGTGGAGTGAGTATCAAACAACGCACAAAGGTATTGGGCCTTAATAGTGAAACAGGATTTAGAGTCACAGACCAACTCTATCTACTGATTTCAGAGCTTAGTGGGGACAATGACCAAAGAGAGACTGGTGCACCTCAAAGAAATCCAAACCAAGGCTAGGATATGGGAAGTAGAGATGGCGGAAGGGGAAGTATTAATGGACCCAAAAATGATCAAGTGCAAGATCATATGCTTCTATGGCGAACTATTCTGCCAATGAGTAACAAGCGAATTGGTGACAGATGCCTTAGTTGCCTGGCCAAGCCAGCGCTCAGGGCTGTACACCGGAAGATGTTGCTAACCTATCTGCAGAAATTTCGATCAATGAAGTTAAGCGGGAACTAAAAGAGTCGCCAAGAATGAAGGCACTGGGCCCTGACAACATGTGTGCGGAGGTGTACAGTGCATTCTGCGACCGCATCATGCTGGAACTAAAATCACTATATAAACACTTTTTGCAAAAAATGGACAGCAAATCCCAGGAGGTCAGGAGACCTGAATTGTACTCTTGTACAAAAAGAGACTCTGATGCCAACTATTGAACTGGTGCACAATCACACTATCCAATATTAATTATAAACTGCTACATGCATATTGTTGAATTGGCTGATGGCAACGGCACCGTGCAGGCTCCATAAGCCCAAAACGGGTTCATCAGGGGCCAGTTCATCTGGGATAGCATTGGTGCGGTCCAAAATGTACTCCAAGATGTGTGGCGAACTGAGAAGGGATATCTCATGTTCCTCAACATGGAAAAGGCCTATGAAAAGGTATCATGGTCATTCCTACATGAGGCGTTAAAAGCAGTTGGTATCCCCAAAACCTTTAGGTCATGGATAACAACACTTGACTCAGGTCTGGTGACCAAGGTGGTCGTATTAGATGGTACAACTAATAAAGTTGGGTCGGGCAGGACTCTAACAAGGTGATCCTATATCACTGATTTTGTTCAATTTTGCAGCTAATATATTATTGGTAGTGGTAGACATGAGACTCTGGGACCTAGTCCACCCCAACCAAATGTGCTGGTAAAAAAGCTGTCCTTTGCTGACAACACAGTATTAGGTATTAGATTGCTGACTGACCTACAGGGTGCAGAGGAGCTACTGCACCTATACCAGTTAGCATTGAATGCGAAGATTAACTTGTCAAAAACCTCTGTAATGAGGATTGGCATCCCAAACTTCAGCCCACCAACTGACACAACACCAATAATGAACTCCCAGATGATCTGATACCTCAGGATACTCTTTAATGATAAGGAGCCAGCGGTACTGGAAATGGAGCATGGGGTATTATCGAGTCTATTGGTCCAAATGGCATTATGGAAAAATGCCAGACTATGCCTCAAAAAATATGACTGGTAATTAATGTATTCATCTTCTCAAAATTGTGATATGTTGCTCATGTGGTGCCAATGATCCTGAACCTAGAGAAAAAAATCAGGACAATGCTCCAGACCTTCCTATGGTTCAAGGCGAAAGCAGAACTGATAGCACTAGAAACTCTGTCCAAACCAAAGTCTGAAGGAGGCATGGGCCTTCTAACTTCTAGGTCCCACGCTCAGTGGATCTGTGCGAAGTTTCTCCTTAGACTGACACAAATGCACATGTGCTGCCCGGCCCTAGCTTGGAGCATGAACTGGGCTAGAGCTCAGGGCCTTCAGGAGCTGGTCTCACCCAGCTCACTATGCGAATGGATGGTGAGCCACCTGAAAATGCTCTCCCAAAAAGGCACCCCACATTATTGGTGACTGTGCAATCAGGCAGTGCGCCTGGGCGGCTGGGCGTTTGAACTAGTGGATTGAGATGCTGACTAACTCCGCAGGAATGTCAAGGCCTGTAATTCCGCAATTATTTCTGTGACAAATTGGGAAGAACAAAATCAAATTATCTACGAATATGCTGCCAAGTCAATTAAAATCAGCTACAAATTGACCCTGATCGAATATGGGGATCCACTCCAAAAACCTGGGCGCAATCCACCCGCTCAACCATGAATCTTGAATGACTGGGCAAACAAAGGCCATGACACCAACTACTAAATGATGGAGTTGATCTCAGGCCTAAACTCCTGACTGGTAATGGTTAAGCAACAGTTAGTAACCTGGTGGACCCTCACCGCATGTTTAATTCTATTAAGCACAGTATACCAGATTACCCGCACAAGGAGTGCCCTGTATGCACCAAACCAGAAGCAGATTTTGCTCACCCATATTATGAATGCGCCATGTTCAGAAAAACTTTGGTCCAAGATATGCTACATCCTGTTAGCAAAAAATCGCCAACAGAAATGCATCCGTCACAGGACCTTTTTTGTAAAACCTCTTCAATCATCCCCAATCCAATTAAAAGCCTTCATATACCATTATTGTGTATGGGTGATACACTCAGCTCTCATTGCAAGAGTTTGGCCAATGAGCGCCCCAAAACAAAGTTTTGGTGTTGAAGACCATTCAGAATATCTCTGATCAGCTCTGACAGATCATGAAATTCTTGCGCCTAATCCCCAGGTGTTACAAATCCGTGTGTTTGGCTTTTCCCGCCGGATTGCTTGTCATATGCAACAAAGAAACAAAAGTATTAAAGATCAAATGGCCTGTAAGCCTGACAATGCTAGAACCGTGGCTAGTAATGGCGATTGCTGATCAGCAATGGTTTGGGGTGCTAGGTCCCTAGTGGCCCAAATGCCCAGTCCTTTATCCTCAGCTGAATCGCCTGTGTTCCACCCTCCCCTCTTACTTTCCTTTAATTTTTTAAATAAAGTATGGAGTTTTATAAAAATCATATTGACATCCTTAGCATAAGTTGCAGGTGTCAAAATAGGATGAAAACTCTATCAGGATCATTTCCCAATACTTTTTAATGTTGAATTTAAGCAATTTGTCATCTTAAATTGTTAATATTAATTATCTTAACATCCTCAGCCTCAGTCGCCGATGTTGAGACCCACCAATTTCCTATTGGGGTATAATCCCTGATACTCCTTGATCCTATGGACTAAGACAGCTCAACCCAACTGAATGATGAGCACAAATTGGGGTAATATCATTAAATAAAAAATCAAAATTAGCAAACTAATTGACAATCATCCTCAATTAATTATTATACTAATTTCATTAAAATGTGAGGAATATCATCTGCTTATCAATTTAACAGAGCGCTCGTGCTAAATTAGATCTTGCTGCTCTAGCCCAATGTATGTCTGGAAGGTCTGGACTAGTCACCTGAGCTATTCAGTATCCTAGTATATGGTCCACTTGCTCTACATAATAGTTAGCCTCATACTTTCATTCCTCCTAGAGCCAGATAAAGTTTCAAGGTGCACAGGGGCTTTATGGCTAGACCAAAGCCATCCCTGTATTAAGACATATATTTTGTTAAAAAAGAAAAACTAATAAGCAATTGCATGTGCCATAAACCATATAATTGGTAATCTCATGTAATCGGCTATCACAACTCGTCCAGTTAGACCTGTATGATGTCCATGAAAGGAGACAATGCGTTTTATTATTTTATCTAGGAGTTATTTTCTATTATGGTGTTGGAGTAACCCTCAGCTTCTAACCTTGCCCCCAAGTGGTGGACAGGTCCAGCTGCTGGTTTGGTAGTGAAGGGAAGTTCAAGTGGGATAATTGATAATCTTCACCTCCTAGGTCTGGTGAGGAGTCTTGATGTTGTATTGGTCTGCTGACCCAAGTTGGATTGCGTCTAATGGTTCTGGTATTCCCCCAGGAGTATAATTTCAGTTTATTCCAGTAATAAGTGATGCGTTGCTTATAATTGAGTATTATTATATTATTTTTTTTCAAGTATGCGAGCATCCTGGTTGCTGGAGATACCCACACACAGTCATCAGTGAAAGCCATCGTTTTGACTGGTGGTTAGCCATAGACATTGATTCCATTGATGAGGGCATTTATATTCCGGATTAAGGATCAAGACTAAAATTATATAGTAGAGGGCTTATAGGTCTCCTTGTTTGAGTCCCCTCTGTAAAAACTAGGTTAGTTAAAAAATTTTCTCTATGCACAGCCATGGTGGCTGACTCTGTGAACAACATTATACATTTTATAAAACTATTTGGGAGTTTAAATTTTGAAGGTAGGCCCTGAGATGGTCTACCAGCTAAAGCAAGCGCCAGACAAAAGTTTATCCCAAAAGCTTCCATACCTTCTGATATGGTTTCCTAGGCTGTTAGCTGAGGTGCCATAATAAAAATTTTTCATATATAATAATATCTTAGTTTGGCCCATTTGCATCTAAAGATTCGTGGCGGCTCCCCCTTTTGGGTTGGTCACCACTAGTTCTAAAAAAAGGAAGGCCCTGAGATAAGTCCAGTTCACCCTGTCGTATGCCTTCTGTTGATCTAAAAATACAAGCGTTCCAATGGCTTTATATTGGCAGACATTTGCAACTGTGTGAAATTGTTCATGTGGATCTTCTTGGGACAGATACATATTGTGATGAGGATATCACATCAGTTGTAATTTCCCCCAATCGTTTGGCTAAAATTTTTGTGAATATTTTAGTGTCAGTATTAAATGGGGAAATTGGGCACCAATTGTATAATTTTAGTCTATCTCCTTTTTTGAAGAGAGTGACTGTGTATGCTTCTTTGCATACAGGTGGAAGTCATGTTTCCATAATGCACTTATTCATGGAAGCTAAAATAATATTATATATGTTATTAAAATATTTTTATAAAATCATAGGGAAGCCCATCAGGTCAAGGACATTTCTTACATGGTGCACTGCGCACCGCTTCCCATAATTTCCTTACATGATGTTAAGTTAATTTAATTTATTGGTTTGAGCTGTGATGTCAATATGTGCATTTGCGAAGAATGTTTCGATTTTTTGCTGGTTTGAACGGTCCAGATTTATATAAATTTGTATAAACCTGTGTATTTCAGTCGCAACTTCCTCAGTTGTTTCCACTATAGATGTATCCAGGTGTCAGACTTGTGTGCAGGCTACCATGTTCTTTTGGGCATAGAATTGACGGAAAACATAGGTTGAACAAGTTTCTCCATCTTTTAGGTTTTTTGCTATGTATTGAACACCAAGTGGAGTTGGTATCCATGTGTCAAGGTGCTTAGATGTGCAGAAACCTCTGACCATCTTCGTCCCCATCCAGAGCTGTATCCTGTGCGTGAGATATTGATTTCCAGGTGATCAATTTTAGCCAAGGTGCGTCTAATGATGGCTGAAGCTGTCATAAATCTTCTTAATATTGTATGTTTAATCTGTTTTATTGTTGATTTTTTGAAATATTCTAAGGTAATCAGTGGGTCTGAACAAAAAGGTCTTTGAAAACCCCATGTTGAGGACATTTCCTCCACCAGGATTAAAATTTTAAGTCAGCTAAATTTTCTGGTCGTATTCTGCACCACCTGGGTGCTTGGATAATTGTTTTTTCTAGTTTGAGGGATATTAATAAGCCAGTGGTTAGAGAATTCAATTTTTGTAGTTTTGATTTAAAAGTTGGTGTCATAAAATTAGCGGCGCAAGTACTAGGTCTATTTGTGACATAGAAACAAGTCTCCCGTTGAGAACATGTGGGCGTGTCATGTTCTTCAGGAGAGGCAACCATTTAGGTAAAGGATCATATAAGCCTAAGTTGGCTTTTAACATGCAAAGTTCCACATGCCCTTGTTGTGCCTCTGTTGTTTGTGGCCATCAGTTGGTATCTGGTTTAATCCAGCAGTTCATATTTCCCATGACAAAAGTGTTTGCTAAAGGAAGAAGCTGTATCAAAGCAGATAGAAACTCTTGATGCTCTGTTGCACAGTTCAGTGTGTACACGCTGGTTATTATGTGCGCCTATTAGTGCCATGAGAAGTTAACAGCTAGTACGTGGCCTTCCAAAAAACTTTTTATTAATGAATTTAAAATTTTGGTTTGCACGTACTATTACCCCACAATGTTGCAATCAAAATATTATTTTTGGAAGGAGCATGTTCTTCCATGCCTCTTCTTTCCCTGTGGACAGTGAGTTTTCTACACCACCAGGATGTCCATAGGGGGGATTGTGCAGGAGACTCAACTTCTTGGCCTTGGCGTTAAGGCCTTGAGTACCACTATGTTTAGCATTTCTATCTCTACTGAGAAGCCCAGTGCTCCTCAGGAGTGGTTAGCAGGGCCCCTGGCCCTACTTCCTCGCCCTCTTTGATCACATTTATGTCCGTGCTGCAGGTGCCATATTGATGAGTAGGCACTAGGGAATTTCTGCCACTTTCATTACCACTGTTTTTGTTCCCTTCTTGTTTTATGGCTTTCAATTTATTATTGCGGTGCACTAGTGTGTTCTCATTGGTCATTTTTTTTGTCTGACGCATTCAATCGTTGAATTTCAATCCTGTTTGGGTTGTAATTCATAATTTTTGAGGGGAGGTGCCAAACTCCTGTTTTGACGCATTTGCTTCCAAATCAAGTTTCACCAGATCCTCTTTTTTTGGATTGGTTGCTTGGAATTCTGTGGGATTTGATTGGCTCATTGTTGCTAATTCTTCCATGCCTTCCTGAATTTTTTCAGGCGAAATGGATGATTCCGCCAAGTCCTTTGCCTTGGCTGTGGCCAACTTGCAAGCCTGTTTAGCCATTTTCAGCTCCTTTGGGGAAATTGAAACAATAATTTTATATTGTCCAAATTCGCCCCAGTTGAATGCTTATGTGTGGTATCAGTGATTTTGGCATACTCTGAGTTATCTTTGCCCCTATCTTTCTCGAAGATTTTTCATTTCTCCTAAACCTTCTTTTATGGGACAATCATGAATTTTGTGCCCAAAAGCTTGACAGTGGTTGCATATGGGGGGCGAACTTTCCGCTGTTGCACAGAATAATTGGGATATTTCCCATCAATAATAATAGATGCAATATGGGGGATTTTTGTGATTTCCTCCACTACCTCCAGGTTTAGGAGATTAATTGCAATTTCCTTCCCTCTGCTAAGGGTCAGCATCAGCTGGGATCTTTGCATATCAATTTTTTATTTTCTATGTAAGATTTCAAGCCCTCCTGAAGATGTAGAAATACTGTGTGCACCAGTGTTCTCAGAAGATCGTCAAAAATTATAAATATTTCTTTGGATTCTGTCCAACGTGTACATTTGGTCAATACCAAACATTGACCATTGGGAAGGTCAATTACTACTCTGACCTTTGCAGCTTCATTTGCTTCCTCCGCTGTCTCAAACATAAGTTTTACCAAACCATGGCGGATATTGCAGTTTGTCATGTACACAGTGTGTGGAAATAATTTTAGTTGGGCTTCACCAAACTTTTCCCACATTGCCTGTACCTCTGTGCCCAAAAATACATGGATCCTATGTTTAACCAATAACAGCAGTTAAGAGTAGGACACTTCCATGTAACTGCAGTATTTCAATAGTTATCCACAAAACCTGCGGGGTGCACCAACTCAGGTTTTTTATTTTTACTTTATTTTGTTTACTCCTGTGCGCTTGGTGCCTTTAGAGGTGCAGATCCAGGTCCACTATCCTTTACCACATTTGCCCAATCCTGTCCTTTTTTAAAATTTGCTCATCTTACCTGGTATTGATTATCATTTTATTCTGTTTGAATCGAATTGTTTACTAATAAGTGATAGTAAATGGAAAGAAAAGCCCTTTGAGTGACAGGGTCTGATCTGGAGGTTATCAAAAAGGCGTTTCAAAACTGGGCAGTAAATTGAAGCCTGCAATCACTTACTATCTCTTTGAGTAAACCAAACATGGAGAATACATGCTTTACAAACGGGGCAGCAGTTTCCTCAGATGTAACTGTTGTGGTGTAAGGGATAAAGAGTGCAAACTTTTTAAAAGCGATCAACAACTACCATATTTGCATCATACTCTTGGTATGGAGGGAGCACCACAATGAAATCAACAGATACTGAGGTTTAGGGTCCCTCAACATGCTGCAGGGGACCTAAAAGGCCTTTTCTCCCTGATCTGTCTGATTTGGTGCTAGCGCACTGCACAGTGGGAGACACATAAGGGGAGCTCCTTAGAGAATCATAATCAGGTATAGGTTTTTGAACATTTCCCCACACTTAGTA
Source organism: Massospora cicadina (assembly GCA_022478985.1). NCBI lineage: Eukaryota > Fungi > Entomophthoromycota > Entomophthoromycetes > Entomophthorales > Entomophthoraceae > Massospora > Massospora cicadina. The sequence goes on from JAKSZP010013238.1 coordinate 57,006, forward strand.
GACCATAAGTGTCCTACAGTTGGATGATCATGGTGCTCTTTTATAATCTGATTGCAAAGGGCGGGTGAACCCTAACACTTTACTGAAGAAGATCTTTATATACTTTTGATTAGTAAGTGCTTCTAGGATCTGTTCTCTGTGTCCTCATATAACCTAATTCCCTCAAAGAAGCTAATTGGGATTCTAGGATTTAAGAAAGTAGAAGCGTTAGAGGGTAAACAGACAAAGGAAACTGTGGGGGCCAGCATTAGAATCTGGGAGATGGGAATGACAATTGTAAGGTCAGGAAGAGCATCTACCAGGTTCATGGAAGGGTTCCAGCTAACATCTGGCAATAAATTCAAAGCTTTTTTGATTAACTCATACTTGAAATTGAAGCTGCATAGGTCTCAATAAGTTTTGCTTAGCAATAAGCGAGCTTCTGAGGCTTACTATAAAATCTAAGGGATTGGTGATTTGTCTTCATTATGATCTCATGCTGTGCCCCCTGCAGGAGGTGATGTCAATGAGTCAATGCCCAGGACACAGCTGCCAATTCCTTATAATATAATTCTTAACCTAGATCTGAGGATGAGAAAATTTTTCTGGAATCATATGCCACTGCATGTTCCACCCAATCATGTTCTTGGAGAAGCACCGCTTCCGCAAACATGTAAGATGCATCGCAATCCACAATAAAGGACTTTGACATATCTGAATGTCTGAATACTTGTGCTAAGAGGAAAATCTCCTTAATGGCCTCATGGGATTTTTGACACTCATTCGTCCACTTTAATGGGGCATTCTTACTAGTAAAAGTATGGAGAGGGGCTGCCAATTGAGACAGTGTGGGGATATCTTTTCAGTAAAATTACTGCTCTGAGGAAAATCCAGAGCTGCTTCTGGTTAGTGGGGGTGGTCCAAGACTAAATGGCTTCCAGTTTGCAAGTGGGAACTGCTTAATCTTCCTTTAAAACCAGGTACCCCCATTAAGGTCACCTCCTTGCAAAAGAATTTACATTTGTAGGGCTTCACAGAGAGTCCAGCCATGTGGAGGGCTATTATTACTGCCTCTAGGTCTTTTTCATTTTTGATCTCTGGTAGATGAGTAGGTCAGTAATAGTCTTTATATGCTACAGTGAAAAAGAAACATAGATCACAAAGGACAACATCAATGAGAAGCTGGAAAATCTCCGGGCATTTTTAGCTCAGAAAGGCATTAGTTTAAACTGGAAGATCCCCTCCTAATAAAAATGGTAGTCACTTATGACCTTCCTTGAACCTTACTTGGTTAAAAAGCATTCAGAAGGTCCATCTTTGAGAGCACCTGTGTCCTTACAATTTCCTGGGTAATTAATTGTTCTAGTGCTAGGGGTAAAATCTCAATCTGTTACATTATTATCATGTTCATAATCCATATAGGACTGTATGGAACTACCTTCCTTCTAGGCGAAAACAACTGGTAAAGTGATGGGGACACTTTCTTGATAATCCAGACTTTCTCTATCAATTTTTCTAGCAAAATTCCCATGGCTTTGTCCATTTTCTTCTATGTATGGATATAAATGGCAGTTAATCTTGACTAAATGAACTGTCAACTGAAATTCCAGGTCATAATAAGAATGGAAGATGGTCCGATAGCCAAACCCATATCAAAAACATCCTAGTATAGGTCAAGAAAAGCGGTTAAATAAGATGGAAGGTCAGTGGGAATAAGAACAGATGTTAAAACTGAGCTTAGGGCAATCTTATGTGGGAGAGTGTCATTTAGATGGAATTCATCTCTAAGCACACTATCAGGATTTGAGATAATGTGCGAGTCAAAATCCCAGCTCCTGAATCAAGCCTTGGTAGATCAACTCTCAAACAAGCCCGAACGGAACCTTACCATGAAGGCGCTAAAATTAGATTTAATTAGGAAGCATCACACACACGAGAATCAATGGAAACACCTTTAAGAATCCCATCCCCACTTCCTAAATTGTGAGAGCGTGGCTTCCACTGATGCGGTCATAAAAACAACTCAAAACACTGAGAATGCCGACTAGGAGTTCAATCCAGAAGGCAGTAAAAATTTCCTGATCATACAGGGCCTCGAAGGTCCTTGAGTTAACATGTCCCTTCACTCCCTATAGATATTGATGCTTTCTAAGTCAATAAAGTAGTCTACATTTACCCCATTTTTGTTTTTCAACATCTTCACTAATTTTCAGCTTTGAGTCTATTTTGAACTTTGGCATCAGTCAAGAGAATTGTTACATTGAGAAAAGTGGTGCTCAATACAGGAGGTTCCAAGCTGTCCAAACGTCTATCACAAACAATGGAGAATATAGCAGTCAAGAAAGTCAACCTTCTGATTGGTCAAGGAGAATCACTCAATGGATTTGTAACGCGCGATATGAAGTACCACCCATGCACGCTGAAAGCTTAAAATTTTTGGGCCACGTTCCAGTTTAAACTAACTTCCATTGACGGTTATCAGTATCAACCTCAGTATGATAAACTTAAAAAAATTATCCAACAATTACTAATTGCATTTCTTCTGTGGGAGGCCGCTCAAGTCACTCCCGTGGTTCTTTGGTGCCTCCTATATAAAGTAATCTATACTCCTCAGCCCATTTACCAACAGAAGAACTGACCTTATGGGACTGAGTGCTATTTTTGAAACATTGTCCATCCTGCAATTCATCACCTCCTACAGCTATTCAGGGTACACCATCATGAAGCTCCTGACAACTAGGGTATACCCAAACTTTACACTCCATGTTGTCAATTTCTATAACGCGGCCTCATCCTTTGTCCACAACAATTGAGAAGCCATTGTCAATAACTGACGTCTAATCACCGAAGCCTAAAACCAGCTCGCAGTGTTGGATAGTGGATTTTCAGGATACCTCAAAGACCAGCTTCATTGTAATGTACAACTCCTTAATCTGCTTGAACCAACGCCTCCACCAAGTCAAATCCTGGTACAATCTTTTTGGTAACACTATCAGTAGCTGGCCTCTCGTGACTTCACCTCCAGGAATGAAGGACCTGAAGGGCCTGGGGGCTAATAGGTCCTGAATATCCCCTATGGGCCTCGTGGCCCTCTAACCCTGCAGTGCCTACTTCTGGTGACACTGACGACCCTTGGAAGAAAGGACCCTTTGCAGCCCTAGCCACCTTATCAAATCAAATCCATTATGTGGCCCAAGGATGTAAACTCTAATTGAACGGAGTCCTCTTCAACCCTAGGGTTTTGATTGAGGCCCTTTCAGATGAAATGGATAACCTTAGCACATTCATTAAGCTTGCCAATGGTCACATTTCCCAGATAAAACAAGCTTGTCAATGTTTTAACATCCATTTGAACAACTTAGAACGTCAACTTCTTCTTTAGTGCGCCGACATTACACTAAAAGAGCAGATTGTTCTCAAGGCCTCTATCACCTCTCTAAACTGAGACTAGGATGATATTTAAGAGGATCTCGATGGCCTAAGATAATGGTTGTATCAGCAGTCTCACTGTGACTATGCGGAGACCAAATTTCTAAGTCTGCACCGATTCCTATTGTTAATATCCTCTCCATTCCTCTTGCTGCTTTAAAAATCTAGTTAAAGGAGAAGTTCACTACTGGCCAGGAAACTATTGCCTCTTTCTTTTATGCATATGAGAGTTCCCTGTAAGAGGCCACCAACCGCAAAAGTGTTCCATACACACTCCTGTCTTAACATCACTGCTTGGGAGAATATAAAAACTCATCTAAAATAATTACACACCTGTAACAGGTTAGATTGCCTTGATCCTAGAATTAAGCAGCAACTAAACCCTGGTTAATAAAAAACAACTGTTCATGGGTATCCGCTTGAACAAATGGGAGAGCCCTATGGAGTTTGCCAGCCAAGTCTACGCCCAAGCGCAGCCCTTAATGATCACAAATTCACATTACCTTGGATGACGCCATAACTGTAGCCATCTCCACGTTAGGGTTTTATCCTGAGGTTCAGATGCATATGATTAGCCAGAAGATTAATTATACTTACATTTAAGAAATCAAGGAAGCTCTTTACAAGATCCCTGTGTCAACCCTGCATCCTAAGGCTGCCACCTCAGTCTGTTCCAAACTCCCACAGGTTCATGTTTTCAAGAACCAGAAAAATGCTCAACCCTGATGCACTTACTGCAATGGCTTCCATCATAGCGTCAAGACATGCTGTAAATGACTTGCTGAGAAGGTGTGAAAAGGGCTGTCAGTATGAAGGATGAGGCGCTCCATGCTGTCATCCATACCACGCCTTAAGGCTCATCCATGACCTCTAATAAACCTGAAGCCATCATACCTGAAGAAAAGGTTTCAGTACTCGTTGATAATAAAGATCATGATACTGCTTACTCTTCTTCAAATGAATCTCCCATGTTTCTCATGCTATGTCCACAGTTTGGAAGTCTGGTTATCCATGTCAACATTTGCGCTCATAAAATTCTGGTTTTCGCCATCATCTACATTAGTTCCCCGTGAATGTTATTCGTCCTAACTGATCAAACTTATCATTATTGCTCCATAATTCCTACATTATATAAAGTACGGCACAGCTGGAACACAGTGTACATGATTCATAGGGGCCAATTCTTTCTTACCTATTAGATTTGGGAAGCTTTCTGTGTATACCCCCACCATTGCACTGGATAACCTGAGCTATGAACTTCATCTTGGAACTCAGTTTCTCTGAGACTACTCCTCAATAGTACATTATGATGAAGGATTTACATCCCTACTCAGACATCAGGTTCCCCTAATCTTAGAAACCTCATGTGACTCCAAAGCGAAGGTTAAGGCTCAGGCTTACCTATTATATTGTGAGAGCCAAATCGATTGATTCAAGTATCATGTATTTGGCTCTAAAGTCCAGTTGCCCCATCTCTTTTGATGGCCATGAAGGCATTCCATTATATTTACCTAGGCTGACCACTATATCTCCAAAATCACAAGTTATTTTGACACCCAGGTTAATGTCAAGATTCCCTCTAAATACCTGCTGGAGATCCAAGGTCTAGATAACCTGTCTGCCAAAGATGTCCTAACTTGTCCATGGATTCTAGATCCTAGCTATTCCAAGTCCATATTAGAGTTGTTGGATAACTTTAATGACAAACCTGGGATAGTAGCCATAAAATAATATCGCTGCTTATGTTCTCCTTCTACTATTATAGGCTGTTGATGATCTCTGCAGCTTTGAAAGTCTAAGGGATTTTGGTTTGGAGACTCCCCATCAGTGACTCTAGTAAACACCTATATCAGAATGGATCTCACTGGGGAACCACAATGCCAAGTTCAAAAACTATTAGTAGAATATTCAGACTTTTTTAGCTTCAACCTATGATTTTGGGAAAATGAGTAGGGTCTTACATCATGTGGAAACAGGGGATGATCCCTCTTTTTGTTCCTGACCTTGCCAAAAAAGTAAGGTTGAAGAAGCCCAGGTGGTGGTAGAACTCAAACAACTACTAAAAGCCAGAATATTGGTGCCTTCATGCAGCGTGTCAGAAAATCGCTTTTCCGAGCAGTAGGCTTCACTAGTGTGCCAGATCAATAAGTATGAAGACTGGTTGACCCTTTGACAACTCGCTCTCATTGGCGTACCAACCCCCTATAAGTCCACGTCCAACTCACCAACACAGCATACCAATGACTTTGCCTTAGCCCCAGGGTCTGTGGTGTGCCTGAGTCCTGCCCCCATTCTGGGCAGCTAAGGCACTCCCATGCTGCCCCACAATCCTGACTCTTTGTTAACCCATCTAGGCATGCCCCAGTGAGTCCTACCCCCATCCTGGGTGGCCAAGGCACTCCCGCGCTGCATCCCACAGGGTGACAGCCAGTCAGCACATCATCATTGGTGGCTAGTTCGCCAAGTTCCCACCAGTTCCTCACAGGACTGAGGAATGAGAGCTGGCAGCGTTGGCCACTCCAGGCGCATCACCTTGAGCCAACTTTAGGGATCTCCAGTCCCATTTTCTTCTAATCTAGCTGACTAATCTACTAACAACTAAACTCAAATCTGCAAATTAGATCTTTATTTGTAAGGGAAGAATAGCTATTTATACTATAGGCAGCTGCGCCTATGAAACCCCTTAGCCATCCAAGCCATAACTAATAAATCGTTGTTATTTATGGTAGCAATTCCCTCCCAATCCTCTCATCTGTTAATCAAATCTAAGATTAGGTCAATCCATACTTGGTATGAGTCACCAGTCAATCATATTTAATTTATCAAATGAAAATAACTTTGAGCATCCTCAGCATGAGTCGCTAATGCTCTGAATTAGTCAGCAGAATCATATTTGGAAAATTGGTAACAATACTTCAGCTCTCCACTGGAAAATCACACAACGACTCATGAATGGCAATCAGCATCAAACACAGATTCCAATAAACCTAAATCAATTATCAATTATTATAACATTATTTAATATTGAATTAAGCGAATAGCTGGCAATCACAGCTGACTAACTGACACCCCTAATTCTGATAATATCAGGAAGATCCATCTAGTTAATTTCTCAACACAGCCCTTGGGCCGCCCTCCTCCTATTGGTTCAAAAGAAGGATGGAAGTCATTGGGTGGTGATGGACTACTACTGGGTAAACTCCATTATTAATAGGAGATGGTAAATTTTTGCCTAAAAATTGGATAACTTTCTCCACCTGCTCACCAGGTCGTGATGCTTTTTCTGTAATGGATCTTGCTAGCAGAAATCAGCAATTAGAGCTCGCCCAAAGACTGAGCCAAATGTTCTCTCATAGCTAATAAAGGGCTACCAAGCCTACAAGTATGCCCCAGGGCCTCTATAACACGCTGGCCACCTTCCAAAGCGCCATAAACGGGCTAATTGGTGGCTTGAAATTATCATAAGTCCTCAAATACCATGATGATCTCACTTTTTTTGCAAACTTTTAATAGTCATGTGGAGCACCTTTAGGAAGTCTTCAATCGTCTTAGGGAGGCTTCAATAAGCTCAAACTCTCAAAGCGCTCTTTCTTCCAGTCAAAAATGGAGCTACTTAAACATAAGTTCTTAAAAGACGGCACGCAGCCATTCAGGAAAAAGTCAACGCCATTGAAAAAGTAGTGTGCCTTTAGAGCCTAAGAGATATTCTGGTGATCCCCCAGCATAGCAGACTATTATTTCAGTTAATCCCTCGGTTTGCCAATCTGGAGTAGCCCCTATTTTACCTCCTTCAGAAGAACGTGCCTTTTGAGCGGTGGCCAGAACAGGAACAGTATTTTAATGCGTTGAGGCCGCTCTTTTTATCAAAGCTAATTTAGTCCATCCACATTTTTATCAACCCTTATTGTTTTCCATGGATGTTAGTGATTTCGCCGTTTGTGCCATCCTAGCCCAGGAAAATAAAACACAGGTCGATCATTTAGTAGCTTATTTGAGAAAGACCTTGAGAAAGGCCAAAAATACTTTAGATTACAGATGGTTTCTTGGCTGTATTGCTAGCAATTAAACACTTTCAGCCTTATCTCTATGGCAAACACTTTACAATCATCGCAAATCATTCCTTGCTCTGATGGCTGTAGCAAATGAGTGACCTGGATGGCTGGTTAGCCATATGAGCCCTAAGGCTGCAGAACTACGATTTCACTATTGAACATCGTACAGGTGTGATTCACCAGATTGTCATTGGTCTCTAGAATGCCAGTACTGTCATCCTTGGCCCCTGAGGAAGACTGACTGTACAATCTAATTGGCCAAATCAAATGTTGGGAGTTGAAGACTCCCAAACTTCAAGCCAAGCTCCAGAAGATGACCTGAGACACTTGTACCAATGATGGAATGCTATATAAAAGGGTCAATAAGAGATGGTGTTGAGATTTTGCCTACATTTGCAGCTTCCTAGGTTAGAGAATCTGCTGGTTCATAAAGGGATAAGTCCCACTGGTGAATACATTAGTATTGGTTGATTTCGATACCAGTTTGATAATGCTAGCAGATTTTGGGTAGTTTTCTAGGTTCAGATCCTTTGAGGTCAATCTGTACATTTTCCTAAGATCTTGTCGGGCAGAGTTGCTGACGAAACTGAGTCTTCTGATAGTTATTGTAGATTGACTATTAGATGTAAAAACTAAGGTTGGTCAGGTTTCATCACTGACTGATTGGAAATTTATTTAGGAGTTGTTAGGCGAGTGATTTCGCCTGCAACTAGCGTATGGCCAGCTGTTTCATGATCTTCTATAATTGGTAAAGAGTCACAGAACCTAAGCAGGTTGCTATCCAAATGTGGTTGGTTAGCTATGATTGAGAAAAAATGTAAGGGACACGTTTTCTTGCTCCTTCCATTTTTAGGTCTCAGGGATTTCTGATAGAGTAATACTTATCCCCGTGGAGAATACCATCGCCAGAAGTGACCTCAAAGGGAAACGTAATGACAACAGCTGCCATCTCCTAACTGAGCCGCCAACATAGTAGCTGGGCGCCAAATCCCCCTATAAATTCCCTAGTTTTTTATAATAATAAAGCAGATCAAGATCTTAATCTAAATTTAATTTAATGTCAAGTTCTATTCATCTTCAGTTTTTCTTTGTTGTAGTACTTTAATTGTTGACTCTTTTATTCATTAAAGAGTAAGGATTGGATATCCTTAGAAGAAAGACAGACTCTTGAAGTAGATCTCCATCAACTCACCGTGACGGGAACCAAGGCTAAGGATCTCTGAATCTAAAGGTAGAATAAGTTCAGCTGAAAGAGGAAAGAAGCCCTAATTGTCAGCATAATCAGCATCGGGTGGATCAATCCAAGCTTAGCTTTGGACCACTTTTCAACCTGGTTTAATTATTCATTTATGGATAATAGTCTTCATAATATTATCACCCATATATTAATATCAACCAATGCAAATTGCGCACATAATACCTAAACCTTTGAAGTTAACTTCTGAGAACTAGTAGGAACAATACCAGTTTTAAACAAATGATATTCACTACAGGGGGTAATTGAGTAAGATAGGCTAATTCTAGTGAAACCATGACCACGATGTCATATATGGACGATTCAAGAAAACTATGGCGGAAGTATCAACCATCAATAAAAACGCCTTTTATTTGTCATATCATAGAGAATTGGCTGCTCTAGAGGAGAGAGTTAATAAGAACGAAGAAGGAGTAAAAGAAGCTTCAAATTTAAGTGACTATTAACTTGAAATTAACGTCCTTGAAGAAGAAATAAGGAGAGCTAATTAGAGAAGGTTTATTTCTGAAAATGGAATGCAAAGTGGATCGTGTGCAATTGCACTCACTCAGCTCAGATATGGATCATTTGGTACAACAAGTCTAAAAAGTGGAATAACCAGAATTGCAAATTTGAACCCTATGCAGCAAATGACGCTGAAGAAAATACTCCAAGAACTCCAGTTGGGAAGTTGGTCACTTTCAGAGGCATTCCAACTGCACCCAAACCCATTCTAGAGATGACTCTTAAATTACTCCCCTCATCAGTCAGGTTGCTTATACATGAGTGGCTGCTAGAGAAAAATCAGAAGAATTCAAATCCACGCCTAAACTACCTAATTTTCATTGGTACAGCGCCCCTGTATTCTTCCGTCTGTTCAAAATGACTATGTTTGGCTGTGGTGATAGAAATAAAGCTTTGAAAGTCTTGAACTGCTTGGATAATAACTGCCAGAACTTGGTGTTGCCTCATCTTTAGGGGGGCAGCTGGCCCTATTCTGAGGCCAAAGCTGCAATCATGGAGGAGTTCAGGAATCCCCTGTATATGTCAAAATGCAAACAAGAGTTCATGGGGTTCCAATTCCTGAAAGATGAAAACGTAGCAAATTTGCCAACCAATGCTACCAAGAATTGCAGATTTTAGTCAGAGCGAAAGTACTGACCAATTTTGACATGCAGATCATGTTACAAGCAGCTCTTCAGCATTATCGTGATTTGTATTGAATGATGTCTTCTGCGCTGGTCACCAAAATAACCACCTACCAAATGGTGGTTCATTTGAAGATATTAGGCGCCACATTTGAGACCTCTAATAAAAGCTACAAGCCTAGTCCAATCTGGAATTCAAAAACCAACAATTTATAAAAACTGATAAGAAATTGTCTAGTCAAGCAGTGCCAGGAAATAAACCGGAGGGATTAAGATTAATGGACAAGAGCAATATGCATTGTCACCAGTGTGGGGGAAAGACCACTTCACTGCCCAGTGTCTCATCAAGAAGCCCAAGAAGCAGATTAATGTGGTACATGCTAAGGAAGTTAAACCCACACAAGAATTAAGAAAAGACCTGCGGCCTAGACGCAAAATAGTTTAGAACTGCAAATAAACCCATTTTCCCAATAACATGACAAAGAAATGGACAGCAATGATATGTTTGTAGATGATGACATAACAGACTATCTTTATCAACTGGTCACCTAGATGTCAATTTCATAACCAGAGCTGTTGCAAAATGGATTGACCCCAAAATATTTATGGGAGGTCATACGCCCTTATGCATGCCAACTAGCGGACAAGATCTGATCTACTGATAATCTGGATAAATCGGTTGATGCCAGATCAGATGAAACAAACCTATCATCTTCCTTAGCGCAATCAAGATATTTTTCTGCTTTATCATTGCAGATTATTCACACCCTCAATTTGGTGAATTATGTCACTAGCACTCAGTAAACACTATTTAAAATACTTTGAGTGTATGTAAAAATATATAACGGTCAATTGAGCATGAGTGCAAGCAATAATTGACAGTGGCCTCATTCAATATTGTCTCAACTAAATTAGTGAAAAGGATGAAAATATCTCAATTTGGAGCACAAGAAAGATATAATAGGAATCCAAGGAGTTGTGTCAGTTACTTACTGGTTTGAAAGGAATGGAATGGTATAAAAGATTAATAGAATGCTGGCCTTGATACTGAGAAATTCGGTCACTGGGAAACTAGTATGTGGAGAACTTACCTCAGTTGGGTAACATTCGCCTAAAACACTAGCCACCATATGGCTAAGATAAAATGCCGTTCAACTTGTTATATGTGTGAAAGGCCACGTTACCCCCATTTTATATTTGGCTATCAAACCAACATTTGGGGATGAGTGCTGATCAGTACCTACTCTGATTATCAATATACTTATCAAAATGCAATCATAGCATTTGATGTGATCTTGAAGAGGAAAAATAAGGTCAAGATGATGGATGATAAAGAATCAAGCATTGCACCTATACCATATGGATGATAGAGTAGCCTATTGCAATACGCATGGCTTTAGAAGAAGAAAAAACAAGCTGGATGTGCTGTGGTCAGGTCATTAAATATAATGGACAAGTCAGCGATGGACGCATATACCATCAAGGTTTTGCAGATGGAAGAATAATGAACCAGGTTCGTGCAAAATACCTAAAGCATTTGATACAAGAAAAAATAATGAAAGTGTTCCTGAAGGACTTCTGAACCATTGAAATGGTTATGCCCTGATATTTTGGTCAAGTTAAAAATGAACCACTGAACCATAAATAGATGGTTTAGTCTTGAAAAAAAGACCTCTGAACTATGAAAACTGATAGGTGGAAGAATACCTAGGAATTAATTTGGGGGAATAATGAAAAGATGGACCGCTGAATTAAGTATAGGTCAGGTCCCATATAAGAATAAGAAAAACACAATAAAAAACTTATAAAATATATAAAAAAAGAAAAAATGTATATTTTATAATTTTTTATTTGTTATCCTTGCCTTGGAGATGATTCCACCTATGACGCCTCATAGGGGCGGGAGGTTGTATGACAGTATGAGTGAACAAGCCATCAAAAGCTATTTGAGAGTGAACACTAGTAAGAGCTAAACCCACCAAAAGCCAAGTTCTTTGAGCAGAAGCTGAGCCTTATGAGAACTCAACCAGGGGAAGTGAAATCAAAATGTCAGTACTGGCCAAAACCAATATTACAGATTGGGAGGAAAACAGAAGAAAAGGAAGAGGAAATCACGAATAACCCTGAATAATCTCAATATGGCACCTGTGCTGAGGATTAATCTTGAGTGCTTGCCAATAGACTTCATCAAGGACGTTGGACATGTGAGCTGGCATGGTGCAAGGGATACAGGAAGTGGGTTGCAATATCATGCCTCATATCAGAGCCATTATGGGGAGATATTAATGTGGAGCACAAGAGATGAGGACTCATGAAACTAGCAAATGGCATTATAAAGATGATGGCTGAAAGCTTCCTGAAACTGCAAGTAGAAAGAACGATGGAAGTCAGGGGAGTCCAGAATCTTTGTGGCCCAACTGTGAAGTCTTGGCCAGAAAAACAAAGAGCATAGGCTGCAAAATTTCAATCTAAAATGCTTGTGAGATTGGCGGTGTTCAGAGACTCAGCAAGGGCCTCAGTTACTATGCTTCTTAAATCTGCTTATGGGAGCTCAAAGTATTCACAATTCCTATATTTAATTCAGTTAAAAGTACCTCTAGCTTATAATGTGGACCTAGTTGAAATAGGAACTCTGGAAGAAAATTGGAGCAGGAATAAAACAACTGACTTATATTGAAAGGCATTGCTTCTGTAGGCTTGACGATTTTTAAAGAATTAGCCAAGAAGGGAGCCAAATCCAGCAAAGTGTCAAAGTCTAATTTGAGAACAAATAGAAGAGTTAGAATTATCCAAGATTTGTTTGATATGGTAGCTACTCTGATTTTATCAGGATCAGATACCATTTCCTGTAATTCAGTGCAAGGACTACCCACTTGCGCTTGACTTAGAGTATGGGTCCTAATGACTATAGATGAAGTTCCTTTGAGTGGCATGACTCTTTAATCAGAAGAGACAGGCTTATCAACAGAAAAGATTATCCAGATATTGCAGGTACCAGAAGTTAGACAAATTTGACATATGAGCTAAGCAAGCTGGGGATTGGATTTTAATAATTGTCCACATTATCCACCTCAGTATAAATAAAGCCTATCTATTATAATTTGGGTACAATTAATTTCTGGTTTATATTATAAGCTTTTAAAAAAAGGATAAAATACAAGAATGATAAGAGCAAAATATTTACCAAGAGAAAATATAAAAGAACAAATATAATTAATCATTCTTATTTTTTCTGTGAAAAAATGCATCGATAGTAGTCCCACATGGCAAGGAAGAAAGGGGATCAAGGAATCAAGGACGCTGAACCAAGGTCCTGTAAACAACGAAGGGTTATCACTGACAAGGGGGAAACTGGCTTTCTGAGACTGGTATCAGCATGATCAAGTTGACTAGTCTGGCATGCCAGTGAGTCATGAGGACTGCACTCTGCAGAGGTGATAGCAAAGAAGAAAGTAAGAGAACCGCAGGCCAAAGGTTGTCATGAGCAGTGAAGAGTGCAGGAAGGGATTTTTTCCGCTAGAAACTTAAAATTATTTGGCCTGGCTGAGGGAACATTCTCCTGCCCCAATATTATTTTTGCTGAAAATCTAGGCAAGAGGGGGGATGTGTTTGGATTTTCCCACATTTCCAGTTTCCTAGGTTAGATGATCTGCTGATTTTCTAGAGGATAAATTCTGCTAGCAAATGAATTAAATAATGGTTGATTTCAATATTGTTTTAATAATGCTAGCAGATTTTGGGGTAATTCGCTGGGTTCAGATCCTCTGGGGTCAATCCGTGTGAATACCTAAGATCTTGTTTGCATAATTGCTGACTAAATTCAGTCATCTGATAGTTGATCATTGATCAGCTATTAGATGTACCAAATAAGATTTTCTTGTTTCGTTACTGACTGAATGGGAATTTATTTAGGGATTGTGAGGCAAGTGATGCTGCCTGCAACTAGTGAATTGACCATCTGTTTCATGACCTGCTATAATGGGTAAATATTTCGTTACCTAAGCAGGTTGCTAGACAAATGCGGTTGGTTCGTTGTTTTATCAGAAATGTTAAGTATAAGCTTACTTGCTTCTTCCAATTTTAGGTCTATGGGATGTCTGTGTCAGACAATAAAAAGTCTGATCTTATAAAAAGTTTATTTCAGGCTGTATATATGGATAACATTGGCCAAAGAAGCCTGGTAGATTTTCGTTGGAACTTTTTAAGTTGGGGTAATACTAATGCCCCCACTCCTCAGATTAATAGCCCCTTGGCTAGTAGTAAGGATTCATCAAACCTGTGTAAAAATTGGGGGAGTTGTTCCAAGGTTCTTCCTGTCATCTTTTTAACTTATTGTAACCACCTACGCCACGACCACCCCCTTTTATAGCCTTGGAGGTTGCTCATTAGGTGCTAATATTTTTATCACTTAATGATTAGTGAAATATTAAATCCCTGCATTACGGATTTATCCTACCTGCTGTTGACCCTCAATTGGTTATTCTAAGTGAGTCAAGTCTCAGGAGCTCTGATAGGCCAAAACCTAATATTCCATATATGGTTGTTCCTAACCTAAGCCGAATTTTGTGCCTCAACTCATTTTGAGCCTTGATAGGTTTAAGTATTAAGCATCAATATCTTAAGAGGGTTCACTTCTGGACCCCTTTACAAGACTAATAAAAAAGAAGTAATAATCCTTCCTTACTTCAACTAAAGTATTAGTATATTAATTTCAAGTGGTTAAAAAACCCTAAAAATAATTTATCCAAGCAGTAGAGAGTCTTACTTCTCCTTCAATTAATTGTTGTAATTCAGGTGTGAATACGCATCAAAGAGCCTACCAAAAACCCTGAATTCCAAAAAGTGGGCCACTATAGGGGATATAACACCACCAAAACACTAAAAAATGGAGGGCGTTGGGGGACATAACCCTTACACCATCCCTGCAGCTTTTGAACCCCAGCTAGATGCTCTAGCTCAGCAGCTAGCCAGTGCGCTGTCTCAAATTATAACTCTTGAACAGCGCGTTATCCAAACCTCTCATAAGGTGGACCCATTTATTTCCAAACCCTCTTTTAGAGACAAATTTACCTCAGGTGAGGGTAGCATTTCTTCATTCCTCTTTTTTTATTAGGCTGTTATGGAAGGTACAACTGAACCCCAAAAAGTGAAACATATCCTCCCCTGCCTCAGACGCTTGCCCAAGAGGTGATGGTTCTTATATGGCCACCCTTAAAACTTGGGCAGAGTTCAGAAACGCGCTCATTGAGAAATTTGGACAACGTAGAGCTTGCTTAGGAAAAAACAGGTGTTTATGTGTTTAATTCTACTTGAATAGGAATCAGAAGCCACCTTAATTGACCAGTTTTACAGTGTGGCCCAGCCTCTCCTGCTCAATAATATGCTACCTTTGGATGATGCGATTGCTGCCATTCTGGCTGGATTAGTCTCTTGCCCTTCCTTAGACTGGTATATTGTCTCAGTGAAGAGTTCCCTAAAAAATGTTCGTGATATATAAAAGGTACTATTAAAGTTTGCTGATCTCCTTGAAGCTACGCCTACTTAGGAAGTCATACTGACCCCCCCGGTGCTAACTACCTCTCCAAAGCCAGTTCCCATGGGGCGCCCCAAACTAGACTGTCCTCCTCCGTTAGAGGTTGGCCGGAGGGCACCAGGGGTGACAAGATTGGGCTATCTCTCCTCAGCTGCACCCCAAATCAGCCCTATGAAACCAGTTGTGTTCTCATCACACCCCACACTCTCTCTTAAGGCAATCCATCACTATGGCTCCTTCTCTCATCACTTTAAATTGTCCCCCAAAACAATCACGGCCTCAACTCTAACCCTGCTTCAAAAGAATTCTTCTCCTTAAGTGGTCCCAAAAGTTGGTGTCGCTATGATTCTCCTTCCAAAAGCCAAAAGGGTAGATATGCTAAAAGGCCCTCCCCTGTGAGAACAAGCCGTTTTCTCGGCTCCTCTTAGCAACTCTTTGGGGTGCATTTTCAATCCCTCTGATGATGAGTCTAAAGAGGGTGGTAAAGATGCGGGCTATTATGTCCTAGGCTCTCCAATGGAAGTTCAGATACCAGATAGGTTGAGTCCTGAAAGAATTGATATGGCCATGATACTCTGACAAACCTATCTCTAACAGGTGCTGAGGTGTTCAGAGGTGATCAATACTGCCAGTGATGCTGACCAGCTTATTGGTAAAGTGATCTGATCTATTAGCAGGTTCATACCCTTCATTCTATTAAAGAAAAATACACTGTGATCTCTCAACACCTTGCCTCCTCTCTCCGTTTGAAGGAGGTTCTAGCCCTCTCTTCTACTTTGGTAGCATAATAACCAAGGTAGAGGTTGCCATCGATAAGGTGCAAGTTCTAGACATCCTTGATACAGGTGCTCCAATCAATGTGGTATCTTCAAAGCTCATCACTAAAATTAAGCTGGCGCCTGACCTGGACTATTCGCAAGAGTTTGATACTGTAGTGCCCAACAACACACGAGCTATTGGAGAATATTCTTCTCTACCCATACATAATTGGGAAGCTCATCCTGTCTGCCACTTCTGTGGCATTAAAAAATAACACATAAGACCTGCTCATTGGCACCCAATTCATGATTGAGTAAGACGAATTTATCAACATGAAGCAGGGATTTATTCCCCTTCTAAATTACAAAGTTCCCCTATTCTTTAACAACGATGAGCCTAAGAAGAAATAATATACATGCATATTTAAGTACCCTTCCTCCGCCCTCTCCTTGCTTTATAACACGTTGGGCCAAAACACAAAGAAGTTTCATTGATCCGTGGATGTTTTAAAAGGTCTTCCTTTTGTATGCGGCAGAGGAGTTAGTAGTCTAAGCGGGTGTACAAAATGCTTTAAACACTAAGATTACTATGCAAATCCCCCATAACTGCCTTCTGCACTTAACAAGCATTGATGAATTAAGCCCTTTAGAACCTTAAAGTGTTGCCAGGTATCCTATACCTTGCCTACCAGCGACCTAACAACCTTTTTCTGGGGAATTTTACTAACAAGAACATGGTTGTAAAGAAGCATCAAGAGATTGGAAAAGCCCTGTTGCTTCCCATTAATGACATCCACCAAGTCCATTAATTTGGGCCTATGCTAGATATGGAACTTCCCACTGACCAAATAATACGCGCTTTGCCCAACGTTCAGATTTCTGATGACCTAACTCCTGATGAACTTAATAAAGTTCATTCCTTACTGGAGTCCCATAGTGACATTTTCTCCAAATCTAATACTGACTATGGGCACATGAAGGGTTGGACTCACACCATTGATGTTGGTGACGCCAAGCCTATTAGATCCAAGCCTTATTGGAAATCAAAAGTTGAGGAGCTCCAGATGAGGACGGAGCTTAAACAATTACTGGATGCGTGGCTGCTAGTGCCTTCTCAAAGCCCTTGATCATCTTCATTATTGCTCATAAAAAAGAAGAATGGTGGACATCGAGTAGTTATGGATTACCGCAAGCTGAATAACCTCACCAAGACGGACAGCTACCAAAATCCCTAGAAACGATGACGCACTAACCCACCTTTCTGGGTCCAAGTTCTTTTCTGCCATGGACATGATTATTGGGTATTGGAAAAAGGATCTTTCTTTTCAAGACCAGGGGAATTTGTGCTCTTATTTGCAGTGAGGGTTTCTTCCAACCTACCTGATACCACAAGGGTTGCTCAACATGCCCACCACTTTACAGCGAGAAATGAATCATATCTTTTAGGACCTTTATTTAAGATGCATCATCATCTATCTTGATGACATCAAGTTTTTAAAAGGCCTTTAATGAGCACCTTGCCCACTTAAATGATGTGTTTCAACACCTGCGGGCTTCTAACATTAAATTAAAGCTATCAAATTTACTTTCTTCTAGAAAAAGCTGGATTTTCTTGGACACTCCATCTCTCAAGATGGGATTCAACCTTAACAAGACAAGGTTGCAGCTATACCTAAGATTCCTGCGCCCAAAACCCTCTGTGATATCCAGGTGTTCTTGGGAATGATAGGACATTACCATCATTCATACCCAAATTCGCCCAACTCAGTGAGCCTTCATCCGCAACTTGGCTAAGAAGGCTCCTTTCCATTGGGGTGTGGAACAAAACGCCGCTGTGAGACCTTAAAGGATCTATTGCAACAAAGGCCAATCCTCTGCCATCCTGACTATGGCAAGCCCTTTATGTTGTTCATGGATGCCTCTGATTATGCCTTTGTAGCTATCGTGGATCATCTGGACGAGCATGGGGTGGGTCATCTTGCTTCCTACTACAGCAATATGCTCTCAAAAGCTGAACGCAACTACAGCATCGCTGAGAAGGAGTGCCTTGCTGTCCTGCTTTCTGTGAAGCACTACCACCCCTTATTATTTTAAGAATCTCTTCAAAGTAATTACTGACCATGCCTCCTTGAAGTGTTTACAGAGTATGAAGGACTCCACGGAGGTTAGATCGCTAGGCTTTAAAGCTTCATCATTATGACATGGCAATTGAGCATTGGGCGGGAACTCGTCATATGAATGTTGATGGGTTGACGCAGCTGCCTGTCCTTCATTTGGATAAAAGTAAGCTAAGAGGTTATATGACCTACTGATTACTCCTGATGCATGGGGGGATGAAGATTTTGTCCAAAAAATGCTAGCTTGGCGCTCCTGCAACACCAAGATGGATGATGGGAAGCTATAAAAGAAAGTAGAGGTAAACTGATTGCTCAATATCTAGCCATCAGAGCGAGTGCCTGTCATTTTTGGAGTCTCATTAATTTTAGGGCATAGAAGAGTATGAAAGTCTTATGAGTGGGTTAAAGAGCGCTATTACTGGGAGGGCGTTATAAAGACCATAACTGAGGTCCTGGAAGTCTTTCTGACATGAAAAAAGCAATTCAGCTTCAAGACCTGATATCGATACCAATCCACCTTACCTCAACAACCCTTCCACACAATAATCCTAAATGCTATTGGTCCTCTACCACAGACTACTGGGGTAAATCGATACATCTTGGTCGTCATAGACCATTTTACCAAATGGGTTGAAGCTGTAGCCCTTACTGTTCAAAATGTCAAGGCCACAGCTTTTTCCTCCATCAGTATATGTTTGCTCGACATGGTTTCCCCCAGTTTCTTCTCTGTGATAATGGGAAAAACTTTACCTCCATAGTGGTGAATATCCTCACTACCTCCTCGGGCACGCAAATTCTCTTTTCTGCACCCTATAACCCATTGACCAATGGTACCATGGAAAGAGCTAGTGGGACCCTGGTCTCTATATTATGAAAAATGCCCACTTCAGACCCCCTTCACTGAGATTTGTACTTACCAAGTGCCCTCATGTCCTAAAATATTAGTTACCACCAAATCCTTAAAGCGTCTCCTTTCTATGTGGTTTATGGGCGGGAAATGGAGTGCTGGTATTATTAGAAAAAGATATTATCTCAAATAGGACTGACCCTGAGAAATTCATGAAGAGGTTGGCGCAGCACATCATCTAGTTACATTCAAAAGCTGTGACTAAATTTGGCCAAAACTGTCAAAAAATAGGGCAAAGCTGCTAATGAGCTCCAGACACCTCTCCCTTCCTTCCAATTGTCAGACTTGGTACTTTACTATCACAACTGTATCATGCCTAGAAGCGAAAAGCTTGGGTCCATCTGGGAAGGCCCTTTTGTTGTCACTTATAAGTGAGAGGATGAATACTCCATCATATCCCTTGCTACCAAATTTACTATCAATCGAGTTCATGGCCAATTCATGCGTCCTTATTCTCCCCTAACACTCTTGAAGAGGGTAATGTCAGACAATTACAAGTCCAATATTGCAAAAAGAGTATTTCAGGTTTTATATATGGATAACATTGGCCAAAGAACCCTGGTAGATTCTCGGCGGACCCCTGAAAATTGGGGTAATACTATCGCCCCCACTCCTCAGCTGAATAGCCTCATGACTAGTAGTAAGGATTTATCAAACCTGTGGAAAAATTGGGTGAGTTGTTCCAAGGTTCTTCCTGTCCTCTTTTTAACTTATTATAACCACCTACGCCATCACCACCCCTTTTATAGCCTTGGAGGTCTCTCACTAGGTGCAAATATTTTCTTGCCCAATGATTGGGTGAAATGTATTAAATCCTTGCCTCACGGATTTATCCTACCTGAAGTTGGCCCTTCATTAGTTGTAACATCTAAGCAAAGCGAGTCTTGAGAGCTCCAATAGGCCAAAACCTAATATTTTTTAATACGGCCATTCCTAGCCTAAGCCAAATTTCGTGTTCCAACTCATTTTGAGCCTCAATAGGTTTAAGTACTAAGCATCAATATCTTAATGTTTTCTTCTGGATCTCTTGACAATTACTAATAAAAACTTATAATATTCTTCCTTTATTTCAACCAAAATATTAGTATATTAATTTTAAGAGGTCAATTAACACCCTAAAAATAACTTATCCCAGAAGTAGAGAATTGTACTTCTCTTGCAATTAAATGTTGTAATTCAGGTGTGAAACGAACCAGCGAGCCTACCAAAAACCCTGAATTTCAACAGTCTGACAGAGGAATCCTTAGCAGAATGGAGAAGACCATCACCAGAAGAGACCTCAGAGGGAAATTTAATGTAACAGCTGCCATCTCCCTACTGAGCCGCCAACATAGTAAATAGGCGCCAAATTCCCCCTATAGATTGCCTAGATTTTTATAATATTAAAGCAGAAAAGACCTAAATCTAAATGTAATTTAATATAAATTTCTATTCATCTTCAGTTTATTATTGTTGTAGTACAATAATTAATGACTCTTTTATACATTAAAAAATAAGTATTAGATATTCTTAGAAGAGAATCATACTCTTAAATTAGATCTCCGCTAATTCAACATTACAGGAACCAAGGTGAGAACCTCTGAATCTATGAGTAGATTAAGTTCAGTTGGAAGAGGGAAGAAGTCCCTAATTGTCAGCATAATCAGCATCGAGTGGAACATTCCAAGTTTAGCGTTGGACCACATCTCAACCTGATTCAACTATTCAGCTACAGATAATACTTTTCATACTATAATCACCCATATATCAATATCAATCAATGCGAATCTTGAACATAATACCTGAACTTGTGCAGTTAACTTCTGAGAACTAGTAGGAACAGTACCAGATTTTACAGATGGCTCTTCTACATCCGTCAAATTTCACAAACCAATGCTATCTTAGAAGGGCATGCAACTGTAACACAGGGCAGTAAAAAGAATCCTAAGTAGCTAAAGACATAAGGTTACTGTGATCAAATGGAAAAACATTTAAGAGATCCTGGAATTTTTTATGATTTGCTGATCCCAAAATCAAGCCAGTTCCCAATATCAGCACACAGCCGTTGCCCCAAAGGGACCTCTCAATGTCATTAGCATTGATGTAGTAGGACCTCTACCATCAGGCTGCAAAGCCATAAATATACCTTCCTGTTCGTGGATCATTTGACCAAATGGGTCAAAGAGATTTTTTCCCCACTGCCACTGTGAGAGTCATGGATCTCTTTCTTATTTAATCCATAATCACCTAGCATGGATGCCCACAAACTTTAATTTTTGGCAATGGGCTAAAGTTCACCTTAAAGGTAGTCTAAGAACTTACTTTGCTTTTGTACTACCTAGAATCCCCCCACTCCTTACAACCTAACATCCAATGATGCAGGGAGCGTGTTAATGATATCCTTGTCTCTACTTTGCAGAATATAGCTGCCTCTAATCCTGCTCTCTATAATTATTATCTTCCCAGCGCTTTGCTTGCTTACAAATTAAGCTACCATCAAATCATCAAGATGTCCCCTTTCAAAGCTTTATGTGGGCGTGCTCCCCATTTTCAAGCAGCATACAGCCATTGCTTGAGACCTTTGCACATGTTAAATCTGTTTCAACTATGAGGTCCTATGCTGATAAAGTTGTCCGGCTTAAAGGCCTAGCCATGTAAGGCATTGTCACCACCACAGAAAGAAAGAAATTCTAATTTAATTACAACTGACCCCTTTACCAAATTTTTAATTAGTTAACCTTATTCACTTTTATCACCATCAAACTGGAGGTTGACAGAATAAGCTCAACGTCCTTTAGTCTGGATCTTATAAGGTCAGTTATAAGGTGAACTCAAAGTACACCATTGCAAAAATAGATTAGTGGACAGTAGTCAATTTAATACATAGCCAATTCCTCCAGCTTTATAGCTCCCTCCAACAGGCTCTTGATGGGCGTTGTCAGGATTTGAGATGATCAATGAGTCAAAATTTCTGCTCCTTAATTGAGCCTCAGTAGATTGACTTTCAAACCAGCTTGAACGGAACCTAACCCTAAAGGCGCCAGAACTAGATCTGATTAGGAAACATCATGCGCATGAGAATTGATTTTAACACCTTCAGAATCCCTTCCTCACTTCCTGAATTGCTAGAGGCATGGCCCCAAACACTGTGGTCATAAGGATGACGCAGAACAATGAGGTCGCTGACCAGGCGGTCAATCCAGAAGGCAGTGAAAGATCCTGATTGTACGGGGCTGAAAAGGTCCTTTAGGCACCATTTCCCTACACGCCCTATAAATACCAACGCTTTCTCCTTCAATAAAGTAGTCTTTATCTGTCCCATCTTTTCGTTTTTTAAACCTCTTCGCTAATTTAAAGCTTTGAGTCTATTTTCAAACTTCAGCGTCAGTTAAGAGAACTGTTAGGCTGAGAATTACTATTATAGAATAACAGGGAATTATTAATCAACTGGATGTGCACCTGCTGGCGGCGCCACCATCTCACAGTAATAATTGCAGGATATTATAAATTAGAAACTGCTTAAAACCTGTCACAGATGCATAAGTGACTTAAAAAGAAATGCATTGGATGGCTCACAATATGACACTTCATAAACTCAGAGGATGCGCCCAGCTTGTAAGAGCCTCAACTGTGTTCAAGTCCGAGTTTGAGCAATGCGCAGATCCATAAAATTTCCAGTTGCTCTGGTATTTAAGAGCGCCTGAAAATTAACTTCTGTTTCTTAGAACAGAAATGTAATTGGAAAGGTAAAATATGTCTGTCTTCATTGGTGGACGAAGTTGGAGTGAGAGCAGCAGGAGTAGAAGGAGCTAATATGAGAAGTAGGTTTCTGTTAATTGGCAGACTACCCCTTATTATTCTTTTAAACATACTGGCTGACTCTACTTGATCAGCTGATCAAGTAGGATTCTGATGCACACTCTACTGTTTCCCAAAAAGGGGAATAGATTATAAACATATAGTATGAGGATTCATTACAATTAAAATGGCGAACACCTCTTTAATTTCCAATAAAATGAGTGGAAAGTGCCAAAGTACATGGCCAGTTTATTATATTAGGGTTACAGCTAATTGTAAAAAGATCTTTAATCTTGATAGGGTTTGACAATGCCCCGTTGATGGTAAAAAATGCCAGAGGCTCAGATGCATTGATAACGTTTAAAAGGGACACCCTAGGGATTAATTTTGGGATTAATATGTATAAATAACATACCAAAGGCCCTACAACAAGCTAGAAGGCTGCAGTAGGGGCAACCGCGGGTCTTACTGGGGCAACCTCTAAGGTTGGGAGAGGCAATGAGGGTGATAACCCCTCCAATGTTTGCGGCTGTAAGGTATTAAATTTAAATGGGATTTCATTTTATTAAATAACAAGGTGCAGATTATGGCTAAGCGTTATGGATCATGGCCAAAATTGGATGGAGTAGTTGGAAATAAAGTAGATGCCAGTTTCCGCTGCATACATGATGGATTAAAAATTAAAATTATGTAATAATCATCCACAAGCTCATGGAAGCCGTGGAGCAACGATGGATCCACAGTTTGGAACATCCTCTAAACAATCTCTTGTCTAATTTTTCAAAGGCGGCGTGCATCACCAGAAATTTTGTGATGATCAGTGATGCGGCGTGGAGTGCATATTTCATGACAAAGGGTTCAAAAACAATCTAATTTTATTAAAAGAAACTAAAGGGAAGGAAAACTAAAGAATAAACAGGCAACCTACCTTAAGGAGGGTGGTTGCCTATATAGTAAAAGGGGAAAAGAAGCTTAGAAATTTGCAATGACTAGGCTTCTTACTGGGACCTAATTGGCATCCTAGGATTCTTGAAAAAGGGTGAGGGGTAGGCATCAAAGGCCTTGGAAGGCATCAAAAAAGTTTTGGCAGCCTGTCCGCCAGAAAAATGAGAGATGTAGTGAGATGCTACCAATTTTGGATGGATTTTGCCAGATGAGTAAGTTACTAACAACAGTTCTGCCATAATCTGTCATACCAATAAAATTGTATGAATATTAGTAGTAAAAATCATAATCCACAAGTTTGATCCGTGATCCAGACCAATTTAATTGACCCATTCTGAGTTATCAGGTGAATTAGGGCTCATATGTTAGTCTAGTAGTGTGGGGAAATTCTTTACATTTTCAACGACCATGTTACATTTAGTGTGATCTTGAGGTTCCTGCTGGGGGTCCCTAACCTCAACCACCTCCCTGCACACCCCTTTTATCATTTGTAACAGGGTAAAAGATGTAAGAGAAGGCAGAGAGAGAAGTTAAGTAGAAGGAAGGGAAGTTACCCATTTCATATCAACCACATGCGCCTAGTCACTGATGTGCATCAGAGGGGCCACTGGGGTCTGGGGGTCCTTTGTGCGCTTTAAAGGGAATATATCTCTGTCTAAGTGAGGAGGTGGTACATCAAGACTTAAAAGCTTTAGAAGAGGTGGATTAAAAAGCTTTTTAAGGTAACTTTGGCCATGTTGGGGCATGAATTTTAGGGCGGAGCCTAATATTGGAAAAATCCCAGAGAGCCTAGACTTTTCTGCTAATTCCAAATGATCTGTTAGTAGTAAGTCAGTTAATTGTATGATAAAAGCTAGTTATGAAAAGGTCACCTTTATCCTACTATGTTTTAAATTTATGCACAGAAATCAATTCCAGACTCCCTATAACAATATTCCCGCCTCTACAGAAGTAAACATTTAAGAGTAAGGCCAGGAGGTTATAGAGAATCATATCATATGGTGGTTCGTTGTTAAAACCTTGTAGTCAATAAAGTTATAATAAAAGCAAAGTTTTTATATATATTGCCTTTTTATTCATATCCTTTTTAATTTTTGGCCCATACTTCTACATAAAAAACAAAGTAAACGTCCCAACTATTCCCCTCAAAGTCTCACCCAGACATGTCTATACTATCTGAGACTTTGATGAACCTTTTTTATAAACAGAGACACTGCCACTCAATCCATCCCTACACCCTAGCTATAAAGTCCTAATACGTATGGTATCATGGACTTGACAAGAATGCGGCTGGTTAAAGTAACTCTTTCTTCTCTATATTTGAATTGTCCAATTGCTGCCAATATTTTTTATCAGGTTTATATCAGTCCTTTGTTATGCTTAACCTTCTAACCCAGTGCAAAGTTTCTGGTGTGACATCCCAGACTGGGCTAAGGTAGTTCTGGTTCATGAAATAGTGGCCATGAGAATTTATTTAGCACAAGCAGAAATTAATATAAGTCTGCCTATTGAAAAATCTATTCTAAATTTTAACCCCATTTGATCCCAAACTTTTTATTCAATCTAATATAATGGAGATGCTTTATGCATTTGGAATGAAATAAAAAATTTGATCAGCTTAATGGAAGTTCATCATTTCCTTAGCATGCCTATTACATCAGCAGTGAAAGATTTGGTTATATTGTCTTTAAATGGCGCATTATAATCTTTAGCATCTACTACATGGTAAAAAGAGTTTTTCTTACCCCTCAATATCACTTTCAAGTGAATTTAAAAATTACAGCGGAACTAAACAACTTTGAAAAACTGATACAAAGCAAAACCCCAATGTCCTTGGCCCTACCTCCCGCTTCTCCAAAATGGGGCAGTGATGAACCCCCTAGCATCTTCCATCCAGCGGGAAAATTCTTTTGAACTAGGTCAACCAGCCACCCCCCAATGCCTCAGGTCAATACGTTCCCCCAAGGATATCACCCTCCACCTTGCACGTTCCCAAGTAGTGCCTCAAAGCCCCATTGTGCTCTCCTGAAGCAAGCTGCAATTTGGCCTCCAGGTGTGAATATGGCAGCTTGTTTTCCTACAATGACAAAAACTATACAAGTAGCCCAGGCGCTTATGCAGCCTGCAGGCTTTATTGACTTCCGCCCCTACAAGGGGTACTTTGACCTTGGCTTCACCTGTGAAGCCAATGCTGCAATTGCAGTCAACATTCTTCTGGTGTTCCAGTATACTCCCATCCCAACTACTTGCACCCTGTTGCCTGATGGCATAACTCTTGTGGTTCAATTTGCAAGCCTCCTCACCCACCTCCCACCTGAAACTTTATACAACAAACTAATAGCTGGGTTATCAGTATATGGCACTGACTCCATTTTACAATTTGTGGTTCCCAATGGAGCCAACTGACTTGCAGGCCCTCATGCCTTTGCAACTATACGCCCAACAGCAAATGAAATTTCCCTTTCAATTCCCCCTCACACTGTCATCTCCTCTGCCCCCAACCACCATTTCTGGGCCAGAGTATATATAGGGCGCACGATCTACCCCACTTTTTTCAACCTGGACCACTCAAAGCGGCGCTGCCCCACCATAGCCTAAGCTGGAGCCCACACGCTCAACTCCCCCTTTATGATGCTCCCATTGCTGACATAAAAATTTTTTTCAAATGAGGCATAATCCTCCCTCCCCCTCCACTTAAAATGGTAGATGCAACTGCCACTGATTCAGTTAATAAGGACCCTACATGACAAACACCCACTCCCACTCCAACAAATCAGGAGTCAGCATGGACACCAGTAAATTCAAAAACCCACTCAGCCACCCAACTCACCCCATTTGTATGTTAGTCAACCTATCATTTTTAACCAAAATCCATAGGATTATTTAAAAGAAGTTAATGATCTGGAAAATCCCATCCCTGACTTGGTTGAGGCTCCAGGCCTCAAATGTAATTAAACGCAGAATATTCAGCTCAATTTCCAATATGGCATTATGCTCTATGCTCCAATCCTGATGAATTTTGAAGTGACCACCAGCTCACCAAAGAGGCTGTTGCTTCCCCTGATTGTCACCCTGTAAGTCCCGAGGAATGTCCTCTGGGCGTTGATCAGGCCATCTTTCTGTTCCTGAGAAAGAAAATACTGAAGAGGATGTCCATACCCCTCATTACTCAGGGCAATCTCACTAGCATGGTAGATGAGCACTGGAAAATAGCCCTCCAGCTTCAGATCCCACTTCTGGTACTTGCACTCTCCTCAGCAGAACTGTTACAAGGAATTAGTAAAATCTGCACTGAGATCACCAAAATGGAACTGATCGCAACTAATTTTAGTGGCAATCAGCTGGATACTCAGATTTCAAATGGTTGGAAAGGTATGAAGGCTGAGCTATCAGCCAGAATGCCCAACAGTTGCAATTCAGTTTACACAATGATCAAAAATCTTCCCCCCTCCTAAATCTGTCAAGCATCACCCCTGATGGGCAGCTTCCTGCAAGAAAATTGGGCGTTGCACCTGATGCAATACCACTGACCTCATCTTAGCTCATCACCAAATTTTGTGATGTTAGCCCCCAGGGAACTAACTCTCCTATTCCCAAATAGTTCACCTCTTAGGTTGAACTGACCACAAATTGGCTTTCCGCCAAACTTAGCGATGTCAGTCCCCAGGGAACTAACCCGCCCATTCCCAAATAGCTCACCACTTAGGTCAAACTTGCAGAACCTGATCCTGGCTTATTTTCCCCAAAATTGATGACTATTTAATCAGGCGCATTGTACTGAGAAAATTGTTGGTCAATTCTCTTCCCTTAAATTTTCCAATAAAAAAACCCTCCCCAAAAAATTTCCATTTTTATCTGTTGAGAATTAAGCTCCCTTCCAGTTCCATATCCGTCATACCAGCAGCAGTGCCCCTGGAATTCTGGTTTGCCACTTGGATGCTCTGGCATCCAGGCTGGTAGGCCAGTCTATTTTTTACTTGCCATCTGTATGACACACCCCTCTGAAAGGCCATAGCAAAAGCAGTTGCAGTCTTTTCCAAGGGGATACCCGCCCCTGTTCTTCCCCCCATGCAACAAGTTTATAAAAATACCACCAATTTTACCAAGTGCCAACAAAGCAATACAAAAAATTGCAATGGTTGCAAAATTTGGCCCCAAGATCCGCATTATTAGCAACAACATCACTACCTTCACATCTTCCTAAAGTTCACCTCAAGGCTGAGAAAGCCCTATATAAATATATCACCACCCTTCTCATAGCAAAATTCAAGCTGCAAGCCCCACTCTGCTATCTCAACCCCCATTTTGAGGATGCACCCACCCCATGCTCTCAGCGCTCTGCTGTAGACTGTTCAACACAGATTAGGAAGAGAGCCACCAGACCCCAGTCACCCCCCTACCATGGGCGCATAGCAGTTTACTGCATCCAACCTGGCTAGATCATTTTAGTTTCCTCTTTTTTTTGATTCAGTTTAAGTGATACGCTTGTCTCTTTCTATTCATTCAATTTTAGTTTAGTATAAGTTTTGCTCCATGGAGTTTGGTATTGTCTGTCCTCTGGTCAGCTTGCCTCAGTAAAATGAAATGCATGGTAAAAAATACTGAGGAGAGACTTATAAGTTATTTAAGCATTAGCAGCAAATGACTTTAATGCAATTTTGTAAAATAAATCATTATGCTATAAGCAAAATTATTGGTTTTGAAGTTGTAAATAATTCTATTTATTATTCAATAATTTTAAAAAAATGAGAAAGTTATAGCTGCAGATAAAAAATACCTGGTCATACTAGAAGGAGGGTTTAGTAACTTTTTAGTTTATCCATATAAGAACATAAAGTTTATTATCTAAATGGCTGAGTTCAAAACCAAACAGGTATTGGTGATATTAAACCCAAAATATTAATTAGTGCAACAATATAAAAGTTTTGATACATAGCATACTAAAAAGTGTGGGTGAATCATGTTACACATATAGTAAAATTGTGCCATTATGGTGAGGTAATGACTATGATTGTCTATTGATAGCAACTTGATATTATGTAGTAATTACAGCGCACTATTATAGCTAATTTTTAGTACTAATAAAGTAAGGATTTAGTATCAAATTATGTTAGTTTATGTTTAATGGAGTTTCAAGCTTAATAGCTCCTGTGCATACCCATAGATATTAGCGCTTTGCATAATAGAAGAGACTTAAATTCAACATTTTCTACTAGATGACAGTATTATAAAAAGTTATATATGCTTTAAACATAAAAAGACTAACATCTAAGGTTTATGTGGATTCTTTTTTGGCACATTACCACTCTTTTTATTATAACTCTAATTTGGAAGCAATATGAATAAAGCAAATATATAATATTTAGCAATTATGAAGAATCTTAATTTATGGCTTTTGATATCAAATATATTTTTCATTTATAAGTAGATTATCAAGCTTTTATATTAACATATTATCAACTGAGCTGATTGTGATATATATTGGCCAAATTTGAGTCTTGTAATGATTTAGCTACTATCTAATAAGAATAATTTTCCTGGTAAAATTCTAAAAATTAACCTACTTTATTAATTTTATAAATTTAAATTTAAATTTTATTCAAGGTGGGCTGACCTGGGGATGATACTGTACTGATTGGGGAAGTGAAGAAAATGGGAAAGGAGAATAAACCTGGAAAACCTCTATGCGCGGCATATTATAGGCCAGGAACTCCATGGACCGCCTTTGCTATTTGCTATCTCAGTTCAGGGCATTGGTGCGCAACGCCAACACAGTCAAAATCGTCCTCTACCCAAAGTCCATTACCAGGATCAAACTCGGGAGGCAGTGGTAGAGGGTCCATACTTTACCACTGGGGTATCTTCCCTCTACTTTATTAATTTTGCTATCTCTAAAATAGATCCTTATATTAAAACTTATAACAAGTTATAATACAAAAAAGTATAGCCAGATAGAACCTTAATTTGTGACAGAAAAATATAAAATTATATATATATTTGTCATCTAACCAAAAAAGTTAGTTATAATATTGGTAGCCTAAAAAAGATGGCAACAAACAATACATTTTTCATATGTAGAAGAGAGGTTGAAAAGCTCTTTTAGTTTTTACTAAAAGAACATAGTATCTGAATCTCTATGATCTGTCTTTCTAGTATAACCTTTTTTACTTTTAGTTTGTTATCAAAAAACAACTTGTGCTAAATAAGTTATCCAGATTTTTTAACTGGATAACAAATCATAATATGATGCTTAATAATATAACTTTAACATGCAGTTTAATTTATATTTTTAGACAAAAATAAACGTTTTTATGTATTAATGGCCATTTATTAAAAACTATAGAAAAGATTTCTATAGTTTATGTGAAGTTTAAAAAAGTTACTTTAGTTAATTTTCTAGTTAATTTATTTTTATTCAACTGAGGTAAGCCGATCAGGGGACAGACATTACCAAATATATGTAAAACTAAGGAAATAATTGACAAATATAAAATTAGGCACCCCAGGGTACTCAGGTTACCCCTGTTGCCAGCGGGACTGCCAGGTATGGGGGTTGGTGCACTACTCTGAGGGGGTTTCCCCCGCTATGGAACAGGTGTGAAGGAAAGGGTCTGTGTGGAGGAACCAGAGTGGGAACCATGATTCTATGAGCACTTTTTGCCTTGGTCTCATATATCCATAGAGCCAGGCTTGGAAGTGCTCCAGTAAGTGGACATGGAATCTGTTAATAACCCCATGAATGGTTGGGACCATGCCCTTGAACGCATCTATTGCAATTGTGTGGATTGTCCACATTGCAATGGGTATTATTAGGGAATGGAGGGTAGATGGGATCAATGACTCGATCTGGAGCGCAAAGATGCTCTTTGATATCGAGAATTCTTGTTTGTTTTGGATCTTAAGCAGGCGTGCGACTTCCTGCCATAAAGCTTTGGTTGGGGGGCATGTTTCTAGGCGGTGATGTAGGGATCCCTCCCCTCCACATACTGCACATGTTTTGTGGAGTGAGTTGGAATGGTCTGCTGTCCTATAGGTCATTCTCAGACAGCGCCAGGCGTTTGCTCTTATCCTTGGCTGTAGGAGTGGGTGGTGAGTCATCTTCCACATTGCCTTCTGTGTGGTTAAATCATAGGGAATGTCCAACATATCTGAGTATTCTATCCTAGCTATTCTTGGGGTTATTGCGAGCATATCCCTCTGGGGGTGGTTTTCTGGGTTTCTTTATTTGAATCGGGTGCTGGGTCTTCCCCTTCCCTGTATAGTACCCATGTTCTCTATGGTCCATCCCATACAGAAGATAGTTTGGAGGATATGTTTGAAATGAGGGGATGTTCCATGCGGACCCGTTGCAGTAGGGTGCTTAGCAAGGTATGAAAGTAGTCTGGGTGGACTATGTGGGCTGGTTAATTTGAGCGCCTGTGCAAAGTTAGTCCTTACTGCTCTGGACCAATTTTGTTGTGGGAGGTCTGGAGCAAGGATTTCCTTTATCCAGGTACCTAAGATGTGATTGGCGTGGCTCTCAAAATCTATTAGTCCCATGCATCCGCTTGAGCGTGGGCCAAATAGTGTTTCCATCCGTATAGGAGGGTGAGAGCCAGGCCACAGCCAGCCCTGGATAAGCGCGCGGATTGAGGTTTATAAAGGTAGGTGAGAAGGCTATTGCGTGGGCCTGGTACCACAGTATTGGGAGGATGAGCGAGTTAGCAACTGTAACTCGTCCTGTTAGTCCTGGGGTTCTTCCCTTGAGGGAGGCGACGCGTTTGGATACCCGTTGTAACAGGTTACTTTCCATTGTCTCATTAGCATATCCCCCTGATTCTAGCCAGATTCCAAGGTGTCGGACAGAAGTGGTGGTGGGAGGTGTTGCAAAGGGTAAAATGATTGGGTTTTTTTCTTCATATGTTGGTATGAGGTCCTGATGTTGTGGCCCATTTGTTTGTGTATTTGCCTAAGAGGATGATTTCTGTCTTCCTTTTTTTGAGCGATGCATTGCTCACCTTGGAGTATTCCTCTAGAGTGCGTTCCAGCTGGCGGGCATCTTCATTGTTTGCTATACCTGCTACACAGTCATCCGCAAAGGCCAGTATCTTGACTGTTGGTTGTCCTTGTGCGGTTATCCCCATGAGATGTGAGTCAGTTACTTGGAGGAGTGGGTCAAAGCTGAAATTGTATAGCAGTGGGCTGAGGGGATCCCCTTGTTTGAGCCCTCTGTGTGGTTTAATCTTGTTTGTTAGGAATCCAGGGCCGCATACAGCCATGGTTGCAGATTCTGTTAGGAGCATCGCCCATTTTATGAATCTTGTTGGGAGTTTGAAGGCATGTAGACATTCTTTTAGGTATGGCCAGCTAACACGGTCATACGCCTTTTCCTGATCCAAGAAGACCAGGGCACCAGTTGCTTTGGATTGTCAAATGTTTGCAACAGGGTGTATGTTGTTCCAGATTGAACGCCCTGGTATAAACCCAAACTAGTTGGGTGATAGGACGTCAGATGCAATTGCGCCTAATCTAGCTACTAGAATTTTTGTTAGAATTTTTGTGTCAGTGTTGGAGAATGCAAATTGGGCGCCAGTTGGCCAAGTCCAACTTGTCACCCTTTTTATACAAGGTTATAACGTAGGATTCATGGCCTCCTGGTAATAGGCGTGTTTCCAATAAGCTCTGGTTCATAGACGCCAATAGGAGGGGGGCAATTTGTTGAAAATATTTTTTGTAAAATTTGTAGGGTATCCCATCAGGCCCTGTGCATTTCCTACGTGGTGCACCGCGAATTGTCTCCCAAAGCTCCTCCCATGTAATAAGGAATAGTATATTGTAATTTGGTGGTATACTTTATATCTTGGCAGTTTGTATAAATTCTTTAATTTTTTGTGAATCTGTTGGCGTTTCACAATATAATTCGGTGTAATAGCGGTGTACTTCCGCCTTGACCCCTCAGGGTCAGTTGCCACAGTGCCATTGGTCCTGCGGACCTGCATGCAAGCGGGCTGGTTTACATGGGAGTAGAATTGCCAGAAAAAGTATGTCAAACAAGTTTCGCCTTCCTTTATGAACTTACCTTTGTTTGATACTTTGATTCTGTGTTGGTGTTCAAAGATGAGGTTGTTAAGTTGGGCAGAAATTTCTGCCCATTTTCATCCCCTTGTTAGGGCTATAGCCAGATCTTGGAGTATTTATTCCCAGGTGGTCTAGTTCTGCCAAGTTACGCTTGATTGTGGCCATGTCCGCGGTGTACTTACATTATGCAATATGTCAGGTTTTGTTGATTAAATCTTTTTTGAAATTTTCCCATGTTCCAATGGGATCTGAAGTGAATGGGGTTGTGAATTATGGGTTCGTAGCCTTGTTTTCAACCCAGTCGGATATCTTGGGCAATTTTATATTTTCTGGGTGAAGCTTTCTCCAAGGCGACACCTGTGTGTGGGATTGGGTTGGTGTTAACTGCACCTTAACTAATTGGTGGTCAGAAAAATTGATCTTTTTTGTTATAAATATGGAGATTCTTGAGCGGTGATATCGGGATGAGGATGTGGTCAATGTGACTCATCAATATGAGCGCTCCCTCACGTATATTGGGCCACATCATGGGGGAAGGAGTGGTGATCTGGGGGGAGGGATCCTGTAAGCCAAGAGATGCCTTCATTGTGTGGAATTCAATGTGTCCAGGTGGGTATCCCCTGGGATTAGGCCATCATTCTGTATCAGGGTTATCCCAGCAGTTGAAATCGCCTAACATAATGGTATCTGGTGGGAGGGTGAGAGTAGGAATGTTTTCAAAAATTGTTTTCTCTTAGTTGCAGTGCACAGTGCATATATACATGCTATCAAAATTATTTCCTCTTGGCACGTGATTGTTGCTACTTAGACTTGACCATACAAGTGTGACAACGAATTTGTAATTTTAAATTTTTTGTTGTTTTGGACGATCACCCCACAGTGAGACGTCCATACTGATTGTGATGGTGCGACCCTGGTTGACCAAGATTCTTCTTCCCCTTGTAGACAGTGGGTTTCTTGGATGGCCAAGCTGTCTACAAGGGGTTTTCGCAGGAATGCCAGCTTTTTGGCTTGGGACATATGAGCCCTGGCTTCCGTGATGTTTAACATCCCTATTGACACTGAGGTGCCCACGGCGCCTCAGGAGCGGTTGGGAAGGCCCTCTGGCCCTATCCCACCATGGCTCATTTTGGCCATGCTCCACGTCTGTACTCCAATTCTTTCACTGCCATTGTTGGTTCCCTTGATCTGACCCAATGATTCAATGGAATTGCGGTTTTTTACATTTGCGTCAACTTTTCCTGCACAGGTCTCATGTTGATTTGATGCGGATTGTTGATTGGATTTTGTATTTTTGAGGTTCAACTTTGGTGAATTGTGCACCGCATTTTCGCCCAAATTGCGGTTGCATTGTTCCTCAATATGTGCATGACTGATGCCGCTTTGTGACTCAGTCAGGTTACTGTGAAAATTTTCAACCTGGGCATATTGTTCTGATTGGTTGTTTTGGTGATTTCTGAAATATCTCCCAAATTTGTCCAGGGTTAATGGCGGACTCCACGTGTGCTGCCACTTCAGCCGCTGCTTGCTTGCGGGCTTTTTGTGCCACTTTATGTTGATTGCTTGTAACTGGGTCCATGTTGGAGTATAGTCCATCTTCACCCCAGCGGAATGGGTGGTGACTGTCAGTCATTTGGCGAAGTTTCCATTATATTCGTCCACTGCTTCCTCACAATAGTCATTTTCCATTAAGCCCTCTTTCACAGGGCATGTGTGTTCCTTGTGGCCCAGTGAGCCACAGTGGTTGCAAATGGGCGGTGCGCGTTCCAGTGTAACTCATAATGCGGCTGACTGTCCCCCATCTTTGAAGTGAAATTCTGCTGTGCGGGAAATTCTGGATAAGTCCTCTTCCACTTCTGGGAAGGGATTGATTACAGCAATAGCTTTGCCCATGCACAGGTTGGGCATCAGGCGAAATTGCTGTAATTTGAGTTGCTGAATTTCTCTGTAGGCCACAGGACCTTTGCAGAGCTCCTCCTTAATTACCTTATGAGGAAGGTTGGTGGGGAGTGAGTCAAAAGAGATGAACAAAGTTTTCACATTGTTCCATCTGGTGCGCGTGGTGCACACAATTTTTTGCCCTTGGGGAGGGAAATTTCCACACAGACTTTTGCTGTGGCATCGGCTTCATCAGCTGTTTCAAAACCAATATTGATCCAGCTGCAGCCCATGTTGTTGGTGGCTATATACACCACGTGAGGGAAAAGTGAGGGCTGCGCCTCACATTTTTCTCCCACAGGGTTGGTGACTCATCCCCAAGGAAGAGTCTGATCCCATGTTCCACCTTTGATAAGGGTTGGTTGAACTGAATGTACATATATTGTGCGTGCTTTACAGTGAATACCATAAACCCAGACGGTGTCTGAGTTTGTGATTTCTTTGCAGATTGGGTTCCTGGTCCCCTCCAGGGCGTTTCTTGCCCTTAGTTGCACCGTTAAGTGCACCGCTTGCCATGACACTCACCCATGTTGTATTATTTTTATTGATAGAGTCGCCCATCTTTCCTGTGTGTGATTATCCAAATTTGCTGTTCAAATCAAATCATAGTAACTAAAGTGATTGTTACGAGAAAAAAACCTCTTCTAGTTAATTTAAACTCTCAAATTTTTATAAATTTATATGTAATAGGGTCTGTATATGGGCAGTAGTTCCCAAAATTTGTTTCACTGATGGACCAATTCTCATTTCTTTATTTTGCCAATGGATCTCAAGGTTATTAACTCCACACACTGCATAATAACAAATTACAAATCTAACTTTGATGTCTTTCTTGGTTAATGATGATGTAAAAATAAAATACTTAAAGAATTTTTAATCTTTAATGACTATGAAAAAGGAGGAGGTTCTCAATTTAACATATAAATTTTTTCTATGTTTGTTTGCACATTACTTCAACAAAAATGGACCAATTTAAATGATTTTTTTATTGAAAGAGGATAATCCCATGTTGGTCCCATTCAATCTTGCAAGGATTGGTCCAGTACCTGACTAGTAATTTACTTTTGACATGCATATATATTTTATGGCTGCGGATAATTTCAAAATCTGTGGTATGAAATGATGTCATATCATGAAAGGCCTATAGTATTGTAGATGGCCATTGTTAATTTTATTTTGTAATTGGTTTAATAAAACTTAAAAAATAGACAAAAGCAAGTATTGTAGACGGCCATTAGTAGTTTTAGTATTTAAATGATCCATTTAGAGCAAATAGATAAATAAAGTATATTAAATATAGTAAATAGTCACTAGTAAGTTTAGTATGCAATTGGGACAAACAAATCAACTAAAGCATTTAGTTCTTACATGAAATCATTGAGATTATCAAATTAAACAAAATTAGTTTAAAGACACATATATGTCTTATGGTTGGGGATAAGTTCATTATATGAGGTATGAAATAATTTCATAGTGTTATGAGACTATAGTATTGTAGATAGTCATTATTAAGTTTAGTATGTAATAATCAAACAAGTCAAATAAACTAAATAAATAAATAAAATAAAAGAAGTATTGCAGTTGGTCATTAATAAGTTTAGTATGTAATCAAACCAGTTAATTCAATTTAAATTATATTAAATTTTGTAGATGGTACTTTTTAATTTTAATATGATATTGAATAATCAAATCAACTAAATATATAGGTTAATTTAAGTATTTCAGATGACCATTTTTATTTTTGGTATATAATTAGAACAATCAAATTAAAGAAGTAACCAACATCCTCTTACACAAATTCATTGTACCTATTGAATCAACCAAATAACAAACTGCTTAGCCAAAATGATATACTATTCCATTTAAAGTCTTAGATACCATTTTTACATCTTATATGACATTTATATGAATTCTATGATTGAAGAATAAAAATTTAGTCTATTTTAGTTAACCTGAATTATAAAAACTTCATAGTAAGTTTACTTATTTTTGGGTAACTGTTTAAGAGGAATTATAAAATAAATACTTACATAAATAGAATAACTTTATTTATATAAGATGACTTTTTGAATCACTTTCTGCTAGATGCTGACTGATTTAAATTATTTTAAATAACTTTAGAATCTATCTATCAGCCATCTAGTATCTGTTGCTCACAGTTTAAGTATAGCACAATTTAACCAATCACTTAAGTAATCTAAATATCCCAGTTGTCTTCTTTCATAAGTTAAATGATAAGCACAGTGATGATATCACAGCATTATAATAGATGAAATGTTGCAGAAGATTTAAAGGATACCCAGCTAAGGCATATAAATTCTCTTTAGCTTAATACCAGCAGGTATGTTTCCCATTTTCCAGATTTTTTTCTGTACTATTCAGCTGCTGCTAACTCTGATACTTTACTGAACTGTATATATAAAAACTAAGACATGGATTATTGTTAAATA
Source organism: Massospora cicadina (assembly GCA_022478985.1). Taxonomy (NCBI): domain Eukaryota; kingdom Fungi; phylum Entomophthoromycota; class Entomophthoromycetes; order Entomophthorales; family Entomophthoraceae; genus Massospora; species Massospora cicadina. Next base: position 94,330 of record JAKSZP010013238.1, read on the forward strand.
ATGTTCATGGACATGATTAATATGCTATTTAAAAAATAACTTTATTTTTATATTCAAAAAGTCTCCTCAAACTCAGCATATGGAGGTGGCTGCACTTCAAGTTCCATTTGGCTTCTACTCAACTGCCCTTCCAAATATAAGAACATGATATGATGAGTATAGAATTAAATTTTATCACTATGTGGCAGACTTCTCAGTATTTTTATTTTAATAAGCGCTTTTGCATTGTAGAATTTTTTCAAAAATTATTTTCCATGTAAGCGTAGGTCATATTACTCCTCAATTCAACTAGTTCTGAACTTAACTTTGATGTCAATTGAGCTTTATTCAAATTGAAACACTGTTGTAGATTGTTGGGATTTTTGCCCACATTTCCAGACATCTAGATTACCATGGGTTTCTAGGGGATAATTCCCTAAAGCAAGTGAATTGGATATCAGTTGACCCCAATTTTGGGTTAACAATGTTTGGGGGATTTTAGTAATTCGCCTGGTTTGGATCCATCAGGGATCAATCTAGGTGAATGTTTAAGATCTTGTTGGGAAGAGTTGCTGACGAAATTGGGGCATTTGATAGTTGATCAATGATTAACTATCAGGTGTACTGATTGGGATTGATCAGGCTTCATCACTGACTGGTTAAGAATCTAAGGAGCATGTTGTATGGCGAGTGATGCTGCCTGGAACTAGCAAATCAACTAGTTGGTTCAAAACCTGCCTTAATGGTAACAAGTCCCATTACCTAAGCAGGTCACTCATCAAATATGGTTGGTTTGCTAAGATCTAGTAGAAAACTTAAGGGACAAGTTTTCTGTCTCTTTCCATTTTAGGTCTCAAGGATATCAGATGACGGAATACTAACCAGGATGGGGAAGACCATTGCTGATGAGATGACAAAGGGTAATCCAATGGCAACAGCTTCTGTTTCATTGCTGAGGCGCCATCTAAGGGTTGGGTGCCAAATCTCCTCTATAATTTCCCCTAAGAATTCGCTTAATAAAAAACATCAATTAGCAGAATTTATTATTAGATATATTCATTTTCAAGGAAATTATTGCTATGTGTGCTTTAATTGAAAACTCTTAAATAAATTAAGGAGTAAGGATCGAGGATCCAGTAAAGAGAAGCTGAACTAAGATAGAAATTGCTGCCAACTTTGTGTCACCAGAGGATAGGCCATAAACTAGGATCTGAGAATGGTTGAGGTTAGGCAGATAAGGGAATTAATCCCTACAGGGGACATCTAGATTAATTTGAGGAGGAATACTGGTCAAGCGTTGGACCTAACGCTAGTGATCTATTCAACTATGGATAATAGTCTTCATACTGTTATTCAATCATATATTTATCATCAGACAACGCAAGAATTTCACAAAAACCTAACCTGTGCAGTTATTAATTTTGGGGTTAATATCTGTGAATGAGCTGCGAAGCCCCTATAATTTTAACATAGATATAGAGTCTTTTACATATTTAACAGGGCACAACATAAAATATAGTGATTTCTTTCTTGAATTTGGACATATGAATGGCTGCTTTTTCATTATGAATGCTCCATGCATTTATTGTATATGACTACTTCTCTCATCAGACATCTCATTCTTTAGGATATCATTATTGTGTTTAATATTTGTTAGATAGTTTTTGTGAACATTCTTCAGCAATCTCATTTGAAAGCCAATTATGAATAAATGAGAGGTAATGTGCTCATCGATTAGAAGTCTCATTTAAAAGGCTTTTCTGAATCAAGAAGATATGGTGTGACCATTCTTCTGTTGATTCATATGATAGTTGATGGTGTGCTCAATTAATTTAGTGGTTTTACCTGTTCTGTCCCTATAATTATCTTTAGTTAATGTAATATCACTTCTCTGTGAGTCTCTCCACATATTTGCTGAGAGACCCTTTGAAGCAATATACATAGTTTTATTGTTCACTAGAGAAAAGCACTCAGAATTTGACTCTTGCACTTAACACACACAGTTTTCTTCATATGCTGCTGGGATTTTTGCCCATATTCCCAGCCTGCTAGATTACCTGGTATCGCTAGGGGATAATTTCCTAAGGCAAAGTGAATCAGAAATCGGTTGGCCTGAGTTTTTGAGTAACTACATTTGGGGATTTTGGGATATTCACCTGGTTGTATCTGTCATTTTTTATCCAGACAAATACTTAGGATTTCATCGGGCAGAGTTGCAACAAAATGGGGGCATCTGATAGTGATTAACTATCAGGTGTATTAATTGGGATTGGTCAGGTTTCATCACCAATTGATTGGGAATGATTAGCAAGTAGTGAGGCGAGTGATGCCACCTTCAACTAGCAATTAAATTGGTTGGTGAGTGACCTGCCTTAATGGATCTTAAGTCCCATTACCTAAGCAGGTCGCTAGCCAAATATGGTTAATTCGCTTGGATCAAGAGGAAAACGTTAGGGATACATTTTCTGACTCTTTCTGTCTTAGGTCTTGAGGATGTCCAACAACGGAATCTTATCCAGTATGGGGAAGACCATCGCTGCCAAGATAAGGATGGGTGATTCAACGGCAATGGCTGCCATTTTATAAAGGAGGTGTCAACTGAGGGTTAGACATCTGAATTCCCCACTATATATATTCCCTAGGATTTACTATAATAAAAAACAGTAATAGTTAGAGTTAGATAATAAGAGTTATTTAGTTCTGAGGTTATCCATTTGGTATATAGTTAAACTATCATCAGCTTCCATTGTGCTGTTCTGTCTTAAGGATATTATTGCAGAGGGCAATAATTAGAAGACTCTTAGAAAATGAGTAAAGATCTGAGTGGGGCTCTAGAGAAGAACGAGCCACAATTAGGGATAGCTGCTGACTGTGTGTTGGACTGAAGAGACTATCATCAGTGCATCTCAGCGAAGATTGGGTGGACAAGAGTAAGGGAACAAATCCCTACGAGTACAACATCACGATTATTTAATTATGAATACTTTCCAAGCGTTGGGCTGAAATATAATTCATACTCAACTACAGATAATAGTCTCTATACTATTAACAATTAATAATTCATTCTACTATACAACATGACAAAGTGCACGAGGAAACTGAACCTGTGCAGTAAAAAGGTTACTAGGTTTCTTGCTAATAACAACCACCAGTAAATTTTTACAAATTAGTACTCACTACAGTGGTAGTTGAGTTGAAGAACTTCGAACATGATGTCCTATGAAGATGTTTCCAATTTTGTAAATAAGTTAATAAGGAAGTAACGAAGATATAACGTGAAGAGGATCACGTTCAGTGGCGTTCACCCAGCTCAGCAGTGGAGCTCCAAGTGAAGCAAAATGAAGAACTCAAGTTCAGGGAAAAGGTCTTGCAGTGTAGATATGGAACTATCTAGAGCTGCAAGGAAACCAGTTCCACCGGACATCTACTTGAGATGAAGAGTATCAGCAGGGCCAACTTGGGTTGATATTGGGCCCGCTGGAATTAATCCCAAGAGTCATCAGGGCCAACTTGGGTTGAAATTGAGTCTGCTGGAAATAGTCCTGAGGAGCAGCAGGATCAACTCAGGTTGAAATTGGTTCTGCTTTAAATAGTCCTGAGGAGAGAGTGTTTAGATGATGCATTGGATGAAATAGGAAGCAATCAATCTAGAGAATTGGATTGCCATACCAATGAAGATATGAAGTCAAAATTAGGAAATGATTAATCCAAGATAGTGGAGAAAATCATTTGAATCAATAACACTCAACCAATGATCAGAAGTTACTGGAGACGAGTTCATCAATTTAGGAGAAATTGGATGAAGCTAACGAGGCCAGAACAACCTATGTAATTAAGGATAAGCCACTAAGGCTGAAAATCGTTTTCAGGAGAAAAATGATCTGGAAAATCTGATAAACCTGTTGGATAATGGGACATTATGATCCAAAGCATCAGTTGCTGAAATAAGAGATGAAATTAGAATTAGTTGGACAAATAACCTGTCGGGATTAAAGGCCTAATATTCAAGAGTATTGCCAAAAGTTGGCAAGTATAGTCTATATGTGAAGAAACAGCGCTGCTGGTCATATAGTGAAGAAGCTCCATACTAATCAGAAGTATTGAGCCTAAAAGAAAATAGTTGCAATGTTCCCAGCGGACCTCTGAACCATTAAATGGTTATTTCCTGAGATTTTGGTCAAGTCCTAGATGATGACCACTGAACCAAATGTTTGGTTGAATCTTAAGAGGAAAAGATTGTGAACTGTGATAACTGGTAGGTTTAAGTACCTAGGACCCAGTTTGGATGAAGGGGAAAAGAAGGACCTCTGAACCTTTTTGTAGGTTGCAAGTCCCATTGCAAAAGAAAAATATAAAAAATATATAAAATATTAAAACATTAATTTATAAGGTCTATGAGCTTTGGACCTAAGAAGTGGTTTGAAATTCTGACAGAAATCCTAGAGAACTGGGGAAATCCACTAAGGATTAAGAGCGAGAGGACCATACTGGCCAGATTGCAGATGATAGTTGACATGGGGTTGACATTGGAGATTCCTGAGCTGTTGTAAGAGGAGGTTTGAAGCCCCTGGAAGAAGTTCAGAGTGGAGCCATGGGTGGCTCCTGGGATAATAATGCCAGTCCATGGAGAAATTCGAGTTCTCCTGGAGAATTTGAGTGAAAAATCAATGAAGATCAAGAGGAATCAGATCATCACATTTGTTCATATGATCCTGACGGCCAAATTGAGGAGATTCCACAAATTTGGGACTCTCGGCAAAATGGTATTACCAGCCAGGGTAGCTGAAAGTATCAACCTATTGGTTGATCAGGAGCAGCTTGCTGATCTGTCGGAAGGCCAGCAAGAGGAGGTTTAAAAGTATCTGAGAAGTATTGGGAAGTGTTCTCTCAGGATGACCAAGATTTGGGATGCGCATGAGATGTGAACCATAAGGTCAACACTGGGAAAATTTGCTGATAAGAATGAGACCGATCTGACAATCAAAAGCTGCTGAAGCGGTAGTGGAGTATGAAACCAGCAAACTAGTGGGGCTTCTAGTTCCATCATCAAGTCTCTGGGCGAGTCCAATTCTGATCGTGAAGAAGAAGTATAGATCCAACTGGGTGGTAATTGACTACTGAAGGCTGAATAAAATTATGAAGAAGGATTCATATCCCCTACTGAGGATTGACGATGCGCTAGATCATTTAGGAGAAGCAAAGTAATTCTCCACAATGGATCTGATCTCTGGATCTTGGCAGATTGACTTTCCAAAGGAAGACCAGGAAAAATGCGCGATTATTACCGCGCAGGGGCTATACCAACTGACAAGGATGCCCCAGTGTCTATGCAATGCACCTGCAACGTTTCATAGGGACATGGATGTGATATTAAGTAACTTGAATTTTTATGCGTCCTGGTATATCTGGATGATATAAACGTGTTCAGTGTTGACGTTTACTGATCACCTACACCACTTGGAAGAAGTATTTAAGTGACTGTCCGCAGCTAACCTGAAGATCAAGCCAAAGAAGTGCCACTTCTTTAAGAAAGAGTTGGAATATCTTGTATTTGTAATCAACTCCAGCGGATTGCAGTCTCAAACCCAGAAGATAGCATCTATAGGACATATGGTTGTACTGAAGAGTGTCTGAGACATCCAAGTATTCCTTGGGATGGTCAGATACTACAGAAGATAATTCAGGACTTCTCCTGAATAGCCAAGACATTATTCCATTTATTGTAGGATCCAAAAAAAGGATTTGTATGGAATGAAGAGGCCCAGGACTCCTTTGATGAGCTACGCTGGTATTTGTTAGATTCGCCAATTATGAAATATCCAAATTTTGATCAGGAGCTTATTATTCAAACTGATGCTTCATTGATGGTGATTGGCACCATACTGAGCCAAGTAGACAAACTTGGGGATGAGCATCCAGCGGCATATATGAGCCAGACACTCTTAGCCGCTGAGAGGAACTACACCGTGACTGAGCGTGAATGCCTTGAGGTCATTTATACATGCAAGCAGTTTCAGGTGTACATCCATAGAACGCACTTTAAGGTGGTAATGGACCACTCTCTACTGTGTTGGTTGCACAATTTGAGAGAGCTGGAAGGATGACTGGCCCAATGGGCACTTAAGCTCCAGGCTTATGATTATGAGATTGTCCGCTGAGTGGGGGCTTCTCACCTGAACGCGGATGGCTTATTGCAGTTGCCAATAGTCCAGATGGTATACCCGCAGGCAGATGAGCTATTTCAGAGAATGGTCAAAGGAAAAATTGGGGACGAGCCCCAAGAAATCCAAGGTGTGCTTCAGAAAGCAATGGAAAACACTGAGACCATGGATGGACAAGTAATCAAGACGATCAATGGGAAGCAGTTATTATTCCCAAAACCATTAGAAAGAGCAGCTATAGTGCAAGCCACTCACAAGGTTGTCGGGCATGGAGGCCTGAGTAAAACAACCAATCATATTCACCAGCACTATTACTTGGAATCTATCAACTACAATGTTGCGGATTATCTAGCTTGTTGCATGGAGTGCCAGTTGCACAAACCACATAAGAATACAACTGAATACTGACTGGTCCGCCCTGGATTTTCCTGGCACATGGTGTCCATCAATGTGATGGAACCGCTGATGATGAGCACAGGGGGAGTCAAGTACATTATAGCTGCTATCAATCATCTGACAAGATGGGTCGAGACAAAGGCCCTAACAAGAGTAGACGCCACCAGTACTGCGAGGCTTATCCTGGATCAAGTAGTATACTGGTATGGATGTCCACAGGTCCTGCTTAGCAACAATGGGACCAAAATCATGTCTCATATGATCCTGAGATTAAATGAGATAATTTGGGATCTGAGTAGTCATTTCAGTACCTTACCAGCTGAAGATGAATGAACTGGTAGAATCGGGTGAATGGAACACTAGCTGTGATGGTGAGGAAGCTAGTCACAGGAAGAACTTCCACATGGGGAACATACCTGAGTTCGGTGACAATTGCCTACAATATTAGTCATCATACAGCTATGGGAAAGATGCTGTTTTCATTGTTTTATGGGAGAAAAGCCGCGTTGCCACCGATTTTATATTCGGTTGATTGAACCTACATTAGTGATGAGTACTGAGCAATACCTGAACCAACTGATGAATATCTTGATTGATATACAATTGCAAGCATTTGATACAACCTTTAAGAAAAGGATACAAGCAAAATCAACAGACAACGAGAACTGACTGGCCTTAGCAGAATATCATATAGGTGAAAGAGTTGCTTATTGCAATACACATGGTTTCAAATAAAGAAACAAACTAGATGCGTTGTGGTTGGGTCCATTTGAAGTGATCGCCAAGACAGCAACTGATGCTTACTCCATCAAGAATTTCTTGGATGGAATAGTTGTGAATCAAGTCCATTCTAAGTATCTAAAGCATTGTGTCATGAAAAAAAATAAAAGAGTTCCCGAAGGACCAATGAACCATTAAGTTGGTCATGTCCTGATGATTAGGTCAAGTCTAAAAAAAGGACCTCTGAACCAATCTAGATGGTTAAGTCCAAAAAAAAAGCCTCTGAACCATAGAAATCTGGCAGGTTTAAGTATTTAGGACCCAAATTGGGGGAAAAATAAAAAGATGGAACACTGAACTGAAACAAGGTCAAGTCCCAAAGGAAAAAAGAAAAATAAAGATAAAAGATTTGAAATATATTGGGAGAAAAAAGATTATAAACTGCACAGAGAAAAAGCTGATATAATTTTATAATTTTTATTTTTATTAATTGTCCTCAGCGCCCCCCAAGTTTGATCCTGGTAATGGACTCTAGGTAGGGGATGATTTTGACTGTGTTGGTTTTGCGCACCAATGCCCCAAACTGAGATAGCAAATAGCAAAGGCAGTCCATGGAGTTCCTGGCCTATCATACGCCGCGCATGGAAGTTTTCTGGGTTTTATCCTCCTTTCCCATTTTCTTCACTTCCCTAATTGGTGCAGCATCATCCCCAAGTCAGCCCACCTTGAAAAAAAATAAATTGTCCTTGGTACAGGGATAATTTCGCCTATGTTGCCTCTTTGTGGAGGGATGATAAATTGCAGTGGGAACAGCCCATCAAAATTTATATAAGATCAGATGCTAGTGAGGGCGAGACTTACACAAAACCATGTTCTTTGAGCAGATGCAGAGCCCTGTGAGAAAGCGACTAGGGGAAGGGAAATTGAGATGTTGGATGAAGCTAATCACAAAACCCCAGAGTGGGAAGGTAAGCAACAGTATAAGAAGATGCAATTGGCAAATAACCCCAAGTAATCCTGATATGGTACTGGAGCTAAAAATTTTAGTCCAGAGCGCCTGATGATGGGCTTCATCAAGGACACCGGATATATGGGTGGCAACAAAGAAGGGATGCTTGATGGGGGTTGCCAAATCATGCCCCCTATCAACACCATCAGCGGAAGGTACTGATGGGAAATGCTGGAGAAAAGATAGTTGTGCAGAGAGCAGATTGCATCCTGCAAGTGGCGACTATGGGCTTCTCAAAAGCTAAAGCTGAACAAATGGTAGAATCCAGGCAAGGCTGGAAGCTTCGTGGACCAACTTTGAAAAACTTGGCCAGCAAAGCGAAGAGCATAAGCAGCAGTATCCTGATCCAGGATGTTATCAAGATCAGAGGGATTCAGCACTAGGGTTAAAGCCTCAGTGGCTTGGGCCCAGAGTTCAGCTTAGGGGAGCTCAAAGTGAATACTGTTACTGATGGTGAGCTTGGAGACCAGAACTGCAGGTTTGTAATATTGTCCAAGTCAGAAGAGAAACTCAGGAAGCAGGTCTGACCCAGCAAGAAATGAGTGATCAAGAGCAACTGACATAATCTCCAGAGTATCTATGATGATGTTCAGAGCATCAGCAAAAGGAGCTGAATCCAGAAGAGTTTTGAAGTCCAACTCTGGAATTGACAGCAGAGGAAGAATCAGCGAAAAGATTATTGAAATGATAGCCAGCCTGGTTTTGGAGGGATTAGTTACCATTCTCAGTAATTCAACAAAAGCACTAGCTGCTAGCATCATACTAGGAGTATGAGTCCTGGAAGGACCATAAAATAGGTTCCGTTAAGCATCCCAACTCATCTGCTAGAAGAGACAGAGGTCTTGATCAAACTATTCAGAAGCTGCTGGTATTGCAACTCATAATTTGATATATGAGCTGGATGAGAGGAAGGATGTCGGACTTATATGAAAGCTGACATTATGCACTCTACAATCCATTAGGCTCCAACTTTGGAAAAATTAATCTCAAAATTAAAGGGATAAGCTCTCCAAGAGAAGATTTAGGAATGACTTAAGCTAAGAGGTTATGAGAGAAATAACAAGGGCGAATAGAAATAATTATTCTTAATTGTGCCACAAATCAAACATTGATAGCCAGAGTCTCCTATCTAGGATGAGGAGAAAATCAGGAAATCAAGGACGCCGGACCAAGAATCCTGAATATGACAGCAGGTCATATACCCTGATGGGGGGAAAACTGGATCCCAGGACTAATATCGTCACAAGTAAATCGATCAGCCAGCACAACAGTATATTGTGGGGACTGCATTTTGAGAAGATGGTAGCGAGGAGGAAGAGGAAGAATGCCATATGCTGAAGGTTATCCCAAGCAGCGTTGAGTATTGACAAGTGTACTCTGCTTGAGCCAATGAAGTATTGACCAAGTGTCTGAAGTGGTGTTCTCATGCCCCAGTCCTTTTCTCTCTGGAAATCTAGGCAAGAGGTGGGATGTGTTGGAATTTTTGCCCATATTCACAGCCTGCTAGATTAGCTGGTATTGATAGGGGAAAATTCCCTAAAGTGAAGTGAATCAGAAATTGGTTGTCCTGAGTTTTAAAGTAACTACATTTGAGGGATTTTGGGATATTCACCTGGTTGTATCCATTGGGGATTGATCCAGACAAATATATAAGATCTCATTGGGTGGAGTTGCTGACGAAATAGGGGCATTTGATAGTGATTAACTATCAGGTGTACCAATTGGGATCTGTCAGGTTTCATCACGACTGATTGGGAATAAATAGTAAGTTGTGAGGCGAGTAATGCTGCCTGCAACTAGAAAATTGATTGGTTGGTGAGTGACCTGCAATAATAGGTAATAAGTCCCATTAACTAAGCAGGTTGCTAGCCAAATATGGTTGGTTTGCTTAGATCAAGAGGAAAATGTTAGGGATACATTTTCTGACTCTTTCTGTTTTAGGTCTCAAGGATGTTCAATGACAGAATCCTAGCCAGGATAGGGAAGACCATCACTGTTGAGACAAGGATGGGCGATTCAATGGCAATGGCTGCCATTTCATCGAGGAGGTGTCAATTGAGGGTTAGACATCTGAATTCCCCACTATATATATTCCCTAGGATTTACTATAATAAAAAACAGTAATAGTTAGAGTTAGATAATAAGAGTTATTTAGTTCTAAGGTTATCCATTTGGTATATAGTTAAACTATCATCAGCTTCCATTGTGCTGTTCTGTCTTAAGGATATTATTGCAGAGGGCAATAATTAGAAGACTCTTAGAGAAATGAGTAAAGATCTGAGTGGGGATCTAGAGAAGAACGAGCCACAATTAGGGATAGCTGCTGACTGTGTGTTGGACTGAAGAGACTATCATCAGAGTATCTCAGCGAAGATTGGGTGGACAAGAGTAAGGGAACAAATCCCTACAAGTACAACATCACGATTATTTAATTGGGAATAATGGCCAAGCATTGGGCCAAAATATAATTCTTACTCAACTATGGATAATAGTCTCCATACTATTAACAATTAATAATTCATTCTACTATACAACATGACAAAGTGCACGAGGAAACAGAACCTGTGCAGTAAAAAGATTACTAGGTTGCTAATAACAACCATGAGTAAATTTTTACCTATGCGCAGCATTTTTTGGATGACTCATATTTTTATGTAAATGAAATAAAACTTGGTCATTACAACAAATAAACTAAAAAATAAAATAGGAAAAAAGGAAATTACTTTGAAAAAATGCATTAAAAAGCATGAAATAATTGATAAAAAAATTAAAAAGTGTGAAATAATTGATAAAAAAAATAATGAATAATTGATGAAACCCTTTTTTAAGTCAACGCCATATGTTAAATTTGAGGCTGGAAAAAAGCTCGCTGGTGCTTTTCGCCTCAAATCCACCAATACAAGTGAGGGTCTTGTCTCACCAGATATATGAAAATAATGAAAATAATAAATATAAAAGTGGGTTATGATTTATAGTAATTTACTATGTGCTGTGAGGGAGTAAAAAAGAGATTATATATAATAGATTAATAATAGTATTTAAAGCGTTGAGGCTGGATGTTTGGATGGCTTGGTGAATTCCAAATTAGGTAAAATGTGATTTTAGCCTATTGAAGCTCAGAAAACTCGCTTACTTAGGCTGAAGGATGGATGGGGAATTATGGTTAGCTAATTCATACTCATGGGGTAACAATTTGATAAATTTTAGCCAATCCCCATTTGCTAAAATTATTTCACCTTGGGGACCCCTGCCACGCCTATAAAAGGGGATGGTCCCCGCATAGGTGCTTGAATGGACCTGGTCATGACTAGGGGTGTACCATCTGATGGATGCCCCATGGTCCACTTTGTGGTTGGAGTAATAAAACTGCTGGATATTGGTTTAGTTGCCCATAAAGTATTCAAAATCATGTTACCCTGATTTGTGGAGTTCCACTGAGAATCAACCAGGGTCTTTTGGCCAATAAAATCATCATTTATAGTTAAATCAAGTTTATTATTATTAGGGACTAGTAAATGTGTGATATTTCCCCTTTTTGGCTGAGTTTGCCCTGATACATTCTTATCTTGAAGCCTGGAGGGCAAATTTTGACATCACCTCCTCAAGAATGTTGGGGGAGAATAAGGCCATAGGAAGCGGCCATGTACCCAAAATGATGGTGACTCTGGAAATGAGGGATCTGATCGATTACTCATCCCCTTGCTTTTATGCAATTAAAAAGGCCCTTCCCAGATTAAACCAAACTTCTCACTTCTTGGAGTGCTGCAATTTGATAATCTAATACCAAGTCAGCTACTTGGAAGGAAGGGAGAGGGACATGGAGCTCATTAGCTACTTCAGCTTCTTTTGTGACCATCTTAGACAATTAAGCATAGCCTCCATTTGTAGTTGGATGATGTGTTGGGCCAACTTTTTCATGGCTTTCTCTGGGTCAGTTCTGCCAGTAAAAACATCTTTTGCTAGTAGATCTGGTACCCCAGATTCCTGGTCATACAACACAAGGAAAGGGGATATCTTTAGGATGTGATGATAACTAATTTGATAGGCCATGAGGGCACTGGGTAAATAGAGATCCCAGTGGAAAGGGTCTTAATTGGCCATTTTGCGGAGTATGGAGACCAGGGTTCCATTAACTCTTTCTACAGCACCATTTGTGGATGGGTTATATGGGGCTTAAAAGAGTTGTTGTGCTCCCATGGAGGTGGCAAGGAGCTTCACCATTTGGGAGGTAAAATTTTTTATAATATCACATAGGAGGACCTGGGGACATCCATGCCGGATGAAAATTTATTGGTGTAAGAAGTTGGCCGTGGCTTTAAAAGTCTGAGCGGGGAGAGCTACAGCTTCAACCCATATGGTCAAATGATCAATACCAACTAAGATACAGCAATTGCCACCTGTGGTCTGAGGGAGAGGACCTACCACATCCAAACTCATGGTGTGGAAAGGTTGTTGTGGCGTCATAGGTTGATATTGATATTGGTTCTTAATTCTGGATTGTTTCTTACAGGTCAGGCATGCATCCAAAACTTCAGTTATGGTTTCCTAGATGCCCTCCCAGTAGTACTGCTCTTTCACCCTGTTGAATGGTTGACTGGATCTAAATCGTCGCTTATTATAAACTAAAGATATCCTAAGTATATCTGAACTTGAATTTGTGGCCTAGCAATTTCACTTAATTATGTTCAACTATGACGACATGGGTGTGAGAGCTTTGTTGGTTAGGTCAAACTTAAATTTAAGATTTGATTTAATGACTCAGGCACGTGGGCTTTGTTGGTCTATGTCAAAATTATTTTTAAATGTCAATCGATTTTTTGATCAAATTAAATAGTAATTAGTGATATGTATCATCTTGGTATGTGCTGCCAATTGCACGCGAAAGGAATCAGTTCAACTATTTTGAAGATATGAAAAAACGACATCTCAAGGATGATGATGGTTTTTACTCTGACTCTGAGGCTATGCATGATGCCCTGAGTCAAAGTATTTGTAGATGTCATTACAAACTTTTTACGTGGACAGGGGTCACTGAAAAGTAAGGCGTCATGGGTAAGATGTGGTTAACATCAAACCCTATAAATAACCCTTGCAATTACACTAATAAAGATATTCTTTAACTTCTGGATTAAGTTTCTAATTTATCTTATAACCTTTTTGTGTTATCACTTTATTTTATATTAAAGTTGATTTTCACTTGGGATCATTAGGATCAGGGCAGCGGGCCATCATCCAAGTGAAACAACTGGGTATACAATTGAAGTATTACCAAAAGCTATATCATAAACATAAAGAACCATCCTGTCTATTGTCCTCACATAATAGATGCTCGAAGCTGCACTTTCCACCAAACAATGAACCAGCCATCAGGTGAAGCCCAAGTCTTCAACAATGGCGCTCATGGCTGGGACCGCAGATGGTGACCAGTATTGACATTTGAGCGCCCAAATTTCGCAGATGAAGGATGAATACACTGAAAAAATCAATTACTGGCAAACCCAAATTGAGGCCCAATGGGCAAAAACTAAAGCCTCTATTGATCATCTTAATCTACAGATCAATAATCTCAATAATGATGTTAATGCTATTAATGAGTCAAACAATAATCTCCATGAAGAATTGAACCAGTGCAATAAGGCAATGAAAGAAAAGGACCAAGTGATTTCCACCTTGCAACTACAAGCTACTAGCCTGAATAAGGAAATTGCAAAATTAAAAACTCGAAATTATGTCAATTGAAAAAATGAAATCAATGAGTGAATTTGAACTCTGGCCAATGGGCGTTGTCAGTGTGCTACAACCCACTCAACTGGAAATACTTCCGAATATTATGAGGATGAAGCTTCAGAAATAGCTACCAACATGGACGCTGGGCCACGTTGACAACTGCCTAGCAATATGATTGCTTTGGTCAACACTAACACCTCAAACCAGGATACAATGCCCCAACGCCCTAGTACGCCTGGTTCTGGTCAACAAAATAGTAATCATGATAACCAGGAACGTGGAAGCAATAATTTCTAACCAGAAAACCTGCCAGCCTTTGACAAGAATGGAAGTATTACCACCTTCATCAAACGCTTTGAAATGGCCATGCATGGGGCCAGCGACCATAACAAAGCAGCCACCATGATTAACTGCTTGGATGAGTGGAGAATTGAGTTGATTATGCCTCACATTAATGAAAATCCAACATATGCGAAGTCAAGGAGGCCATGCTTCATGAATTTGGAGGTCCATAATGGATGTTGACCAGAAAATCCAAGTTTATGAACATCAGCTTTAAGAAAGATGAAGCAATTGACAAATTGTGGATCGATTCTATCATGAAGCTCAAGTTCTCTTAGGCGCGCAGGCTATGGTTAATTTCAATGCCAAGATAGCACTAGAGCATGCAGTAGAACCTTACCCTAATCTATCAAAAACTCTATTGCCTGCTTTTGTGCAAAACCTTGTGACATCTGAATTGGTTGACTATTTATGCAGATGCTCAAAAAAATTATGGCCCTCCTAATACTGGTTACAGATCAGTAACCACTGCCTTTGCTGGAAAGTCCTTCAAAACCAATAGGAAGATTAACACCTCACAGCCAGTGAGTGAAATTACTTGCTTTAATTGCAATTGTAAAGGTCATTATGCTTCCCAATGCCATAAGCAAAATGTCTATATAGTCCTTCCCAATACTGTGCAGGAGGATGGAAAAGAACAAGCACAATAGATGGGGGATGCTCTATTGTGCCTGCAACACCAGTCCCACCTGATTGACAAGCAAACAATGGCCATGGGGCCTTGCTTAACAATGAAAAGGATTCAATTTTAGTATTGAATGAAGATTCCTCAAACGTACATGCAGTAACTCGCTCCCAAAGTAAGGTTGTCACACCTGAAGCCTCTGAAGAAGTCGCTAAACCCTATGTGCAACAAATACTTAAAAAATTCCAGCCATTGGGCATGGGGAATAACTAAGTTCAAGGAAAGAGATTTAGTAGTATATTGTGACACTCATAGCGCAGGCCGCGCGAACAAGCTAGCCTCACTTTGGAAGGGTCCATTTATTATATTGGAGAAATTGTCTGAAAATGTATATACCATTAAGGATCAAGGCGGCTGGGTTGTGAATCGAGTACACACTAAGTTTCTTCATCCATATCATAAAGAATAATAATAAAAAAAAAAAAAGTAATAATAATAAAAAAATATAAAAAAATAAAAAGTAAAAAGTAAAATAATAATAATAATAATTGCAAGCCATAGAGTTTATTTCATAGATTTGATGCCTCTCTGGCATTAGAACTAGGTATCCCCTCTTTGGTAGGGGGAGGAGAGCGCGACCAAACTGGAGAAGCCTGCAACAGAATTGGAGATGCGCCAAACCCAAGGAAGCTTGGCACCAGGCACGCTGGCCCTGTCAGCTTGGGAAAAACTATCAAGATAACATTTGAACTTTGAGGAATGCAAAGAATTAGACAGTGTGACCAAGGAAGAAGAGTATCTGCCACTTTTTATCCAATCAAGGAGGGGGAAGTGTTGAATGGTTGACTGGATCTAAATCGTCACTTATTATAAACTAAAGATATCCTAAGTATATCTGAACTTGAATTTGTGGCTTAGCAATTTCACTTAATTATATTTGACTATGATGACATGGGTGTGAGAGCTTTGTTGGTTAGGTCAAACTTAAATTTAAGTTTTGATTTATTGACTCGGGCACGTGGGCTTTGTTGTTCTATGTCAAAATTAGTTTTTAATGTCGATCGAGTTTTCAATCAAATTAGATAGTAATTAGTGATATTAATCACCTTGGTATGTGCTGCTGATTGCATGTGAAAGTGAATCAGTTCAGCTATTTTGAAGATATGACAAAACGCCATCTCAAGGATGATGATGGTGCTTACTCTGACTCTGAGGCTGAGTATGATGCCCTGAGTCAAAGTATTTGTATACATCATTACAAACTTTTTTACATGGCCAAGGGTCACTGAAAAGTAAGGCGTCATGGGTAAGATGTGGTTAACATCAAACCCTATAAATAACCCTTACAATTACACTAATAAAGATATCCTTTAACTTCTGGATTAAGTTTTTAATTTATCTTATAACCTTTTTGTGTTATCACTTTATTTATATTAAAGTTGATTTTCACTTGGGATCAGTAGGATCAGGGCAGCGGGCCATTGTCCAAGTGATGCAACCAGGTATACAATTGAAGTATTACCAAAAGCTATATCATAAACATAAAGCACCATCCTGTCTATTGTCCACACAAAATAGATGCTCAAAGCTGAAGTTTCCACCAAACAATGAACCAGCCATCAGGTGAAGCCCAAATCTTCAACACACCCACTCATATGTTTTGCATACTCTTCCATGCCCCATGATAGTGTGGGACTCCAAGATGACAGGAACTCTCTCTGACAGCCAGAGATAGGGCAACGAATTTACTCCTACTTTCTTATATAGCTTCCCATTTTCCACCTTGGTGTTGTGAGAGTGTCAAGCGAGCATTTTTTGTACGGGTTTATCTTCATCAGTCCATGAATCTGCAGTCATGAGGAGATCATGTAGCCTCTTAGCTTCACGATTGTCTAAGTGAAGAACGTGCAGCCTTGTTAACCCATCTACATTCATTTGGCACATTCCTGCCCAATGTTCAATAGTCATATCGTAATGCTGGAACTTAAGAGCCCAGAGAGCTAACAGCCCCATAGGGTCCTTCATATTCTGCAACCACCTTAGAGAGGCGTGGTCTGTGAATACTTTGAAGGGAGTCTCATATAGGAATGGGCGGTAGTGTTTGACAGCGAGCAGGAAAGCCAAGCGCTCCTTCTCCATGACGCTATAATTATGCTCAGCTTTTTAAATTATTTTGCTAAAGTAAGACATAGGATGATCGACTCCATGCTCATCCAATTGAGCTAAGATAGCTCCAACAGCGTAGTCAGAGCACACTGTGAACAACATGAAGGGTTTGCTGTAGTCAGGGTGTCAGAGTATTGATATTTTTTCTCAAGGCGCCTTCAGGGTCTCAAAGGCGGCTTTTTGTTCAGCACCCCAATGGAAGGGGGTGTTCTTAGTTAAGAGCTGTATGAGGGGCTCACTGAGCTGAGCAAATTTTGAGATAAAATGATGGTAATACCCCATCATACCCAAGAATAGCTAGATGTTGTAAAGGGTTTTGGGCGCAGGCATCTTGGATATTGCTTTGACTTTATCTTGAAGCGGTTGTATCACATCTTGTGAGATAACATGTCCAAGAAAATCCAGCTTCCTATGGAAAAATGTGCATTTAGAGGTCTTTAATCTTGATATTAGTTTCCCACAAACGTTGAAACACCTCCTTTAAGTGTGTGAGGTGTTCATTAAAAATCTTAAAGAAACTGTAATATCATCGAAATAGATGATGACACAATTTAATTTTTGTCCTGCAAGATATGATCCATTGCTTTAAAAAGTGGCGGGCGCATTGCACACCCCTTACGGCAGTTTGATAGGTTGGAAGAGACCTTCACTGCAAATAAGAGCACATTTCTCCTGGTCTTATAAAGAAAGATCCATTTGCCAATAACCGCTAGCCAGGTCCATGGTGGAGAAGTATTTAGACCCAGAGAGTTGGGCAATAGTGTAATGGGTGGGTTTGCGCCAATATGCCATGAATGGATTGGGAAGTAAGAGCCATGTTGCTGACCATAATAGGGAAAGGCCCACAGAAGCCCATCCCTGAACCCTTCCGCCATGCCTCGTTATTGCCACATATTCACGCGCCACTGTCCCATGACGCTGCACATCAACAGCAGAGTCTGGCTCCATGAGAGGGCTGAGAATGACGCCAACGCCACGCCAAGCTCACTAGTTGAGCTCATCATTTTGATCTGATAATATTATTCTAATAAAATAAGATTTTTGGTAGCAAGCGATTTTATTAAAATTTCCTGATTTTACTTAGAATCCATAGTTGGCCATTCAGGCCTCAATCATCTCCTAATAGATAGCATTCTGCTAGTCTTATAATAAGCTCCCTCCTATGCTAGGCTCTCTCAAACAACATCCAACACATCACTCACAAAGACTTCACATCCCATCGGATCATCATCCACGCCATTCATAACCCTGACGTCATATTTTCTCAGATGCATGTTAGTCTCAGAATGTCAAATCTCTCACCCTCAATTGTACAACTCCCCATCCAACTCACTACCAACTCTGACTACCTTGAATTATTTGAGGCCCTTCCTATCAAAACAAAATATGGATTGAGTGTCACCTGATCCAAAGCAATGTGCAGATCAGGTGCAGCCTGATCCGTTACACAGAGCGTCATCAATGTGAGGGATAGGATAACTATCTTTCTTGGTGAGGTTGTTTAATTTGCAATAGTCCATTACTACCCAATGACCTTCATTCTTCTTCTTTATTCTTCTTTATCAGTAGAAGAGGGGATGATGAAGGGCTTTGTGACGGCACCAGCAATCCAGCATCCAACAGCTGTTTGAGCTCCATCCACATCTGTAGCTCCTCCACTTTTGATTTGTGATAGGGCTTTAAGCGAATGGATTTAGCATCACCAACGTCAATTTTATGCATCCACCCCTTCATATGCCCATAGTCATTGTCAGATTTAGAAAAGGTTACTGTAGGCCTCGAGTATGGTGTGGACTTTATCCAGCTCAGCTGGGGCTAGTTTATCGGAGATATGAACAAAAGGTAGGGTACATATGGATTGGTCGGCAGGTAAGCCCATATCTGCCATAGACCCAATACAGTGGACTTGCTTGATGTCCTCAATTGGTATCAGCAGGCCTCTTCCGATCTCCTGATGCTTTTTTACCACCATATCCTTCTTGGTGAGATTCCCTAGCAAAAGGTTAATATGTCAATGATAGGTGGGGTCTAACACGCCTGGCTAAACTCTGGGCTCGAAAGGACTAACTCATCTATGCTAATGAGATGCAGTAGGCAGTTGTGTGGAATTTGCATGATAATCTTTGTGTTAACTACCCTTTGTTCCCCAACCTTAATGACCACCTCTTCAGAAGCATAGAAAGAGATACCCTCTAGGGCATCCACTGAGTGAGGCAACAGTTTGGTATGCCGTCCTGCCGTGGTGTAATGCAGGGATAAAGTGGAGGAGGGATACTCAACTGTGCAAACATAATCCTTTTTGTTGAACTCATCATTAGTCAGAATCAGAGGAACCTCATAGTTAAGCAGGGAGAGATAGCCCTGCTTTAAATTAATAACACCTTCATATTTGAGCATAAGTCAGGCTCTTATGAGTAAATCATAGGTATTATTAGTCAAAGCCACTTCTGGAGCCAACAAGAGAAGCTTCTTAAAACGAATGGGCAAAGAAGAGTAGGCTCCAACGGCATGGGTGTTGTCTGGGCCCGCAGTTCCAAACTCTTGAGTGTAGTCAAGGTCAGGGGCCAGCTTGATTTTCTTAATGTGTTTGGTTGACACAATGTTTACTTGGGGCCCAGTGTAAAGGATACCTTTAACCTGCACTCCATTAACAACGACCTCCACTTTAGTTAAAGTACCACCCAAGGTGGGGGAAGAGCTAGGACCTCTTTTAGATGAACAGTGGAGGCAAGTCGTTTGGCAGTTTTAGGGTATTTCTCCTGGATAGTCAGCAGGGTATGCACACACTGGGTAGGTCGCAGAAATGTGGCAATGAGCTGGTTCACGTTACTGGCAGTGTCAATAATCTCAATACCCCTTATCACTTGCCAAAGATAAATTTGACGAGGGATCTAAGCCCAATTCACTCTCTCCGGGTTCAATTGATCAGGTACCTCCACTTCACCTGGGGCTCCTAAAACATAATGACCAACATCTTCATCACCCCCTTCAGACTCGTCATCAGAGGGATTATCAATGCCGGTTAGGGAGCCCATATGAGGTGGGGTAGGTTCATGTCTTCCCTTATGGGATGATAGGCCCTGGGGTTGTTCCTCCACATTATTAACTTTTGGGGGAGGCGTTGAAATTATCACAGCCTGAGGTCAACCTTCAAAGCAGGGGGTTTGTGCTGCCTTGTAAAGATAGGTTTCAGACTAGAGTTAGATGAATGAGAGGTTGAGGGGGATAACACCGTAGAGGCGGATGCTTTAGCTTCAACAGCTTTGGGTCATTCCATAGCTGGTTGCTTTTGTGAAACAGGCGGTTTATCCTTTGTGACCTGATCATTTAACCCGTTGTTAGTGGGGGCAATTGGGACCAAAAAAGGGGTTTAAGCTTGAAAGCCAGCTTTGGGACCACTTGGGAAGGCCGCTCTGAAGAAGAAGATGGGCAAGGCAAAGGGATGACTGCTTTCACCAACTGAATGTTTTGAAATAAAGACGACGGGGAGCATTGCCCTGTAACAGCCATTACATCTGCTTATTGTTATGGGAAGAAGTAGCAGTTTGTGCTGGCTATTCCGCAAGAGCAGGTTTCTAGAGGGAAACAGCTGTAGTAGATGTTAAATTGGTCAGCGTAGATGCTTGATTCGAAGATCCTTGTGTAGGGTCAAGCTCATAGATGTCAGAAACTGCTAATAAAGCCTCCTTGATATCTCATACAGTTGTGAAAGTGCGCTTTATGGATGAGAGATGCATCGCCAAGGAGGGATGAGATGTTAAGCCAGCCAAGATAACTGCAATTGCATCATTGAGAGGGAGCATTTGTGCAAGCAACAGAGGTTGAGCTTTAGTATAGAAGCACTCAACAAAAGAGGTAATCAATTCTCCCTCTTGCAGACTAAGGCACATAAAAACCTGTTTAAGCCGTTGAAAACTCTGCTTTAAGCCAAATTCATCAAGAAACGCTTGCTTAACCTCCTCATAAGTGCTGAGGTTGACCATGGTGTGGACCATTCTTTCTTGTGCTATTTGATTTAAGCAAGGAAGAATGTACTGGATTTTTTTGCCGGTCAGTTGCTCATTCCATCTGGGATTTATAAACATAAAGGAAGGAGGCAATACTGCCCTCACTAGTTATGAACTTGTCTTGCAGAGGGGTTTTTATAACAGGGCATTGTAGTGAGTGCTGCATGAGTCATTTAAGGTGAGAAAGAGTGCTATCTAGCTGGAGTTCAATGGAGGCTAGCTGAAGATTTATTTCTATTGTTTTAGTGGTTTTGTGGTGTACATGCTCCCCTGTAGTAAGCACCAATTGTTGGATTTGGGGCTGAAAAAGGGCTCACTGGTGCTTTTTGCCTCAATTCCAACAATATAAGTGAGGGTCTTGTCTCACCAGATATATGAAAATAATGAAAATAATATATATGAAAGTGGGTTTTGATTTTATGGAATTTATTATGTGCCATGAAGGGGTAAAAAAGAGAGTATATAATAAATTGATAATAGTATTTAAAGCGTCAAGGCTGGATGTTCAGATGGTTTGTGGAAATCCAAATTAGGTAAAATGTGATTTTAGCATATCAAAGCTCAGAAAACTCGCTTCACTTAGGCTGAACGATGGATGGGGAATTATGGTTAGCCAAGACATACCTATGGGGTAACAATTTGATAAATTTTAGCCAATCCCCATTTGATAAAAGTATTTCACCTTGGGGACCCCTGCCACGCCTATAAAAGGGGTGGTCCCCGCATAGGTGCTTGAATGGACCTGGTCATAATTGAGGGTGTACCATCTGATGGATGCCCTATGGTCCGCTTCATGGTCAGAGTAATCTGACTACTGGATATTGGTTTAGTTGCCCATAAAGTATTCAAAATTGTGTTACTCCAATTTGCAGGGTCTACCAAGAATTGGCCAGGGTCTTTTAGCCAACAAAATCGTCATTTATAGTTAAATTGAACTTATTATTATAAGGGACTAGTAAATGTCTGATAATTCCCCTTTTCAGCTGAGTTTGCTCAGAACATTCTTATCTTGCAGCCTGGAGGGCAAATGTCTGACACCATATTTCAAATTGATTTATAGAATTTTGCTGTGAATACAAATTAGAGATTATATTGGGTTGTGTCCAAGTGTAAACTGTAAGCAACTAAGAACACACAGTGCTGAGCATATATATTATAAATGATTATACATACTTTTAGTGCATTTATGAAGTTTATTAGTACATATCAACATGAAGTCATGACCATTATTAAATTGCTCAAATCATATCAGTTCATTGATGAGATTAGTATAAATTTATGTAACCTTTACAGGCCTCAAGTAGAATATTTTATGGCTAATTTTCAGGTTGTCATCAGCAATTAATTAGTATTTATCTTATCAACTCTATGAAATGCATTTAAGCTGGCTGTTAATATATATCATAGCGCTGACAGTTCAAGCAGTCCCCTGAACACATACTATCACACACTCACTTACATACAAACTCATTCATGCACCACTGAAGATAATAGCATCTATGGAATGAATAATCACACATGACACCACATTCAAAGTGATCACAAGCAACAAACACTACCAAATAAAACAGAGATTTCAACAACCAGTACACTAAGAGATGCACTGAACTGAGGTCTGCTCTTTAAGATGCCTAACCTACAAAATAGAAAGAGATAGAAATACAATTACTACATATTGATAGTGCACACACATGTAAATAATACAAGACAGTAAATATAATAGTGAGCACTGATCATACTTTGCAGACCATGTAAGATATTTATTAGCACAATAAAGAACTATACATCCACACTTGGTGAAGGCTCAGGTGCAACTTACAGGATTTTCTGGGCCAAATTATATTTTTTATATTTATTTCACATTCATTACAAACCAATTCATAATTTTTTGATTTTTTGTATTCATTATAAGCCAATTTGTAATTATTTTATAGATTTTAATAAATTTCATCTTGAAAATCAAAGCCTATATAGAGACCAGAAAATTATCAATGAAAATATTAGTGATGTCCTGTAATGGATACAAAAATTAGAGAAAAATATGTGGATTGGCTTGAAATAAAGTTAAATATCAATGCAAAATATACAATTTGGCTTATAATGAATGTGAATTGGCCTGCTAACCACTGTAACACAAGGTAATATTAAATTGTAGCTCTATTACAATTCTGCAATAAGAATATATAAAATAATAGACTAACAATAATGTAAATTATCAACTGATAAATTTAGTTTTAATTGAAGAACTTATATCTGTGTCTCACGTAGTCTCCTTAATAATTTTGTAACATAAAAGAACCTATATATACTCAGCATTGTATGTTCTTAGTTGCTTACAGTTTACACTTGGACACAATCCAATATAAGCTCTAATTTGTTTTCATGAGCAAAATTTTATAAGTTAGTTTTAAATACAGCACCAACTCATAAATTTTATTAATCATTTATACTTTTTATCAATTATTTCATACTTTTTAGTGCATCTTTACCAATTATTTCATACTTATTAGTATTTATTTTATTAATTATTTAATACTTTTTTTAGTACACTTTTTTAATTATTTTATAATTTTTAGTGTTTTTCAGAGTCAGTTTTTTCCCAAAAAAAATCTTTTCAAGTAAAATCTATTGAAATTATTTATTTCAAACGGTGATTTCAAAAATCCATATGGACCCCAAATCAACTTTAATTTGCCATAGACCCTCTTGTCAGACAATTGCCCTCTCAGCTATATGATAAGAATATTGTGGATCAAATTCAGCCAAGAAAGGAAAATATCAGACATTTACTAGTCTGTGATAGTAACAATTTTAATGTTATTGAGGAAATTGGCCAAAAGACCCTGGCCAATTCCCAGTGGAACCCCATTAGTTGGGGTAACACCATGTAAAAACCTGCACGGGCAAAAAATGTAAAATAAAGCAGTCAGATTACTCTGACTTCACAATGGACTTAGGGCAACCATTGGAAGGTACACCCCCAAACACCATCAGGTCCTTCAAAGCACCTACGTGGGGACCACCCCTTTTATAGGTGTGGCAGAGGTTTCCCAAGGTGAAAGGATTTTATCAAGTGGTGATTGGTTGAAATTCATCAAAACTTTACCGCATGGGTACATTCTGCCCCAAACCCCCAAATATCGTTTTTTCTTAAAGAAACTCCCATTTCCCAAGATCTGATAGGAGCGTATACTATATTTCCTTTTTCAGAAGCATCTAAGCTATTCTAAACATATCCTCAAATTCCCCTCAACCCTTGAAACAGTTTAAATACTGATCAGTTGGATATCAAAAAGGGTTGTTTTTTCCTTTTATATGCTCTTAATAAAATTTATAAAAACCCAGTTTTATTAAAGCTTTATATTTATATAAAATTATTACAAACTTTTGTGGAAACCAGCAGGTGTGAAGCGCCAGCGAGTAAGATTTGGCTGGTTTCCTACAAATTGGTGCTCAATACAGGGTTTCTGTATGCCATCAAAAATGACTTCTATTCCAGAATCAAGGCTAGGTGCATTAGAGAACCAACTAGCCAGTGCTTTAGCTCGCCTCAAAAGGCTTGATCAACACTCTCCCCCAAGGCCCTTATTGGGCCCTCCCCTACTATGGTTAAACCTCCATTCAGGGACAAGTTCACACCTGTTGAAGGCAGTATCGCCTCCTTCCTGTATGTTTATGAATCTGCAATGGAAGGAGCTACTGATATTCAAAAAACCAAGTTTATTCTTCCCTGATTGAGTCAGATAACTCAAGAAATCATGGTTCCTCAAATGATCACACTTACCACCTGGGCGGAGGTAAAACAAGCGCTGATTGACGAGCTTTGTTCACAACAGAGTTTACAATGGCAAAAACAGGCCTTTATGTTCCTTAGCCTGCTGAGGGAAAATCAATCCCCTTATTTGTTGAGCGATTCTACAGCAAAGCTCATTCTCTACTGCTGGCCAAACTGCTTCTGCTAGATGATGCTATTGCTGCTATAGTGGCTAGATTAGCGTCATATCCCTCTTTAGCCATGCATATCTCTTCAGTAAAGTTACCTTAAAAATGGTACTGGATATCAAAGAGGAATTACTAGCAGTGGAGGACTTCTATGAACCTGAACCTCTGCAAAAAGCTCAAAAGCGAGATTCAACTCTGACCCTTCAGCCTCTTCCATGGCTGTATCCCTATGGAGCCCAGCTTCTGCAGCACTGCAGCAACAAATTACTCCTCCCCCATGTGAGGATAGCCAGGAAATATTGGCAGTTATGGGGCAGCGCTCCCCTCAAGCTTCAGGTTCAAAAGTTCAACCGGTGAAGTCAGTTATCGCTCTGCCTGGTTCCTCTTTTGCTGAGCAGTCTACTAAGGTGAATAACGCATTACACCCACCTAAGCTGCTGCCTCAATCATCTTCAGCTTCAACTTCAGCCGCCTCTAGTAAAAACCTTCTTTTATGGAGCATCCCGAGCTGATCACTCCTAAGGCAAACACCAAAGCCATTACACTTCCAACGTCTCCCCAAAAAGCTGGTAAAGCCACGATGCTCCCTTCAAAAAAACAGATGGTATATGAGAGTGATAAATCCCTTTCCTGTGAAAAAATTAAGCCAGTTTCTCAGCCTCCTTTTAGTAACTCGATGAGGTGCATTGACAATCCCTCAGATGATGAGTCTGAAGGGGGTGATGAAGATGAAGGCTATTATGTTTTGGGTGCTCCAATGAAAGTACAGGTTCCGGTTAGGTTGAGGCCTGAATGGATTGATATAGCCATAATACCACGATGAACTTATCTTCAACAGTTATTGAGGTTTTCAAAGGTGATTGATACCGCTAGTAATGCTGACCAGCTTATTAAGACAGTGATCTGCTCCACTCAGAAGGTCCATACCCTCCAATCTATAAAAGATAACTACCCTGCAATGGCTCAACGCCTTGTCTCCACTCTCCGTTTGAAGGAGGTCTTTTGGGATTTCTCCCATATTCCCAGCCTGCTAAATTACCTGGTGTCGCTAGGGAAAATTCCCTAAGGCGAAGCGAATTAGAAATTGGTTGGCCCAAGTTTTGGAGGAACTACGTTTGAAGGATTTTGGGATATTCACCTGGTCATATCCATCAGGGATTTGTCCGGATGAATGCCTAGGATCTCATTGGGCAGAGTGGCTAACGAAATAGGGGCATCTGATAGTGATTAACCATCAGGTGTACTGATTGGGATCAGTCAGGTTTCATCACCAACTGATTGGGAATAAATAGTGAGTTGCGAGGTGAGTGATACCACCTGCAACTAGTGAGTCAATTGGTTGGTGAAGTGACCTGCAATAATGGGTAATAAGTCCCATTACCTAAGCAGGTCTCTAGCCAATTATGGTTGGTTCGCTTGGATTGAGAGGAAAATGTTAGGGACACGTTTTCTGACTCTTTCCATTTGAGGTCTCAAGGATGTCCAATGACATAATCCTAGCCAGGATGGGGAAGACCATTGCTGCTGAGATGAGGAAGGGTTATTCAACAGCAACAGCTGCCATTTCATCGAAGAGGTGTCATCTGAGGGTTAGATGGCTGAATCCCCTACTATATGATTCCCATAGGATTTACTATAATAAACACAAAAAAACCATCATTTAGTAAACTAGTATTATTGTACCAGTATTATTAGTAATATACTCGATTCAGTATATAGTTAGACTATCAGCATCCATTGTGACGTTCCATCTCAAGTATATTATTGCAGAAGGCAATAATTGGAAGACTCTAAGAGAGAAGAGTAGAGATCCAAGTGCAGATCTAGAGATGAAGGGAACCACAATCAGGGATAGCTGCCAACTGTGTGTTGGGCCAAAAGAGACTGTCACCAGGGTATCTGGATGAAGATCAGGTAGACAGGAATATAGGGAATGAATCCCTACAAGTACAACTTATAAAATATTCAATTGGAAGTACTGGCTGAAGAGTTGGGCCTAATAATAGTTCAAACTCAACTATGGATAATAGTCTCCATACTAATATCAGATAATACATTCTATACAATGCAAAGTTCATGAGGAGATTGAACCTGTGCAGTAAAAAGGTTACTGGGTTGATGACCAATAATCAACCAAGAGTGAATTTTTACAAAGTCCTCGCCCTCCCCTACTTTTGGTACCACAATAACCAAGGTAGAGGTTGTTATCAATAAAGTGCGCGTTTTAGCTGTCCTTGATATGGGTGCACCAGTGAACGTGGTCTCATCAAAGCTCATCAATAAAATTAAGTTGGCGCCTGACCTGGACTATTCACAAGAGTATGGTACTGCAGGGCCTAATATTACGCGAGCTATTGGAGCCTACTCTTCTCTACCCATACAAATTGGGAAGCTCATACTGGCTTCCCCACTGTAGCATTAACCAATAATGCTTAAGACCTACTCATTGGCACTCAATTCATGATTTAGTATGACGGAATCATGAATATGAAACAAGGATTTCTCTCCCTTCTAAACTATAAAGCTTCTCTAGCCTTTACAAATGATGAGCCTAAGAAGAAGGAATATACATATGTAGTTGAGTATCCTTCTTCTGCCCTCACCCTTACATATACCACATCAGAAAGAAACACTAAAAGTTGCCTGACTCTGTGGATGGTTCAGAGGGCATTCCATTGTATGCGTCTGAGGAGTTAGTAGTCAAATTGGGTGAACAAAAGGTGATAGACGCCAAAATTACTATGCAAATCCCCCGCATCTGCCTTCTGCACTTAACAAGCATTGATGGAATCAGCCCTTTGGAACCTCAGGTGTTGCCAGGTATCCTAGACCCTGCCTACCAGCGACCTATCAACCTTTTGCTGGGGAATCTCACTAACAAGGACATGGTTGTAAAGAATCATCAAGAGATTGGAAAAGCCATGTTGCTTCTCATTGATAACATCCACAAAGTCCATTATATTGGGTATATGCTAAATATGGGACTACCCGCTGACCAAATAATATGCGCTTTGCCCAACGTTCAGATTTCTGATGACTTGACTCCTGATGAACTTAACAAAGTTCATTCCTTACTGGAGTCCTATAGTGACATTTTCTCCAAATCTGATACTGACGATGGGCATATGAAGGGCTGGTGCCACACCATTGATGTTGGTGATGCCAAGCCTATTAGATCCAAGCCTTATCAGAAATAAAAAGTTGAGGAGCTCCAGATGAAGACGGAGCTTAAACAATTACTTGACGTGGGCATGCTGGTGCCTGTCAAAGTCCCTGGGCATGCCCACTATTACTCATAAAAAAGAAGAATGGTGGACATCAAGTAGTTATGGATTACCGCAAGCTGAATAACCTCACCAAGAAGGGCAGCTACCCAATCCCTAGAATTGATGACGCACTGGCCCAACTTTCTGGGTCCAAGTTCTTTCCTGCCATGGACTTGGCTAGCGGATACTGGCAAATGGACCTCTCTCCGCAAGACCAGGAGAAGTGTGCGCTCATCTGTAGTGAGGGTCTTTTTCCAACCTACCCGACTACCACAAGGGTTGTGCAATGCGCCCACATCTTTTCAGCGAGCCATAGACCATATCTTGAAGGATCTGAAGCTTAGTTGCATAGTTGTATATCTAGACAATCTTACCATCATCTCTCAAACTTTCAATGAGCACCTTTCTCATTTAAAGGAAGTGTTTCAATGCTTATGGCCTCTCACATTAAGCTGAAGCCCTCCAACCGTACATTATTCCAGAAACAGTTGGATTTCTTGTCCACGCCATCTCCTCAGATGGGATCCAGCCTCTCAAAGATAAGGTCAAGGCAATATCCAAGGTGCATGCTCCCAAAACCCTCTGCAATATTCAGGTGTTTTTGGGCATGATGGGGTACTACCATCAATTAATCCCCAAATTCACTCAGCTCAGTGAGCCCCTTGTACGACTTTTAACTAAAAACACCTCTTTCCATTGGGGGAGCAGAACAACAAACTGCTTTTGAAATGTTAAAAAAGCTACTGCAGCAATGGCCTATCCTGCGACACCCTGATTATAGTAAACACTTTATTCTGTTTACTGATGCTTCCAACTACACGGTTGGAGCTACTTGGCTCAACTGGATGAGCATGGGGTTGATCACCCCGTTTTATATTTTAGCAAGATGCTCTCTAAGGCTGAATGCAACTATAGTGTCATGGAGAAGGAATGTCTGGCCGTTTTGCTTGCTGTTAAACATTACCACCCTTTATTATATGAGACCTCATCTAAAGTGGTCACTGATCATGCCTCTTTAAAGTGGTTACAAAATATGAAGGATCTCACTGGGCAGCTGGCACGCTGGGCTTTGAAGCTCCAGCACTATAATATGACCATTGTACACTGAGCTGGGACAAGCCACATGAATGTTGATGGGTTGACTTGGCTGCCCATCCTTCATTTAGATAATAGTGAAGTGGAGCGGCTACATGATCTTCTAATGACCCCTGATGCTTGGGAGGATGAGGATGAACCAGTTCAGAAGATGCTAGCTGCCATTCCTGTAACACGAAGGTGGATAATGGCCATCTATACAAGAAAGTGGGGGTGAACTGGTTACCCTACCTCCAACCTTCAGAGCGAGTACCTGTCATTATGGAGTCTCATACCCTCCTAGGACATGGTGGAGTGCAGAAAACCTATGAGTGGGTAAAGGAATTCTACTATTGGGAGGAAATCATGGAGACTATCTTCAAAGTCTTGGATGCCTGTTTAACATGTAAGAAGCAGTCCAACATCAAAACAAAGTATCACTATCAGCCCAACACCCCTCAACAGCCTTTCAGCACAATAAGTATTGAAGTGGTTGGCCCTCTTCCCCAAACTATGGGTGGAAATCGATTTATATTAGTGGGAATTGATCACTTTACCAAATGGGTCAAGGCAGTGGCTATCCCAGCTCAGATGGCTAAGGCCACAGCCACTTTCCCCCACCAGTATATCTTTACCTGACATGGTTGCCCCCAAGTTTTGCTCTGCAATAATGGTAAAAACTTTACCTCCTGAGTGGTGAAGATTCTCACAACTTCCATGGGCACCCAACAGCTATTTTCTGCCCCCTACAACCCAACAACCAATGGTTTTGTGGAAAGAGCAAATGGGACCCTGGTTTCTATATTACAAAAATGGCACTTCCAACCCCCTTCACTGGGATCTGTACTTACCAAGTGCCCTCATGGCCTTCCATATCAGTTACCATCAGATCCTTAAAATATCTCCTTTTCATGTGTTGTATGGATGAGAACCTGGGGTGCCAGCATTATTAGCAAAAGACATTTTCACTGATAAGACTGACCCAGAGCAAGCCATGAAGAAGCAGGCTCAGCACATTATTCAGTTACAATCTGAGGTGATGACCAATTTGGCAAAAACTGTCACAAAAGTGGGTCAAGCTGAAAATGAGCACTGGGCCCATCTTCCTTCCTTCCAAGTATCAGACTTGGTGCTCTATTATCACAATTGTATCACCCTTAGAAGGGAGAAACTTGGGTCCATTTGGGAAGGGCCCTTTGTAGTTACTTACAAGTGAGGGGAGTAGTACTCTAGCAAATCCCTTTCTTCCAGAGTTACATTTAATTGAGTTTATGGCCAATTCCTATAGCCCTATTTTCCCCCAATATTCTTGAGGGGGGTGATGTCAGACAATTATCCTCTTGGCTATATGATATAATATTGTGGATCAAATTTGGCTGAGAAAGGAAAAAATCAGATATTTACTAGTCTGTGATAGTAACAATTTTAATGTTATTGAGGAAATTGGCCAAAAGACCCTGGCCAATTCCCAGTGGAACCCCATTAGTTGGGGTAACACCATGTCAAAACCTGCACAGGCAAAAAATATAAAATCAAGCAGTTGGATTACTCTGACCTCACAATGGACTTTGGGGCAACCATTGGAAGGTACACCCCCAACCACCATCTGGTCCTTCAAAGCACCTATGTGGGGACCACCCCCTTTTATAGGTGTGGCAGAGGTTTCCCAAGGTGAAAGGATTTTATCAAGTGGTGATTGGTTGAAATTTATCAAAACTTTACTGCATGGGTACATTCTGCCCCAAAACCCCAACTATTATTTTTCCTTAAAGTAGCTCCCATTTCCCAAGATCTGATAGGAGTGTATACTATATTTCCTAATTCAGAAGCATCTAAGCTATTCTGAACCTATCCTCAAATTCCCCCCAACCCTTGAAACAGTTTAAATTTTAAATTTTATTTGAGGTGGGCTGACCTGGGGACGGTACCGCACCGATTAGGGAAGTGAAGAAAATGGGAAAGGAGGATAAAACCCGGAAAACCTCCATGCGCGGCGTATGATAGGCCAGGAACTCCATGGACCGCCTTTGCTATTCGCTATCTCGGTTCGGGGCATTGGCGCGCAAAACCAACACAGTCAAAATCGTCCCCTACCCAAAGTCCATTACCGGGATCGAACTCGAGAGGCAGTGGTAGAGGCCCTTGAAACAGTTTAAATACTGATCAGTTGGATATCAAAAAGGGTTGTTTTTTCCTTTTATATGCTCTTAATAAAATTTATAAAAACCCAGTTTTATTAGTGCTTTATATTTATATTTAAAATTATTACAAACTTTTGTGGAAACCAGCAGGTGTGAAGCACCAGCGAGTAAGATTCAGCTGGTTTCCTACACCTCTCAGCAGTTCCATGGATCCCTGGTGGTTGGTACAGATCACTTTTGGAATTATTGGGCTAGAAGCAAGTCGAATATTTTTAGCATGCGAATATGATGACTAACATTTTGAATTTATTTTCTGAAAGTATCGAGACATCCATAAATCAATCTGAAAGTTATTTGGTATGAAGAATTTTTATTCTGTGATCGAATTTATTATATTAAAAAATACGAGTTTTAAATTAACTGAATGAACTTTTACAATACAGTAAAGCCCCGATTATCCGCGGTGCCCTTGCCACTTAATTCCGCGGATAATCGGGGCTTTACTGTTGTTACATGGGCAGCTTGCGTAAGCCTATAAAAGTATTGCTTAATTTCATGGTATTCCCATAATCGAGATGGCACAGTTTAGCACAGTTAAGCCCTGATTATCCGCGAAATTGGGTTACAAGGGCACCGCGGATAATCGGGGCTTTACTGTATCTGTAATTTTAACCAAAGGTCAAACAAAAAAAAATTCTGTTGAATTATCAAGTTTCAATTAAAATTTTATCTAAACCTACTTTTTTATATTCTACAATACCTATTTTTGGTTGGGGTTTTCTCTTGTATAAATTTCAGACAAACTCAAATACTTAACTCATGAATTACCCTTATTTTTTAGATGGTTTATTCTTTTGCTTGTTACTTTAAAAAGTTTTTATTCAAATTTTATTTTCTACTTTACTATAAACTATAATTATTTAAATATTCTGTGGCTCTAAATAAGACATTTAATCTGTTTTGATCGTCATAGCAAGCTCTATAATGCTTGTTTAGTTTTAGAACGAAAGATCTAAACATTAACGGAAAAGTGATTTCGTTAAGTTTTTGTTTTTTGCCAATAAAATATAAGCAAAAACGCCTTATTTTGCTAATATGACACAAGTACTTTTTTATCATGTAAGCTAGTTTTTAATGTATAGATGTTGACTATTTAGCAGTTTAATATCTTTTATATTTTTTGATTACTTATTTTTTAGTTAGCAATCAGAAAGCCTGAAATAGTAATTACATTAACGCGTTTTAATAGAAGTGATTTACTTAAACTTATTTTTTTAGTACTAGATGGTCCCAACCCAAGGGGGGATTTACTTGAACTTATTATTAGCGCTTTTTATAATTTTTTGGTCTTCCAAAGAATTATCTTACCAGTTTATAGTTATTTATTGGTGGTAATGATATGCTTTTCATTTATATCTTTGAAACTTTAATAAAAAATCCAAAATAAATTTTATCATTACTATTCGTTGTGGAGATTATCGATGAATTATTCTCCTCATATAAAAACCTAACTTTGTTTTTGGTAAAACTTTTGCTACCGTATTAGCAAAACATTGAAATATTTTTAGTTACATCTCTATAATTGATAGAAATTTGTTTCAAATTTATAGTTTATCTATCTGTGGCCTTATTATTTGACTAGTAACTGATAGCGATATCTATATTTTGAGCATACACTTTTTTATAAATATATTGTCTTATGTTTTAAGCTAAAAGCTTGAACGATAGCCTAACTTTTTTCTTTTAGCTTGTCTTAACAATCTGAGTGAAAAACAAAGGTACGAAGGTTTTGTATCCGCACAGCTAATTAGTGATTAATTAGTGTAAAAGCTAGAATCTTTTATAATTATTTTTTTTGCTTACGTTTACTTTTATTATTTTGACATATTTACAACTTATAACTCTATTATTAATTTGAAGTTGTTGAAAAACTCGAAGTGATGTGTTTAATTGAGCTCACATCCCTTTATTATTGGTTATTTTTATAACTCATGAAGTACTTAATGTTTTTAATAATTTATGTATGCTTAACAATAACCCTTTAACATTTTATTTGTTACCTTTATGCTTTTTGTTGTTATAAATGAAAAGGTTTAAGTATAACCATTTCATCTTATTTATATTGTTTTAAATAGCTAAATCATAAAACTTACTTTCTTTAATATGTTTATGGGTATTAAAGCTTACCTAAATTTAGTGTACTTCGTTAAATTATTTTGACCATTTGCTTTTGTTTTGTGATTACTGTTTTTTATTCTATTAGCTTTTCTATCAAAATATAAATCTTGCTAAACATAACTATTATAGACGCTATGTCTGAACATCCTGCATTTACGATGTCCGCTCTTTGCGCCACTGGTGGACTTATAGGGTATTTTAAAACTGGATCGCTGGTATCAGGAGCAGCGGGATTACTTTTCTCAGTGTTGTATGGTGGTAATGGATATCTAATTCGAAGACAGAAGGATTACTGCTACGAGTCTGCTGTTATCACTTCTCTCCTTCTTGCAGGATCTCAAGCACCTCGAGCAATTAAACTGCGCAAGCCTGTACCCATTGCTCTTGCTTCTGCTGCTCTTCTTAATGGCATATATTATACCAAAAAAGCGTATGATGCTAAATATGGTGTTTAGGCCTCATAATATGTTGCACGTTTAAAAAGAATTTGACTAAAAATTAAGTGCTATATGCATTCATATATAATTATATTGGCTTTTTGTTAAGTAAATGGCCTGCGTTTAATATATTACTAATTTGACTAAATTATAAAAAGAATATATAGTAAACATATCTAATAATATATAGTAGTTTAATAATAGGATAAATATGGTGATGCTTCTCATTTTTTTATACTGAATGGAAGTTAAATGCTAGTCTTTTAGCCCAAATTGATAAACATTGAATTTATAGATTGATTTTTTGTAATTTAACAACAGTATAACTTTAATTACTTTTACAGCGTTTTACAGGCCCATTCGCACCCATTACAGGCCTTTTTTATATTCTTCATTGATTTTCGCATCAATTGCAGGCAATTCATATTTTTTGATTTTCACATCTATTAAAACTAAGTCAAAATTTGCCCGTGGATGCAAAAATAAATGAAAAATATACAAATTGGCCTGTAATGGATGCGAAAATTGAAGAAAACATATACAAGTTGGCCTGAAAGCCCCCGTATAGCAAGTTTCTATCTCTAGCAGTTAATTAAACAGGCCAACGATGAAAACTCTTTTTAAATGAATTTGCCTTATTCTTGTGGTTTTTTAGTGTGCTAAATCCATTTAAGACAATGAAAGAGACGTATAGCACGCAGTTTTTTTCGCATTTCAACATGTAATATTCAAACTATTACATTTGTAGCAAACTCAACGGTATTTTAAATGCAATTTAAAAATGTTAAAATAAGTTAAAACTAAAATTGAAGTGGTAGCACTGGTCAAAGGAAAAGTAGCTGTTTCTTCTTTCTAATTTACAGTTGTTTGTTTCTTACAGTCAACCCAACCTCTTTTGTCTATCTTTTGTTGCACATGTCAAGGAAAATGGCTAGTCGTGGTTGTAAAAACTCACATGACAGTTTTTGTTATATTTGTGGCGAATTTGTTATTAAAAACATCAAAGAAACATTACAGAGTTTGTTAAAAAGTGTATTACTCATACTTTGGAACTAAACTTGGAGATCAGGAGAGGATTTGGGTGCCACATAAGGTATGGTGTGCATGTGTTGAAGATCTTAGAAATTGATTGAAAATGGAGAAACAAACCTTTAAGTTTGCTGTTCCAATAATTTGGAAGAAACCAAAGAACCATTCTTATGATTGTTACTTTTATAGTGATACTGGCTACAACTCAAGGAAAGTTGTTATTGTACCCTGACCTACCATCTATCATTTTACCAATATGCCATGGTCCAAATCTCCCTATACCTAAACCACCAAAAGAATTTTTACAATGTTGTCCTGGATGTGACTAGTGATTCCCAGTCTTATTCAGATAATTGTGCTGATGTTGAATTTCATTGCCCTTCAAAAAAATTTAGATCTAAGTTGTTTAGTCTAACCAAATCATTTAATTTGGTTTGAGATCTGGGCCTAATAAAGCAAAAGTAGGAAACCCTTAGATCAGGACTTAAAGAAAAGAACTTGTTAGCATCAGGAATGAGTATTTATGCATATAGGTCACAAGAGCAGCAATTTTCTCAATAATTATTTTCAATATAATACAAATGTACTTCATTTTAATACTTAAATGAAGATTCGTCCATACAGTAACATTTTTATGTCTTCCCCGAGTGTATTTTCTGCTATCTTTTTATTTATGAAG
This sequence comes from Massospora cicadina, assembly GCA_022478985.1. Taxonomy (NCBI): domain Eukaryota; kingdom Fungi; phylum Entomophthoromycota; class Entomophthoromycetes; order Entomophthorales; family Entomophthoraceae; genus Massospora; species Massospora cicadina. The sequence continues at coordinate 130,208 of JAKSZP010013238.1, forward strand.
TCTTTTTGTGGCAATACTGTGGGTGATAATAAAACTGAGTTAAGATATAAATTCAGCAATTATAAATATTATAATAGTTCTACTAATATCAAAAAGTTATATATATATTTTTTGTTGGCCTGTGTTATATAATGGCTATCTTGGGACAGGATATAAAACTTATTAAGCTGATGCCGAGCAGTTATTAGCTGCTATGTATTAAATCAAACTGGCAATAGATATTATTGTTAGCTTAATGAAATTCAATTTTAAGTAACTGTTTAGTTAATCAGAATTAAGCTAAATGGTAGAAGACTGATCAATGCAAATATCAGCTTTGTTTAATTGTTGTTAAATATAGCACTAGTGGATATTTTTATGAACAAGATACTATTATATATCTAAAGTTTAATCAATAAATGTGTACATTGGTTCAAATTTTTTAATTTTAATGTTAATTATAAATCACAGAACTCACCTAACTAGACAAATTAAATAAACACTTTCTAAAGAAAGCAGTCAAAAATATAAAATAAAGTTACCTTATAAAATAATATTTTAAAATTTTAAGTACTATTAATTATTTTGATAATGCTGATATAGGCATTTGGCAACATGTATATTAAATTAGCAGAGTTATTAGAGCTACATAAAGCACTCTCTTTTTTATTTATTTCTACATTTTATGATGGTCTGAATTCATCTACACTAAAATAAGTGACCTTAAACATGAAAAGCAATCTTATAAAAACCAACATATCAATGTTTTTATAGAGGCTTGACTTACATGTAACATCTTTACCTGAACAGTATAATAGAACAAAATTACTATATTGTGGAAGCTATTCCCAAGCGTTGGTTGGTTTATAAATTACTTGAATTCTGAATGAAAGTAGTTTTTATATTATAAATGGCCATCATTAGATTTATAAAGTAATCATATCTTTCAAATCAATTAAATAACTACCATACTGCTTAGTGAAATATTTTCTAAATGCATCAAGAAAATAACACCAAACTGCTTAGTCAAACCCATTGAGACTATCAAATTGACAAATACTTACTAAACACTTGCACAAAACATTATATCATTTCCCTCTAAATTATGTATTTTAATGTCTTATATATACCTTTTGCATATTCTATGATTATTTATAAATTTTTGCAATGATGGTTTTTTTTTAAAATTTGGTGGTATATCAGAGATACGCTGAGGGTTTTCTGCACAGGGTTACACCCACTGAGAAATAGTACTGATAATATGAAGATTGTCATCCTTAAAACAATGGATAAACTTTTAATAAATATGGAGCAATTGCCTCAATAACACTTATGTTGAGAATTTATATGACTGGATGACAAACCACTATTAAGGCCACGCGGATCAGTGGAGGAATTCTGCTGAAGGATTAATGGGCAGAATCCGCTGAGAATGATCCAAAACTATAAGTGATTGGTCATTTTAGGATAAGGTGATAATGGGTCATAGTGGGTCTTATTGAGTTGCCTTCAAAATAGGGCAATGAGGTGATGTCAACATTTGATGAAAGGGTTTTGGACCACCTTGAATCAAGGCAATAGATAATTAAAGAATAATATGCCAAAACCAATGAAAAGATGGTGACATAAATAAACTAAGCAGAAGAGTCAGTACTGGCAGAGGCCACTAGGATATCAGTGAAACAAGGGGACTGGAGGTCTTGTCTTGGATTAAGAAAGAAAGAAGAGAGAGGAAGAGCGTGGATGAAGGAAGGATCCACTGAAGATATATTCTTTTAATGAAGCAATTGGGAAATTGCTCCCATGTTTATTATAAAAATTAAGTGGTTAAAAGTGTATTGAGGAACCGGCGATCATCATAATGACTGTTCCAATTGTTCAATGGGGAAAACCCTGTATAAAGAACCCTTTAGTGGGTACTTACCAAATCACTGAGATTCAACAACTTATTTATTTTATTTAATACTCTCAGTGGATCCTCTCTGTTCCACTCACTCTCTTCTACTAACAACCTCCCCTTTTAATTTTCTCATTCTGCTGATATCCCAGCAGCCTCAGTCAATTCTAACCCTTTTGCTTAGACTATTCATTCCACCATATTCACATTGGTTCTGGCATAATTCATCATTTATTAAATTCATTATCACCCTAGTTACAGGTGATCCACTCAAGAAGTTTCATACATTGAAATCTCATTATTCATCGTTCATCAACATTCCCTTATCACCTAATTTGGAGGTGATGCAATACCCTTTCCAACCCAATATTACCTCATCTCAAGGAACTCAAATAATTATAACTTATATCATGATTGGTTGTTTCTACCCATTCTGCCATAACAACTTAGGGCTTATCCAGTCATATCAAAATCTTGACAGTTTTCATGTTAAACAAAATATTTGTACCAAGTGTAATTGATATTTTTAGTAGATAATGAGGAGATGTAAAACATATCCATATAGCCACACACAATGACTTTTAGGTATATAGAATTTAAACCTAATGGATGCTAATTTTTGCTTTCTTCAGCCTTTTTAAAACATAAGATTAACATGAGTTTGGTCATATAAATATTTAAAAGTATGCTTATCTATAACTTTGTTATTTTTAAACTATTATTACTAAATAAGTGAAAAACCTTTACTATGTACCTGCTATACTTAGATACTAATGCTTATTAAAAATACTTAAAGGCTGAAAAATAATTATTTTAATTTTAGAATCATAAATTATAAAAATATTTAGTATCTTATTATGGTTACCTTGATAGGCTGGGGATTTTACAACAAATATCTAAATAATTGTAAAAACTAGGGAGGGTGCCCCAGTGGTAGAGTATGTACTCATTGGCCACTGTCACTTGAGTTTGATCTTGGTAGATAAACTTAGGTAGGGGACAATTTATGATGTGTTGGCGTTGTGCACCAATGCCCTGAACCAAGATATTGAATAACAAGGCGGTCCATGAAGTACCTGGCCTATCAAAACGCTGTGCATGAAAGTTTACCAAAAATGTCCTCCTTACCCATTTATTTCAATATTTCCATTTTTGTCATTAATCAGTGCATATTGTCACCAGATCAACCCAACTCATATAAAGAATAAATAGTAAAATAAATTATATAAATGGAATATGGTTTGAAGTTGTGATCACTTTATGGATGAGATATAAAATTTGTAGAATTTAATTACTATAATTATTGCTGTTCCACCATTATAGTATTAAAAGTTGACAACCTTGATGACTGCTGTCCTTGAATAGGGTGAAGCACCACTGTTGGACAATTACCTGTCCAATTTTGTAGTAAGAGTGATTTGGGTTTATATAAGTGTAATATCACCCAAAACCCTGATTAATTTTTGGTGGAACCCTTCAAATTGGGGCTATATGATTTTCCCACTCCTTGGCCAAATAGGCCTATGGTTAGTAGCAGGGTTATGTAAACCATCAGCAGAATCAGGGGAGCCATTATGAGGTCCCCCCCCATATCATATATCTAATTTAGTTCAAACTCCATTATGGAGACCAGCCCCTCTTATAGCCCTGGATGGGGTCTCACCAGATAAAAATGTTTTCCCACCTTCTGATTGGTCTAATTATATCAAATACCTGCCCCACAGATTCATCTTTTCAGCTATTGACCTGACATCTGCCCTCACATTGAAGTGAGTTAAGTCTTGAGAGATCTGTTGGGTCAAAAGCCCATATTACCTAATTTGGATGCATTCAGCTTATAATGAATTTGTCATCTGACTCACTTTAAGCCTTGATACAATTTACATACTAAGCAGCCAGATATTGAGAGGGTTCATTTTTTTACCCCATAACTGCAACTAATAAATTAATTATAAAAAACTGCTAAAATCCAATTGTGTTAATATTATTATAGTTCTCAAATTTTAATTCAAGTGGTAGATAATCCCCTAAATATTTATCCTCAAAGTTGAGAATAGTGCTTCTCATACAATAAAATTAATGTAATCTAGGGATGAAAAGAACCAACGAGCATATAAACTTCCCAGATTCCAATAAGTGGTGCTCACTATATAGGCCCTGTACACCACAAAAAATTACATATACAATGGAGGCTGGTGGAGGAATTAACCCTTACAACTTCCGCTCTTCAGCTGAGTCTAGGCTAGTTGAGTTAAAACAATAGCTAGCCAGTTCTTTGTCTCGCTTTAAAAGGCTTGAGCAGCACTTTTCTCTAGGCCCTCATTGGGCCTCCCCTATTATTCAAAAACACCCTCTCAGAGACAAGTTCACACCTGGTGAGGGCTTTATCACCTCCCTCTTTTTGTTTATGAATCTGCTATGAAAGGAGCAACTGACTACCAAAAAACAAGTAAATCCTTCCCTTCTTGAGTTGTAAGGCGCAAGAGATAATGGTTCCTAACATGGCCACCCTTAGCACCTGGGCAGAGGTTAAGCAAGCGCTCATTAATGAATTTGGCTTCACACTGAGTATACAAAGTTAAAAAATGACTTTTAAAGATTTAGTCTGCAAGAGAAAGAATCAATAGCCTCTTTTGTTGAGTGATTCTAAAGTGAAGCTCAATTTCTGTTGCTTGCCAAAATGCTACAACTAGATTATTTTATTGTTGCTATCTTGGCTGGCTTGGCATCCCATCCCTCTTTGGCGGTGCATATCTCTTTTATATAGCGCTCCTTCCAACATTTAAGTGATATCAAGGAGGCTCTTCTAGTGGTAGCCAACCTTTTGAATGCAATGCTATGCAAGGAGCTCTGAAGCGAGAATCCACTCCAACCCCTCAAGCCTCTTCAATGGCTGTCTCCCTTTGGAAATCTGCTCTTGCTAAGCTGCAGCAATGAGATGCTCCTCCTCCACATGTGGATAGGCAGAGGATACTAACAGTGATGGGACAATGCTCCCCTCCATACTCAGTTCCTAAAATTCAACCAGTGAAGTTAGCTACCACTTTTTCTTGCTCCCCTCCTTCGTCAGAGCAGCCTTCCAAAGTGCCTTTGTTGTCACGTCACACCAAGGAGCTATCTCTATCCTCATCGGCCTCTCCTCTGGCCATCCCTAGTCCAAAACCTATGGCCATGGGACAGCCCAAACATACTACTTCAAAGGACAAATGTAGAGCCGTTACAATTACAGCGCCACCTCACATAGTTAATAGAGTAGACGAGCGCTCCTAGGGCCTCATCTGAAGCAAAGGAAGCCTTGAATGTACTTTACAGCCAGTCGACTCCCTGACATGCATTGATAACCCCTACAACGATGAATTTGTAAGGGGTTTTGAAGAATTTGGTCATTATGTATTAGGAGCCTCAGGTGAAGTGGAGGCACCCAACAGGTTGAACCTGAGAGAGTAAAAATGGCTAGGATACCCTGCAAAATTTACCTCATCAAGCGATGAGGGATCTGGAGGTTATTGATACTGCCAGTGACACTGACCAGATCATTGTCACGCTGATCCAATCCACCCAGAGTGTGAATACACTTCAGTCTATCCACAATAAATTTCCTGAAACTGGCAACTGACTTACTTCTACTCTCCGTCTAAAGCAAATCCTCAATCTTCCACCCAATCTAAGTGAACTTAAACCAAAGTGGAGATTGTTGTCAACAAAATGTGAGTCATAGCTATCCTTGACACCGGATCCCCAGTGAATGTTGTGCCAACAATACTTTATGAAAAAGATTAAGCTTGCCTCTGACCTCGACTATACCCAAGAGTTTGGCACTGCTGTTCCCACCAGCACTCACGCTATTGGGGCCTACTCATCTTTACACATCCGATTTGGGAAACTCCTCTTATCAGCCCCAGCGATTTTAGCCAACAATACCTATGATATGCTCATAGGTACTCAGTTTATACTTGAGTATGACGGGATTATTAACCTGAAACAGGGCTATCTTTCCCTGCTAAACTATAAGGTTCACCTGATTCTTGCTGACAATGAGCTTAAAAATAAGAATAAATTTACACAGTTGAGTATCCCTCCTCCACCTTATCCCTAAACTACACAACAGTGGATTGGAATACAAAGAAGCTGCCTTAATCAGTGGACGCCCTAGAGGGCTCCCTTCTATGCTTTTAAAGAGGTTTTATTAAGACGGGTGAACAACGAGTGATTGACACTAAAATTACCTTGAAAATCCCACACAACTGCCTACTGAACCTATTTAACGTTAATGTAGTAAGCCCTCTAGAGACTCACGTATTGCCAGCTATACTAGACCCAGACATCCAGAGAACTATCAAGTTCCTACTGGGAAATTTCTCCAAGAAGGACATAGTCGTAAGAAAGCATCAGGAGGTTGAAAAAGGCCTTCTGATTCCGATTGAGGATATTAAGCAAGTTCACTGTATCAGGTCTATGGTGGTTATAGGCTTACCCGCTGACCAGTCCTTATGTACTCTACCTACCGTTCATATCTTTAATAAACTTACCCCAGCTGAGCTTGATAAAGTCCACACCCTGCTCTAGGCTTATAGCGACATTTTCACCAAATCCAATACTGTTTATGGGAACATGAAGGGGGACTAATACTATTGACGTTGGGGAAGCTTGACACAATTGCTCCAAACCCTACTGAAAATCCAAAGTTGAGGAGCTACAGGTGCGGAAGGAGCTCAAAAAGTTGCTGGACGCTTAGTCTCTGGTGCCTTTCCAAAGCCCTTGGTCATCCCCTCTCTAATTAATAAAAAGAAAAAAATGGAGGTCATCAGGTAGTGATGGACTACCGCAAATTGAATAACTTCACAAAGAAGGATATTTACCCTATCCTCCGCATTGATGACGCTCTGGCCCAACTCTCTGGGCCTAAATTCTTTTCCACTATGGACTTGGCTAGTGGGTACTGGTAGATGGACCTTTCTCCACAGGATCAGGAGAATTGTGCCCTTATCTGCAGAAAGGGTCTGTTCCAACCCACTCACCTACCTCAAAGGTTGTGCAATGCACCTAAATTTTTTCAGCGGGAGTTGGATAACATTCTCCAGGATATTAAGCTAAGCTTTGTGATCTTCTAGCTTGATGACATCACCATCTTCTCTAAGACCTTCAACGAGCATCTCAAGCATCTAAAGGAGGTGTTTTAACGATTTCAAGAATCTAACATCAAATTAAAGCCCTCCAAGCTTATATTTTTTTAGTACTAGATGGTCCCTCCAAGGTTACTTTTTCCAGAAAAAAATTGTATTTTTGGACACGCTATCTCCCAAGATAAGGCTCAACCTCTCCATGATAAGGTTGAAGCAATACACAAAATACCTGCGCCCAAAAACCACTGCAACATCCTGGTATCTGGACATGATGTGGTATTACCACCAATTCATCCCCAAATTCGCCCAGCTCAGCGAGCCCCTTGTCCGTCATTTGGCTAAAAACACTTCTTTTCCATTGGATAATGAACAAAAAGCCGCTTTCTAAGACCCTGAAGGAGCTACTGCAATAAAGGCCTATCATCCACCATCCTGACTATGGCAAGCCCTTCATGTTGTTCACAGATGCATCTGATTATGCCATTGGGGCTATCTTGGCTTAATTGGATGAGCATGGGGTCAATCATCCCGTGTCCTACTTCAGCAAGATGATATCAAAAGCTAAACGCAACCATAACGTCACCAAGAAGGAGTGCCTTGATGTTCTGCTTGTTGTCAAATACTAATGACCATACTTATATGGGACCTCATCCAAAGTTATTTCTGACCACGCCTCCCTAAAGTAGTTGCAGAATATGAAGGGCCCCACTGGACGGCTGGATTGCTGGGCTCTGAAGCACCAGAGTTATGATATGACTATTGAGCATTGGGCGGGTACTCGCCATATGAACGTTGATGAGTTGACGCGGCTGCCTGTAATTCACTTATACAATAGTGAAGCTGATAGGTTACATGACCTCCTAATGACTACTGACTCGTGGGCTGATGAAGATGAACCAGTACAAAAGATGCTAGCTTGACACTCCCACTACACCAAGGTGGAGAGTGGAAAGTTATATAAGAAAGCAGGAGTAAATTAATTGCCCTATATCCAGCCATCAGAGCGAGTACCTGAGATCCTAAAGTCTCATACTATAATGGCCATGGAAAAGTCCAAAAAGCCTATGAGTGGGTAAAAGAGCAATAATACTTGTAGGCACCATGGAGACCATAGCTGAAGTACTGGATGCCTGTCTGACCTGTAAAAAGCAATCCAGTTTCAGACCTGGTATCAGTATCAACCAACTACGCCCCAACAACCCTTTCACATTATGAGTCTAAACGTGGTAGGTCCTCACCCTTGGACTACCAATGGCAATCGTTATATCTTGGTTGGAATTGATCATTTCACCAAATGGGTATAAGCTGTGTCTATTCCAACTCATAATGCCAAAGCCACTGCCACTTTCTTACGCCAGTACATCTTTACTCAGCATGGTTGCCCTCAAGTCCTGCCATGTGACAATGGGAAAATTTTCACCTCTAGAGTGGTAAATCTCCTCGCCACCTTCATAGGAGCACAACAACTCTTCTTGGCCCACTATAATCCATCTACAAATGGTGCAGTAGAAAGAGAAATGGAACTTGGTCTCTATATATTAATAAATGGCAATTCAGACCTTTTCCACTATAATCTCTACCTACCCAGTGCTCTAATGGCTTACCATAGTTGTTGCCATCGCATCCTTAAAATGTCCCCCTTCCATGCGTTGTATGGACGAGAACCTGGGGTGCCAGATTTATTAGTCAAAGATATTTTCTCTGATAGGACTGACCATGAGCAAGCCATGAAAATTGGCCCAGATTATCATTCAATTACAATCAGAGGCTATAACCACTTGGCCAAAACTGTCACCAAAAAGGGTCAAGCTGCTAACGAGCTCCAGGCCCCTCTTCCATCTTTCCAAGTATCTGACTTGGTACTGTATTACCACAACTGGGTCACTCCTATAAGTGAGAAGCTTGGGTCTATCTGGGAAGGACCTTTTGTAGTTACTTATAAACAAGGGGATAAGTATTTTATCAGATCCCTTGCTACTGGAGTTATTGTCAACCGAGTTCATGGCTGGTTCCTTAGCCCTTATTATCCCCTTAACACTCTTGAAGGGGGTCATGTAAGACAGTATCTGTCCAATTTTGTAGTAAGAATGATATGTGTTTAAATAAGGCTAATATTATACAAAAAACCCTGATCAATTCTTGGTGGCACCCCAAATCAGGGTAATATGATTTCCCCCACTCCTTGGCCAAATAGGATTAAGTTTAGTAGCAGAGTTATGCCAAATTATCAGCAGAATCAGGGGAGCCATTCTGAGGTCCCCATTATGTCCTATATCTAATTTAGTTAAGCTCCACCGCGGAGACCAGCCCCTTTTAAAGTCCTGGTTGGGGTCTCACCAGGTGAAAATATTATTCCGCATTCTAATTGGTCTAACTACATCAAATACCTGCCCCACAGGTTCATCTTCCCGGCTATTAACTCGCCATCTGCCCTCATATTGAAGTGAGGTTGATAAGTCAAGAGCCCATATTACTTAATCTGGATGCGCTAAGCTTATAATGACTTTCTTATATGACTCACTTCAAGCATTGATACAATTTAAATATTAAGCAGCCAGATATTGAGAAAATTCATTTTTTACCCCATCAATGCAACTAATAAAATAATTATAAAAACCTGTTAAAATCCAATTGTTTTAAACATATTATAGATCATTTATTAATCCAAGTGGTAAACAATACCCTAAAATATCTATTTCTGAAAGTTGAGAATATTACTTCTCCTACAATAAATTTTTTTATTTAAGGCTTAAAGCACCTGTCAAAATCTGAGGATCGCTCACTTGGAAATTGTTATCCTGCATGTCTATTTGGGATGAAGTTCCGATGATTGATCCTTGATAGTGCCTGTAGTTTACAGTATTTGGACCGTTTAAAAACTCACTAGGCCTACTAAATTTGCCTTGACTCTTCTGGCCGATTTTGGGCGTAATTTTCCCTTTGTGTTTGGGAACTTCTTCTGAGGCAGGCTTCAATAAAAACTAGGAATTTGATCCTTCCAGTTTGTTGACACTTCTCCAAGGTTGGGATTCAAATAAAAACCAGGAAAAGGACAAAATAAATATAACTTTATTATAAGCTATTTATTAGATAATGTTCATTAGGCCAGGCACCGGTATTTATACCTCTAGGGCATCTCCTGGCCACAATCCAGCACAAAATTTCAACAGCTATTTTGCCACCTCAGTTCAGCCTACAACTTAAACCTTTTCTTAGGTTCATTGGTGGCAAAATACTCTCAAAATCAGGAGGATTTCAGGTACAAAAATTTGCGATAAAAGCATGCAAAATTGTCCTAAGATCTTCTGGATTTCAGTTTTGTCATACTGCTGATGAAATACACCTTCTGTAAAATTTTGGCATCAATTGAAGTAAATGACGCACCCCTAATTGGGACGTCAGCAGGCCTCTTCCTTGATAGCACTAGGTAACCCCTTTCAGGTGGTCCACACAAGTGCTATCATGCCGATTATGCAGATCAACATATGAATTTCGCCCTAAGGTGGGAAATTGATTACATTTTTCGTTTGTCTAAAGTCTATGGGATTATCAGACGTTAACTTTGGGTCATCCCCAAATAATTTTATATACAGTAAGTTGATTGTGTTCCCAATAATTGGGACCAATTGCTGAGATATTTATGTATAAGAAATTAGCTTTAATATGCAAGCATATTCAGGCAGAGCGCTCTGATAAAATACTTGATCAAATTATTATTGAGATATTTGGCCCAAATTGTATGATTGCAATAGGTTTTGAAGTGAGAATATAGGTGTTAGCTCAAACGTTGAAAGGGTAATCAGCCCAATCTGATGGTTGTCAAAGGTTTATTTTTGAGTCAACCACCAGAATTTTCAGCACCAGCGAGAATATATTCTGCCCAAATCTAACGACCACCTCCTGGCATTTTTTAGCCACTGCCAGATTGCAATTAAGCTGGCTCAACTTTCCCCCAATCCCTCCGTTCACTTTTTCCCGCCTCAGGACCTAGAACACCATCTTGTGCGCTCCCAGGTGGACTTTAGAAGCCTATGGTTTCACCTGGAGCAACCTAAAATTCTACCTTCAGGTCAAGTGCGGAAACCCTACCCCTATGCAAGTTCAGCCATCATCAAGATGGCCCAGGAATCTTTAGACCTTCCTGGGTTATCTTTTTGCCCCTTTAAGGTGAAATTTTGGCCTGGGCTTCTCTAGTGAGGCCAAGCCATGGTTGAAATGACAATAACACTAGTTTAAGAAAACATTTCCATCACCACTATTCACTATTGGATGCCAGCGGATGCCAATCTGGTAGTCTAGTTTATCAGTCTGCAAACCAAATTTCATCTGAGAAAGTTTGACGGGAGCTCCTGGGGAGATTTGTTATCTATGGCACCAATCCTGCCCTCCAGTTTGTAGTTCCCATTGGAGACAGTCATTTTGTAGGGCCTCACACTTGTGACAATTTTCCCCTTCCAATAGGACGCTCATCTTGCTATTTCCTCCACCAAATGATCCTCTCTTCCCCATCACCCATTTTAAGCACACATAGAAAATGTCTGTACCTTCTGTCCCTTGTGCTTTGGGTTGAACCACTTAGTCCAAATGTCCTTCATTTGCCACCTCAGCAGCCTCCTCATAAAGCGTTTTCCCAGCCTCTGTTCTGACAGCATTTTTTTATGGGGTTTGATCCTCCCTCCACCTCCCTCAAATGCTGTGGGTGCTTCTCCTACTGATTCAACCAATCAACCATCATCTTTTTTGGGAAATCTGATTTTAATTTCCAGTTTTTTCAAGGTTAAACAAATATGGGTTGAATTAGAACCAGCTTTTTTCCTGATGTGATAATTTTCACTAGGAACTATAGACTTTGGCAGTGATTAAAGGCGTGACAGGGTAGAAAACATTGTACTTTCTATAATTATATGATTCAATATTAACAGTCTCAGGGGGCGCGATCTTGGCGCGGATATTGACTCTTGATATTGTCAAGAACTTCCTGAAGACTTGGAGGAGCCAAAGCTTTTGATTGAGGAGGAGAAGACCTTTTGTCACTCTGCCAGCGGGTTTAGCGTCAATTCAGCCCTTTTATTCATTTGGGATAATGGTAAAATCCAAGACGTCATCAATTGACATCTTTTATATGCCAGAGAAAGTTTCAGGTAAAGTTTGATCCTTGTCTGAACTGATTTATCCTGGTATTTTCTGATACTACACCCCTTAAGATTATGCCAAGGGGAGAAAATAGCTTTGAAGAAATCTTTGTGAACCTGATAAAAATTATAACATTATGATAGAGGCAATGGAGTACTACAGCTCATGGTGGTATATCACCCTATATGACCCAGACCATAACACGTTCAGTTTGTGGACACTTCCTCCAGAGCATTGACGTTAATACATTACTAGGTCTTTCAACTGATATTATAAAATAAAAGCTTTGTAGCATTAGCTTGTTTCACCTCACTTTGGGCAACAATTTGAAGGGATCTAAAAACTAAGGATTGTAACATAGATATATCCTCCGCTAGTCTTCTCATGGCTGTCAGCAGTTTTGGCAAGGAGGTCTAATAGGTTGAACACTGGAGGGTAAATCAGGATCCTGTCCATACAGAGCTTTAAATGTAGAAATCTGGATAATCAATGATAGATCACTCAGTAAGCCATCAGAGTTCCTGGAAGGTACTCATTACATATACCTGTGTCAGCTTGTGCCATCTTTTAAATTATGTAAATGAGGGTGCCATTAACATGTTCCACGGCCCCATTGGTTGCCGTATTATAGCGAACAGTGAAGGCCTGATATGTTCCCATAAACGAATTAAGTTTTGTTACAACTTGCAGCAAAGTTTGTCTTGTTAGACAGTATACTTTCAGGCTACCATGCCTGGTGAAGATGTGCTTGAAAGGAGTGAAAAGATAGCTTTAGCTATGGTAGAGACCGCAGAGATGGTCTTGACCCACTTTGTGAAATGGTCAACAGCAATGATAAAGTAGAGGTGTCCATATAAGGCTCTAGGCAATAGTACAATTGTATCTATACTTACATTAGTGAAGGGAGAAATTGGTCTGAAAACTTGGTGTTAAAGATTAGGCAAAGTAGGCCTTTGTTTAGCACATACAAGACATGAGTTAAAGACGTCATAGATGAAATCAATTATGCCATCCTAGTAACATCAGTCCTTAAGTCATTGGTAGGGTTTTTCACAGCGCCAGGACCTAAATCAAATGTGCTTTCATGATGTCATAGTTCTGGCCAACAAATAGACATAGGGGAGCCAAGCAAACCTACCTTCTTTATAAAGTACTCTGTGTTTAATTCAAGTCTGGATAGTCATTTGTTTTAGATGCTCTTGGACTTCCAATGCCTCTCAATCCTGATTCTGGTGACCTATAAGTTCATATACAAAATCTTCTTCAGATCCGCATAAGGTTATTATAAGCGAGAAAAATAGTCCATCAGCATTTTAGTGTATAGCATATACCAAATGGACTATTGAGAATTCGTGACCTTGTAGTTTGAGGTCACAGCACATGAGCCAGCCATCCAGATCCTTCATCTGTTGTAACCACTGAAGCAATGCATTATTGGCTAAAATTGTAATATGCTTTCCATAGAGGTAGGTCCAGAATTACTTGATGGTCAAGAGTAATGCTAGGCATGCTAATTTTTTGTGAAACTATATTTCGCTCTGCCTTGATTAAGGTTTTGCTAAAGGAGGCTACAGGGTGGTCAACTTGATTAGAATTGAGTTGTGCTAGGATAGCTCCAACCACAACATTGATAGCATCTGTAAAAAAATGAATAAATTGTCAAAACATTTCTTTCTCGTAACAATCACATTAGTAACCATGATTCAATTCAAATGACACAATTTGTAAATACACAGGAGAGATGGGCAAAATTAACAAAACAAATTTAAATTGGGCGAAAATCATATCAGGCAATGCACAAAATGGTGCGCCAAAGGCAAGAAACGCCCTGGGGGGCCGGGAACCAATGTCACCAAGAAACCACAAACTCAGACACCATCTGGGCTTGTGGAGTTCACCACTAAACAAAACCTATACATGGAAATCCAATATTCCCAACCCCTATCACAGGTAGAGCATGGTCTCCAACTCTTCCTAGGGGTTAATTCTCCAACTCTGTGGGAGAAAGTGGGCGAGGCACAGGCCTCACTTTCCCCCACGCGGTGTATGTAACCACCCATACAATCCACCATGGCTGGATTGACATTAGTTTTTAAAACCAAAGAAGATGAAGACACTGCTGCAAAAGTCTGCATTAAAATTTCCCTCCCTGAGGGCAAATGAATTGTTTGCACCACGCATACCAGATGGAACTAAGCAAACACTTTGTTCATCTCTTTCAATTTGCTCCCAACCAACCTTCCCCACAAAGTAATTGAGCAAGAGCTCCAAGATGGATTTACCAGCTAAGGAGAGATCAAACAATTCGACCTACAGTGGTTTCACCTGATGCTGAACCTGTGCACAGTTAAGGCAATAGCTGTGATCAACCCACCCCAAGGTGGCTGAGGACCTCACAAAAATCCTGCGCACAGTGGAGTTTCACCTCCCAGATGAGGGGTGTCAAAGGTATTCCGCATCACAACAGAAAGTGCACCACCAATCTGCAATCACTGCAGCGCATTGGGGCACAAGGTGCACGCATGCCCCATGAAGGAGGGCATAATGGTCTCAGACTTCTGCGATGACAACATGGACGAGGATAGTAAAGACTTTGGCAAAGTAACTGACACCAACCACGCCTTCCTCTGGGGAGAAGATGGGCAATACATTCTCATAGACCCAGTTTCACCTAAAGTGCGCAAAATGGCACAGAAGGCCCCCAAACAAGCAGCGACCATGGCTGCATCACTCACAGCCTCCTCCATCACCCCAGCCAAATTCAGAAGGACATAAAGGAAATTAACCAAGCCAACCAATCAGAGAATATTACCCAAGATGAAAATTTTTCAGCAATTTGACTGAATCACCACGTTGTATCAATCAAGAAATTTAGCCAGCCAATTAAGCTCCACTATTGGCAAAAAAGTGGGACCCACATCTACAAACTCAAACCTTGCAACCACAGAAAGCAACCAGCAGAATGCACTGGACCACCATGAGTCATGAGTGGAAGAGAATGACTCAAACTCACCTAACGGTAAGACCTGCATGAAATAGGGAAAGGGTAAGGGATCAAACAACCGTGCAGGTGGGACAGGCCCAATTACATGGAGCATGTACCAAAAAAGGTGCACTGGGATAGGGCCGGACAGCCCTCCCAACTGCTCCTGAGGAACTGCAGGCACCTCAGTGTCAATAGGAATGCTAAACATCATGGGAGCCAGGGCTCAATCATCCCAAGTCAAAAAGCTAGACTTTCTGCTAAAATCCCCTGTAGATATCTTGGCCATCCAAGAAACTTACTGTCTACAGGGGAAGAGGGATCCTGGTCAGTCAGGGTCTCACCATCCCAATTGGTATGGATGTCCCACTGTGGGGTGGTCATCCGCAATCACAAAAAACTAAAAATAACTACTCCTTTTCCTATCTGCACAGCTGCATCCTTGTAGCAATGATTGCATACCAAGAGGACACAATTTTGATAGCATGCATCTATGCACCATGCACCACAGCTGAGAGGAATCAATTACTTGAGACCATCCTAATGCTCTCCCTCCCACCAGATACCATCCTGTTGGACAACTCTAACTGCTGGGCTAACCCTGAAATGGACCAATGACCTAACCCCAGGGATACCCCCTGGGGCACATTGAATTCCGTGCAATGAAGGTATCTTTCAGATTATATGATACTCTCCCCCTGGGTCAACACTACTCCCCCACATGACCTGCCCCAACATTTGGGAGGGAACGCTCATCTCAATGAGCTGCATCAACTTTATCCTCGCCTCAAAAATCCATCACTCAAACATCTCCAACTTCTCAACAAAAAAGATCAACTTCTCTTACCAAAGACTTGTTTTAGTGCAGTTTTTGCCAACCCAAACTCCCACACAGTCCTTGACCTGGATAGAGTTGCACCTGGAAAATATAAAATTTGCCCAAAATATCTGACTGGGTCAAATACAAGGCTACAAATCCAAATTTTATAACTCCATTCATATTGGACACCATCAAAACCTGGGCAAATTTCAAAGTCAAAGTAATAAATAAAGCTTGCCATCTCACCATTCATAAGTACGCTGCCAACACAGCCACAATCAGACGCACCTTGGCGGAACTGTACCAACTTGAGCTCTACACCCTGAAGTCCAGCTACAGCCCCAACTGGGGGCGTAAATGGGCGGAAATATCCGTCCACCTAAACGCCCTCATCTTTGAACACCAGCACAGAAACAAAGTTTCAAAAAAAGAAAGTTCATAAAAGAAGGCGAAACCTGATTGACAAACTTCTTCCACCAATTTCACTCCCATGACAACCAGCCTGCATGCACACAGGTCCGCAAAGGCAACGGCGCCATGGTTACCAACTTAGCATAGGTCAAGGAAGAAGTACACAGCTACTACACCAAACTACACAGAAATACCACAACTGACCTCCAACAAATTACAAATTTTATACACACTGATGAAGTAAAAAGCACACCTCTGGACTATAACCTCCTAAACCTAATCATACAGGTGGAGCTCTGAGACATAGTCTACAGTGCAACACGTAGGAAATGCCCTGTGCCTGATGGGATACCCCTACAAATTTTACAAAAAATACTTCAAGAAAATTGCCCCCTCCTCTTGGCATCAATGAACTTGCCTGCTGGAGACACGCCACCTACATGGTGGCCAGGACTCCTATGTCATAACCCTGTTTTAAAAAAGCAACAAACTAGATCTGGCCAACTGGCGTCCAATTGCGCTCTCTAACACTGGTAAAAACTATTAACAAAAATTTTAGCAACCAGATTAGGCACAATAGCCTCCAAAGTCCTGTCATCCAATCAGGTTGAGTTCATACCAGGGCGTTCAATCTGGACCAATATATACTCTGTTGACAACATATGCCAGTACAAAGTAACTTGAGCGCTGGTATTCCTAGACCAAGAGAAGGCATATGATCACGTTAGCTGGCCGTACCTGAAGGAATGCCTAAGCGCCTTCAAACTCCCACCCAGATTTATAAACTTGGCAATGCTCCTCACAGAGTCCGCATCTATGGCTGTATGTGGACTTGGATTTCTGACCAACAGGATCACACCACACAGGGGGCTCAAACAAGGGGACCCCCTCATCTCACTGCTGTACAACTCCAGAATTGATCCACTCCTTTGCATCGCTGACTCACGGCTCATGGGCATACCTGCACAAGGCCAACCAACAGTCAAGATATTAGCCTTTGTGGATGACTGCATGTCTTTATAGCTAACATTAATGATGCTCGGCAGCTGGAACACACACTGGAGGAGTATTCCATTGTGAGCAACGTGTCTCTCAACAAAAAGAAAACGGAAATAATCCTCATTGGCAAGTAACACTACCAAATGGGCCACAACACCCAAACCCCACTGTCCCCCACAAAAAGAAATTCACACATCCTACCCTTTACATCACCTCCCTTAACCAACTCTGTTCACCACCTTGGGATATGGCTGGAAACAGGGGGTATGCTAATGAGAAAATTGAGAACAACCTACTACAGCGGATGTCAACCACGTCACCTCCCTTAAGGGAAGATCCCCAGGACTAATGGGGTGAGTAACGGTTGCCAATTCACTCAACCTCTTGTTGCTATGGTTTCTCGCCCATGCAATCTCCTTCTAACCTACATTCATATCCTCATTCCGTGCACTTATACAGGGTGACTGTAGCCTGGGTCCTGGCCACATGTCTGGGTGGAAACACTCTTTGGCCCATGCTCCAGCGGAGGCATATGACTAATAGACTTGAAGACCATGTTAATTTCATATTGGGCACCTGGATAAAGAATATCCTAGCCCCAGACCTCCCACAACAACGCTGGTCTAGAGCGACGAGGGCCAAATTTTCACAGGCGCTCAAACTACCCAACCCATACAACCCGTACAGCCTGCTCACATATCTTGCAAACCGCCACAATGCAGTGGGCCCACATGGGACCCCCCTCATTTCAAAAGCCTCCTCCTCACCATTTGGAACATAGGGTGGACTGTCACTCTCGCAGGTACTAGTCAGTGAAGAGTAAGGACCAGAGCTTGCTTCACGCTAAGGAAATCAGACAACTACCCCCAGAGGGACACACATGACGTGGCCCCATTCATTGCAAGAATCAACTACCTGGATGCTTTAGACATCCCCTACGACCTCATGACACAGAAGGCAATTTGGAGGCTGACATTATCCGCTCCTCCAGCCAAGGGTAAGAGCTAACACCTGGAGTTGCCTCAGAAGAACCTACAGAACAGCAGAGCGCTTCAACTCTCTTCATGCATCTTGCGCAGTGTGCGGAGGGGATGGCACCCTACACCACCGCCTCAAAGCATGCCCCATCTAGAGCCATATGGCGGGAAGTTGCTCATCTGTTAAGAACCCACAACGACCAGGAGCTATTAATCTCCCAAAGCTTCCTCGCACTCCAACTTGAATACCCAATACCATCCACACTCCACTCCCTGATAGTCGCCATTGCACTGTGGACAATCCACACTGTAGCACTGGATGCTTTCAAGGGAACCGTGCCAACCATCCATGGTTCAATCAGAAGATTTCACCTACACTTACTGGAATACTTTTAAGCCTGGCTATATGGATACATGAAGCCAAAGCAACAAAACATAATTGAATCATGATTCCCAGTATGGTTTCTGCATATGGACCCCTTCCTTCACACCTGCTTCATAATAGGGAAACTCCCTCGGAGTAGGGAAACCAACCCCTACACCTGGTGGTACTGGCTGGCAACAGGGGTAGCTCGTCTACTCTGGGGTGCCCAAATCTCGCTATACTTCACATCCTCCCTATCCCATCACATATATCGGTATTGTCCGTCCCCTAGTTGGCTTGCCTCAGTTAAATAAAATGAATAAATTGTCAAACTAAGTGCA
Organism: Massospora cicadina; assembly: GCA_022478985.1. Classification (NCBI taxonomy): domain Eukaryota; kingdom Fungi; phylum Entomophthoromycota; class Entomophthoromycetes; order Entomophthorales; family Entomophthoraceae; genus Massospora; species Massospora cicadina. The sequence continues at coordinate 149,235 of JAKSZP010013238.1, forward strand.
AACCAGAACAAACATTATTGCAAACATTTAAAGAGTTAAAAGCCTGTAATTGAGATTCTTCTTAGTATAATTGAATCTCCTTATGGAGATGAAAGACAAGGGGTTTGGCAAGTTGGAAAGATGAGGGATGAATTGTTGGTAGTAACTTACCATCCCTAGAAATACTTTCACATCCCTCAAGCTTTTGGGACAAAACATCTTTTGGATGGCCTCAACTTTATCAGGTAATGGTGAAATACCCTTGAAAGTAACATTTTGGCTAAGAAACTACATCTTAATCTGAAAGAAACTTCATTTGGCAGACTTAAACTAAATAGATGCAGCTCTCATTTAAATGAAAACCTTTCAAAGGTGCTTTAAGTGCTTAATAAGAGGTTTGGGAGAATACTGTGACATTGTCCAGGTAGAACTATATGTAGGACATTTTCAGATCTTAGAGCATACCATCCATGGCCCGCTGGAAGGTCGCAGGGGCATTTCATAACCTTGGGGCACGCAATTAAGTTTGAACAAGCCTTTGCTGGAAATGAGCGCACATATATCAAAGTCTTCCAGAGACAAATTAATCTGCCAGTATCCACTACCAATATCCATAGATGAGAATATGAGATCTGGCTAAGATGGGGATAGAATCATTAATTTGAGGCAATGTGTAGAAGTCCTTTTGCGTGATAACGTTCAATTTTTGATAGTCCATTACAACGTGATGGCTGCCATCCTTCTTATGGATCAGTAGCAGGTGCAAGCTCAAGGACTTTAAGAGAACTTTAGGAGGCTGGCGTCCAAGCAGTTATTTCAGTTCCTGAGTGACTTTAGCCTCTTTGATCTTAGATTTTCAATACTAATAAGCCCATATGGGCTGGGAATCTTCAGTATGAGCTCTGTGTTGAACCCCTTTCATTAGCAGAAAATCGTCAAGCCCTTTTCAAAATATTAGAGCACTCCTCAATTAGAGACTTGACCATTTTCTGTTGATCACTAGTTAAGGTGTCACAAAACTTAAAATCTACTCATGCGATGATTAATACCTCTTCAAGTCCTAGATTGGATAATGATCAACAAGTGGAGACAGAGTTGATATGTTCTATGGGTTGGTACAAAGATATGAAACAGGTGATTTCTGAGTAATTGTTAAGGGATGAACATTAAGATTTGCCATTAGTACAGTAATGTTCCCCTATACGCGGTATCAAGTATGCCAGGGCAGGCAAGGATTCCTGTTTCAATGGATTAAATTTCCCATAAATCTCCAAAAGATGCGCATTAGGTATGGCTACTTAGATCCTGTTTTAACCAAGACTCAAGCTTAGTGGTAAATTAGTCTTATTAATGGGAAAATGAACATTTATTCTGAAGCATCCACCAAAGGGGAAGGAAGAGTAACCTTAGGGCTCATCACTCAATACTCCAATCTCCAGGAACTTGGGATGCTCTATCATGCAGCTCTGAGGTTTCTTTTTATTCTTCTCCTTAGGCAAATTTTTGATTTTAAACATAACACGGTATCCTAAAATGGAGAGATACATGTTCTTAAAGCTAATTTAAGTATCAAAATAAACCAAGCATTGAGCTCAATAAGCAGATCATAGGTATTTTTGTGCAAGACTATAGCAGGGACTGACACTACTAAGGATCTGAACCATTTGGGCAATGACGAGTTAGCTCCATGGGATTGATTGCAGGTAGGCCCAGAAAACCCATATTCCAGATAATGATCCTGATTAGAAGTGACCTTAAGTTTCTTCAATAAATGGGATGAGATGACCTTAACAAGGTTTCCAGTGTCAATAATGGCCATGGCTTCCACCTTGTATACTACTACCTACACTCAAGTGACTTCTGATCCAAAATGTGGTATGATAATTATAAAATTCACAACAGGATAAAAAAAATAACCTTTTTTATCACTAAGACTGCCAGGTACATCAAGGGTGTTGATAGCAGACATGACAAAAATATTGAGAAGAGATTTCTGGAAGATTGTTGAGGCGCAGGTTTTTTAGCATTGGGAGCCTCATGCCCTAAGCTGACGCCTCTTTTTCTGCCTCTTATGATTTTTTCTTACAACATTGGTTTTCCTGGTGGTTGTGGAAGCTGCAGTAAGGACAGAGATCACGCTTGGACTTAAATTTGGGATTTTGGCCTACAGCAAAAGTATGAGGTCTTAATTCCTAAGTCAAAGAAGTATAGCGAAGCTTTGTCCCAGGTATTTCGATAATGGCCTCCCTGATATCAAGGATAATTTTAAACTGCTTCTTAATAGCTCTGAAATGGAGTGCAAGATTTTTGTAAAAAGAGAAAGCAGACAACACAGCGGCAATTGTGTCATCTAATGTGACCTGGTTTTAAGAAAATTGGACCTGAGCCTCAAAGTATAAACAAATTGTAAATTTCAATATAGGATTCTATTTTTTCTGTTTTATATGCATAAACGGCTGTTTGCAGTTAACAAAGTTAGATTGCTCCCAAGCTTCTTAATGAGGGTTTTTCATTCTTCTCCCAAGGGGTGTATATTAAAGTAGGGCATCATGATCTCATGAGCACTACTGTCAAGGAAGACTTTGATGTGTTGCATCTTCTGCCAGTCCATGGCTAATTTAATAGCACCATCATATACAAAAATGATAGGTCTGATGTTCTACATGCCCAGTACATACTTCTCCTTAAAGTTGAACTTAAAAGAGTTAACCAGCTCATATAGGACATGGATAGCAGGGGTAAAGGTCTACTAATATTAAAAGTTCTGTCTATAAAGGTTCTGCTATGCAGAATTAGTCCATTTAATTGCTGAAAAATGTGAAGATCATATTTTACAATACCAACTTAAGTTCTACAATTGATCAGCAATTGCTTTTGAGCTGAACAGTTATTTTTCTGTTAATTCTCAGCAGCTTGGTCAGAAAATTTTTTAAAGTCATTTGATGCTAGGCTTTTAAGCTCTTAATCCGTGAGGTAAGGCGTTTGATCTTGTCCTCCATGGCATCTTGACTAGCCTTCTGGCAGGCAGCCATGTCAGAACAAGCTATTTGAAGGGTATTAATCTTGGCATAGATCACTCAGAGTTAGATTAGAGTCAAGATAATTCCTTTGACATCCATCCATCTCTTCTGAGCTACTCCCCAATAAATTGTTGCTCCAAATTGGCAATGTGTTTTTGTGGTCCTCATATTTGATTGATGTGGAGCTAGGATCTTCTGGGCCTCTAGGTCCATAGGGTCTTTGCATCCCCTCAGGCCCAATTGGGCCACAGAGCCCAATTGGAGACAGTCATTTCTGTTGCAATCCAAGCGTGAGCCACTTTGCTAAGCTGATAATTTTCAAATGTTAAGTTTTCTAATCTAAACTTCATGAGCTGCCATTTCTCAAAAATAATTGAGCCAAAAAATCAGTCACAATTTGGTTAAATTGTGCGCTTATTTGCACAGTAGCATTAGCGAGCTGCTGGGAAATCTCATCATGCAGCTATTTGCCAATTTTGTGATCACACTGGACAAGACAATATGTAGCTCAGTAATCTCTCTCTGGTTGTCAACAACAGACTCTGTTGGAATCTCTGGAATGTTTTTATGCTTTTTGGTGCTTCTTCACAGGATTTCAACAATTTAGCAGTTACAGAAGTATTGAAATTCTCACTGTTATTTGAGATTTCAGGGGATAAATAAACCACAAGTTGAGTTTTAAGTGTAACAGTTTTATTAATAATTAAACTTTTTTTAATCAAAAAAGCCACACTTTTCATAATTTTCTAATAGATTATTATATTGTCATGGGAGATATAAATGTGCTATATTTAAAGCTTTAGCTAGCCTGTAAGGTAAACTTGAAAATTTTGAATCAACCAAATATCAAAATGTTCAGCTGTAACAGTATACCAAATAACATGAAAATATATAGCATTTTTACTTCTTACATATAAAACTTTTTATATTAATATAAAATTAAAAAATATGGCTTTGAGGTTCATATGGACCCCTTCCCATCCACCTATATCCAAAATTTTCAAGACTCTACATGCTGTAGTTCTGTCTGGGCATCACACATACATACACACTTGCTTTTATTATTCTATAAAAGTGATTATATCAGAATACAAACAACTGAATTTTTATAAAATTTAAGTTTAGAGCTAAAATCTGAGCTGATTATGCTAGAGGAGGTATTTAAAATCAATTGGACTTTTTCTTCAAAGTTTTGATTTAAATTAATTTTATAAATTACCCAAATGACCACTACCCACTTAAAAAAACCATTTAACAGATCAAATCAACTGAATTCTAACTGCTCAGCCGTAACTATATACCAACTATCATCAAAAAATGTAGGAATTTCAATTTATACATATGATTTTTTTTATTTTGAACATAAAAATTAAAATATTTTGATGGATTATTGTATTGTCATCCAAGACCAATGTCTATGCAAAGTTTCAGAATTTTTATTGAAATAAGTGTCTGAAATTAAGCTTGTAAGATTTGATTACAGACATACATACATACATACATACATACATACATACATACATACATACATACATACATACATACAGACGTGACAGTGAGTTAAATAAAAGTGTATAAAAATAGGGATAAAAGCAAACCCTGATTATAGTATTGCCTCCTACTATATTTAAAGTAATTTGAGGCTATAAATGAGAGGTGAAAGAGATTCATCATAAGTAGAGGGTAGCTCAGTTAGGTAATATGAAAATTTGCCTATTGGAGTTCACAAGAATATACTCTCCTCAGGAGGTGGAAGGTGAGTTGGTAAGGGCGTATGGCTACCAACCTGAAGGTTGCAGGTTTGATTCCCGCCCTTTGCACATCAATCAGGGTGCCAGCCAAAGGAAGCTATTGGCAGTTAGTAGGTCTAATAACACGAAAACCTTACCCATGACGTAACCAGAAAAATTTGAGTCCTGATCTGAAGGTGGAAAAACTTTCTTCGACAGAGTTGACCCTGTTTGGGTTTCATGTCATTTCTTTCTTTCGGTAATGTCTGTCCCCTGGTCAGCTTGCCTCAGTTAAATAAAGAATATACTCTCCTCAATTTGACTTCAGATGGTGGGTCAATAGCTGGTAAGATAAACTCGTAAGGTAAGGATTTAATATATTTAGTACAATTAAACTTTATAAAAAATTGCCTCACAGAACCTTTTTCAGTTCTATAAAAAGAAATGAACTTCCCTTAGAGTTTAAATTGAATTGCAGATGGGATGTGGGAGGACCTCATAATGACTTTACTGATTCCGCCACATGTTTGGAATAACCATACTACCAACAGCAAGGCTATTTAACCAAAGAATGGGAGTAGAAATATTGCCCCAATTGGTATTATTCTCCTGAGAGTTGGAACAGGACATTTTACTAATAATTTTGAGGGGACATGACCCTGGAACATTATTACCCAGTAGTTGTGCACTCACATTTCCAACATTACCACATTAAAAAATATGGAAGGGGGAATAAGGGTGTAGAAATTGCTCATGGATTCTATTGATAGTGATCCCAGAGAGCCAGGGACTTAATTGAATATTTTTTGCCCCTTAAATAAGTAATAGTGAAGGGTCTATCCCATATGGACATGAAATTGCCGCCTCTTAAGGTGATGCAATTGTAATATTACCCCAAATCTGATATTTGGAAGGAAGATAAAGTTGTCTATGATCAAAAGCTAATAATAATAATTTGATGACAGTTTTATCTAGGTTAATCATGGCATGAGACTGCAGCTGAATGATGTGTTGGTCTAATCTTTTCAGGGCATTTTTAGGATCATCAGTCCTAGCAGAGAAGATGTCTTTAGCTAACAGAGCAGGAACTACGGGTTCCTGACCATATAAGACATAAAAAGGAGACATTTTAAGAGTTTGATTGTAGATAATATGATAGACCATAAGAGCACCAGGTGAAAATTGATCTCAGTGTAGAGGGTCTGAGCTAGCCATCTTTCATATAATGGAAACCAAGGTTTCATTTGCTCTTTTCACACTACCATTTGTGAAAATGTTGTATGGGGCTGATAAGAGTTATTGTGCTCTCATGATGGTAGCCAATATCTTAACAATTCTGGAAGTGAAATTTTCACGTTGTCACATAGTAGGACATGGGGACAACCATGCCAAGTGAAAATATATTGATGTAGGTAGGTTGCGGTAGCCTTGGAAGTTTGTGTTGGGAGAGAAACAGATTCAACCATTTGGTGAAGTGATCAATTCCTACCAGTATGTATTGATTCCCACTGGTAGTTTGAGGTAGGTGACCAACCACATCTACTTACCATGGAATGGTTGATGGGGCATAGTAGGTTGGTATTGATAATTAGTACTGAAGCTAGATTGCTTCTTACAGGTTAGGCAGGCATCCAGAACTTAAACTAGGGATTCCATAACTCCCTCCCAATAGTATCAATCTTTAATCCTCTCATAGGTTTTCCGGACTCCACTGTGCCCTAGAAGAGTGAGCCTCCATGATCACAGGTACTCGTTCTGAAGGTTGTAGATAGGGAAACCAATTGCGCCTACTTTTTGTATAATTTTCACTTTCCACCTTGGTGTTGTGGGAGTGTCAATCCAACATTTTCTTTACATATTCATCCTCATTATCCCAGGCATCCAGGACCATAAGGAAGTCATGTAACCTCTCAGCTTCACTATCATCTAAGAGAAGGACAGGAAGCTGAGTCAACCCATTAACGTTCATATGATGAGTTACAGCTTGGTGCTCAATTTTCATGTCATCGTGTTGAAGCTTTAAGGACCAACGAGCCAACCATCCAGTAGGATCCTTCAGGTTTTGTAACCACTTCTAAGAGGGGTGTCAGTAATCACAGTGAATAAGTTCCATATAGAAAAAGGCGGTAATATTTTACAGCGATCAAGGCAGCCAAGCACTCCTTTCAATGACGCTGTAGTTGCATTTGGCTTTTAAATGCAACTTGATGAAGTAGGAAAAGGGATGATCTACACCGTTCTCATCCAATTGAGCCAGGATGGCCCCAGCAGCATAATCATAGGCATCAGTAAACAAATAATAGGTTTATCATAGTCAGGGTGGCTTAGGATAAGACGCTGTTGTAGCAATAGCTTTAGTGTCTCAAATGCGGCCATTTGTTCAGCACCACAAAAGAACTGGTGTTCTTGAATAATAATAAAACTATAGGCTCACTCAGCTGGGTGAACTTGGGGATGAATTGGTGGTAATACCAATCCTTCCTAGAAGCACCTAGATATCTCAGAGTGTTTTTGGTGCTGGCATTTTAGAAATAGGCTTAACCTTATCTTGTAAGGGTTGGATTCCTTATTGCAATATACCATGTCTGAGAAACTAATTTTTAAATAAAGGTACATTTTGATGGCTTCAAATTAATGTTAGATTTATGAAGGCGTTTAAAAACTTTATTAGGATGAGTAAGATGTTCGTTAAAATTTTTAGAAAAAGCTGTGATGTCATTGAAATAGAATATTACACATTTAAGCTTACAATCTTGTAAGAATTGATCCATAGCTCACTGGAATGATTTGAGCGCATTGCACAACCCTTGGGATAAGTGATTGGACTAAAATAAGCCTTCATGTAAATGAGAGCACATTTCTCCTAGTCATGTGGAGAAAGGTCCATTTTTCCAGTAGCCTCTGGCAAAATCCATAGAGGAGAAGAAGTTGGAGCCAGAGAATTGTGCTAGAGCGTTGTCAATGCAAGGGATAGGATAATTATCCTTTTTTGTGAAATTGTTCAGTTTTTGGTATCCCATAAATACTCTATGACCTTTTTCTTTTTTATGAGCAGTAGAGGGAATGATTAAGGACATCGGGAAGGAACTAATATCTAATGTCTAGTAACTGTTTGAGTTCATAAACTCATTTGTTGCTCTTCAACTTTGGATTTATGATACAGTTTAGACTGTATGGGACAGGTAGCATCGTCACCAATGGTATGACTCCAATCCAAATGTAGTCATAGTCAGTATCAGAAATAAAAATGTATCCCCATAAGCCTTTAATAGATGGTATCTTTTTCAAACTCATTGGGGGTTAAGTCATCTGAAATATGGACGTTAGGAAAAGCACATAACAACTGGTTAGTTGATAAGCCCATATCCAACATAGAACTGATGAAGTATATTTTGGCAAATCCCTCAACTGGAATCAGCGAGCCTTTTCCTATCACCTAATATTTTATTACCATAATGAACAAATTGGTGAGGTTCCCTGATAAAACAGTGTTAGGTCGCTGGTAGAAGGTATCTAGAATGCTCGTCAATACTTAAGTTTCTAAGGAGCATACTCCATTGATGCTTGTTATGTGCAAGAAACAGTTCCAAGGTATTTTAAAGTAATCTTGGTATCAATCGCTCATTGTTCACCAGACTTGATTTCTATCTCCTTAAAAGCTTAAAACAGAATGCCCTCTGAATCGTCCAAAGAATCAGGAAACTTTTTGTGTTTCCCTGGATGTAGTGTAAAGTAATAGTAAATCAGAAGAAGGGTACTCAACTAAGCAAGAGTATTCTTTTTTGTTAGAATCTTTATTGGTTAAAACCAGAGGAACCACATAGTTGAGCAAAGAGAGATAGCCCTGCTTCATGTTGATTATTCTATCAAACTCAGCATGAATTGAGTGCCAATAAGCATATCATAAGAATGGTTGTCTAAGGCCGATGCAGGAGATGGTAGAAGGAGCTTCCCAATTCAAAAGGGTAGGGAGTAGTATGCCCCTATAGCACAAGTACAGTTGTGGCATGCAGTCCCATACTCTTGGGAGTATTATAGATCATGCGCCAACTTAATCTTCTTGATCATTTTTGAAGGGATCACGTTTATTGGGGATCCAGTTTCCAGGATGGTAATAACCTGGACTTTGGTATTAAAAACCTCTACCTTGGTTACAGTTCTACCAAAACTAGGGGGAGAGCTAGAACCTCTTTAATACAGAAATTGGAGGCAAGTCTTATAGCAGTCTTGGGATATCTCTCTTTAATGGATTGGAGAGTATGACCATGCTGAAAGAGTCAGATAAACCTGGCAATGAACTGGTCTTCATCACTAGTAGAGTCAACAACCTCAAGGCGCCCCAGAACTTAGCTAAAATATGTTTCTTAGGGTATTAGTATTGGTAGCTCCTTCAGAGCTCGCCTAACCCGGTATCCTTACTTCAGCGGAGGCTCCTAGGACATTATATAACGTCTTCATAATCCTCTTCAGATTCAGCATCAGATGGGTTGTTAATGCACATTGGAGGAGTGATAGGAAAGAGATCAGAGATAGGCACATCAGACTCAGAGAGTTTATACATACAATACACCTTGTCAGCATACTTTTTTTTGTTGTAGGGGTTGCCCCAAAACGCCTGTTGAAAATTTGATTGCCCTATTATCCATCTCTTTTGCCAATTAGAATTTCAAAGGTTGTTAAAGCAGTTTGTTTTGTCTGGAAATGGTTGCCAACTAAATCATTAGTCGTAATTAACCAAATAATATAATCTTACAATTGGTTTTAGTTAATGTTTTGTTGTGGATCATCTAAAATGTTAAATAAGTATTTTGATGAGGGCTTGATTGCCAATAGTTGGATTGCCATAGTAAATCATTCAAACAGAGGCGCTGAACAATTAGGGACATTTTTATAAAGCTACTGAAGCGTTATAATGCTTGTCTCGGCAGTAGTTAGTAGTCATAATCAGGTAACATGGCCCCCGCCCATCTGTGTATGGTTTCTAACACAAGGGGATGACTGCCGATCTGTGAAAGGTTACACTTCTGAGGATTAACTAAGACGAAGGCATTCAACATCATTTGAAAGTTAAACCTAATGGTCAGAAGTTTCAGGAGAGCAGTCAATTGATTTTAGATAATTATCTGAAAAGTTGTCCGCCTTCTGCCTATAAAAACCCCTAGCATTCTCTATTAAAAAACAGAATTCAACTGCAATATAGTTTTATAATTACTTCTAAATTGAAGATTGAAGGTAAAATAAGTCACTAGTTGTCTTTCTCAAGTTATAGTTACCAGAGGGATTCGTTGACACCTATTTTGAAGACTCAACCTACTAGTTGTCATCATACAACTAGTGTTTTAATTATTATTTCACAACCAACCTGTGTGGTAAAAAAACCCAAAAGTTTACACTTGGTGCTCACTACAGGGGCTTAGTTGAGTCTTACTGAATAATACCACCATGTCCTCTGTTCAGGGTGAAATTCAGCAGCTATGGAAGGAGCTGGGAGAGGTGAATTAAACCACTCTAGTGTCAGCAGCTCAGGCTGATTTATCCAGAACAGAAAACTATGTTATTAAGGTGGAAAAAGATGTTAACCTTGTTGCTGAGGTTAATAATGAGTTATTTAGAAAAATTTCTGTTTTAGAACATAAATATTCAAAATTGGAGAAGGATCTACTCCTGCTCAAAGTAAAATTTTAAGCTGGGGCTTGGAAAAATCAGCTATTATGGGAGAAAAATGATAGACTCTAGAAACAAGTACAAGAATTGAAAAAACATCAATGTACTTTCTATGTATGTAGAAACTGAGATTGGGGATCAAGACCTATATAAAAATGAAAGCTTTATAGGGAGCATTCAGCCTACACAAAATATGCCAAGTGCCTATGCTGCCATTTTGGTGATGACCCCCGACAACACACCCACTGGCACTAGAATGGCTAGTCATGCTGCTTGTCCTGTAACTGAACCTGTGGAAACTGAGAAATTTTGGTCCAACCCAAATTGCCACCCTTTCATTGGGATAATGCCTCAGCTTTCTTCAGATTGTTTGAAATGACCATGTTTGGAAGCAGTGATCACCAAAAGCTGTTACCATTATCAATTGTTTAGATATCACTTGTCTAAACTTGGTATTACCCCATTTACAAGGGGAAAATTGATCATATAATGATCAAAAAATGCAATTATGAAGAAATTTGGCAGCCCTGAAAAAATGGCTAACCAAAAGAAGGAGTTCATGGAAATACAATTCCAAAAGGTTGAAACCTTAAAAGAAATCACTGACCGTTTCTATAAAGAAGCGCAAATCCTGATGGAAGCTAATAACCTGAGCGATTTTAATGCTTGCATTGCCATGAAGGCAGCACTCTGACCTTATTGGGATTTACACCAATCCATGGCATCAACCTTCTTCAATAATAATACTACTTCTCAAATGGTGGAGCACCTGAAAGGATTGACCTCCACTTTTGATGCACCAATTCAAAGTGTAAAACAACAACAGCCTTTTTAATTCAAATTCAGCAAAAAAATTCTGTGCCCAAAAAGGATTTCCCCAATTGAATGAGGAAAAAACCTGAAAGTCCAAAATGGCCTAGTAATGCACCGCACATCACTTGTAACAGATGTGGAAATACTAGACATTATGCTGCCCAGTGCTGGACTAAGAAACCAAAGGATCCGGTGAACTTCATTCAGGAAAAAAATACCTATGAGGAGTCAGGAAAAGCCATGCAGTCTAGATGAGGAACAATCAAGATCTACCAATTGCCCATTTCCCCCAGACAATTTTGACAAAATTGATACATATGACCTGTTTGTAGATTAACTTATTTACAATTCTCCCCATCCAAGCACAAGTCCAAATATTCAAGCAATAACTCAATCAAAAGTGAATGCAATTAATCCCAAAATTATATCTAAAGTTGCTCAACCCTACAGTCAACTGTTGGAAAAGGCCTGAAATGCTGATGATCAAGACTAATTGCTAAAAACGAAGTTGGAAGATGTTAACATTTCAATTCTTATCGCTACCATCAAGGATTCATTTCCTGATATATCAGCCCAAATTATTCACACTCTGGATTTGGAAATCAATGCTGCTATACATCTAGTAAACAATATTTTCCACTACTCTGAGTGTACTTATGCCAATTTTTTGGGTAACCAAGTAGAAATAAGGGCTAATATTGATAGTGATGCAACAATCATTATTGTGTCTACTAAATTGGTAAAACATCTTAAGATTTCGCTGGGTATAGCACATAAAAAGCAGTATGGTACAGCTGAGCCCAACCCTACTGCTCCCTGTGGGACTTATAGTGCCTTACCCCTTTGTTTTAGATCTTTAGTTATGTCTGAGCCAGAGATCATTTTACCTAATCAAAATTATGCTATTCTCATTGGCACTGAATTCATGTGGATATATGGAGTAAAGTGTGATTTTGAGGCAAATACTCTGACAATCTTAGGCCAGATGCTACCATTGATCTATCATCAAAAGGGAATGCCCCCCTCAATTGGAGAAATAGCTTAATAAACGTGAAGTAAAAGGATGGCATCATTCCCATTAGTTATAAACTAGTTTTGATAAAGATCCGGCTTTGCCAAAACATGGACATGTAAACTGAGGAATTTCAATATGAGTAAAAAGGAATCAACCATACTGCCTGGGATGCAGACAGTGGTCAAAACTGGAATGACGCTGAAAATTCCTAAGAATTTATATGTTGAGATTGAGGCTCCCTGGTGAAGATTGAGAATTGAACCTTGGGTAGCTCCAGGAATCCTAATTCCTGGTCATGGGGAAATTCATATTCTATTAGCCAATCATAAAAACGCTGATTTAAATCAGACTAAATCAAGTAGTTGCGTTTGCCCATTTAATCCCTATAACAGAGCTCCATTTCTTTCAAAAATTTGGAGATTTAACTGAAATGGGGTTACTGGATTCAGCTGTAAGAAAACATACATCAATCGCTTTGGAACAATTATCAGGATTGTTCAAAGATCAGAAAAAAGAAGTATTGGCTTTATTTGAATGATATCAGACAATTTTTGCACAAAATGACTATGATTTATGGTGTGCAGAAAATGTACTCCATCAAATTGACACTGGAGAAGCTGCCCCAATTAGAATGAGACCTATTCAAAGGTCCAAGAAGTTGAGGCAGTAGTTGCCAAAGAAATAGAAAAGTTGTTAGAGCACAGTTTTCTTGTGCCTTTATCCAGCCCATGGGCTAGCCCAATTTTAATTGTCAAAAAGAAGGATGGGTCAAATTGGGTTGTAATTGACTATCATGATTTTAATAAAAGCACAAAAAAAGACTCTTACCCATTGCCTCAAATTTATGATGCATTAGATCATTTAGGCGGAGCTAAATTATTTTTGGTAATGGACCTTATCTTGGGGTATTGGCAGATTGATATATCACCTGAGGACCAGGAGAATTGTTCTATAATAACGTCACAAGGGCTTTACCAACCTACTTGGATGCCTCAAGTCTTGTGTAATGCCCCTGAAACTTTTCAACGGGCTATGGATACCATCTTATGTGACCTCAAATTGTCCTGTGTTCTAGTCTATCTAGATGACATCAACGTATTTAGTCAAACATTCAATGAGCACTTACAACACTTAAAGGAAGTATTCAAGAGATTAGTCGTTGTCAATATTAAAATCAAGTCCTGAAAGTGTCACTTCTTTGAGAACAATTAGAATATCTGAGCTTCTTTATAAATGCAAATGGATTATATCCTCAAAAGAAAAAAATTGATGCTATTGAGCAGATGTTATTGAAAAAAGTGCTTGTGATATCCAAGTCTTTTTAGGAATAGTCTTTTATTATCACTATTTTATTAAAAAACTTTGCAAAAATAGCAGATCCATTATTCCATCTGCTTAAAGATCCAAAAAAAGGGTTTGAATGAAATGAGATGGCCCAAGGAGCATTTGACAAATTATGGCGATACTTGATGACAAGCTAAATACTCAAATATCCAAATTTTGATTGACCATTTATTATACAACCAGATACATTGCTCACAGCAATAGGTGCCATACTTAGTCAAGTGGATGAATAAGGTGAAGAGCACCCAGTGGCATATGTCAGCTGTACTTTAGCCAAGGATGAAAGAAATTATACAGTCACTGAGCACAAATGTCTTGCAATTATCTACGCTTGCAAGCCATTTCATTTTTATATTCGTGGGATGCATTTCAAGGTTGTAACCAATAATGCATCTCTCCGTTGGTTGCATAACTTAAGATAATCTGAAGGGAGACAAGCATAATGTGACTTGAAATTGCAGGCATATGATTATGAAATCAAACATCGTGCCAGGGATAAAAAACCAAAATGCTGATGGATTATCCTGACTACTGGCAATTCTTGTAGTACAAGATTGTGCTGATGACCTGTTTGAATGAATGGTTAAAGGAGAGTTGGAGAACGAACCACTTGAAGTTCAAACGGCATTACAAAAAGCCATGGAGGGAACAGAATAAAAGAATGGACAGTTATTCAATTTAGTAAAGAATAAAAGGCTTCTGTTTCAAAAACCACCCAAACAAATAGAAATAATTCGTGCTTCTCACAAAGTTGTTGGCCATGGTGGCCTCAAGAAAACTCTAGAACATATTTGCCAATATTACTATTGGGAATCATTAAACTATGATATGGCGGATTTTATTTCCTGTTATACAGAGTGTCAGCTCCACAAGACACACAAAAATGTGTCTGGATATTGGTTAGTGCAACCAGGATTTGTCTGACATACAGTATCAATTGATGTCATGGGACCTCTAAGTACAAGCACTGGAGGAATGCAATATATCATAGTTGCAATTGATCACCTGACCCAATGGATTTGAAACCAAGGCTATGGTTCAGGTCAATGCAATGAATACTGCAAAATTTATTCTGGATCAAGTGATATATTGGCATGACTGTCCCCAAGTTATCCTAAATGATAATGGAACAAACTTTACCGCTTTTTCCATACCCTTATTGAATGAACTGATGGGGATCAAAAATGTTGTATCAGTCCCATATTGGCTAGAGACTAATGGACTAGTTGAGAGAGTGAATGCTACCTTAGCCGCTACATTACAAAAGCTGTTTTAGAAAAAACGTCTGATTGGGCTTGTACTTAAGTTTGGTGGCATTCACCTATAATGTCAGCTATCATTCCTCAACTGGGAAAACATCCTTCAAATTGCTCTATGGAAGAAAAGCTGCATTACCACTAATTCTATACTCAGCATTGGAATAAACTTTGGGGGTGAGTCCAGACCAATATATAAATTGATTAGCCAACATCATGATTTACAATCTCAAGCATCTGCTGAAACCCTTCAGAAAAGGATCTAGGCTAAATTGTATGATGATAAAAAATGAACACTTATAAAAAGATTTGAAATTGGTGATAAAGTATCCTATTGTGATATGCATGGATTTAGCCGCCAAAATAAGCTGGATGCCTTATGGATAGGCCCCTTCAAAGTAATTTCCAAATCAGCAACAGATGCCTATACAATCAAAAATGTCATTGATGGTCATATAGTTAACTGAGTTCATAGCAAGTATTTAAAAAATTGGAAATAAAAAGAATATATAAAAAAGAAAAAAAAACATATAAAAAACATCAGTAAACAAAAAAAGAAAGAAAAATAAACCAATATTAATGAAAAACTATATTAAAAAATTGTTTTTTAGTTTGTTGAACTCAAAATCGTCAAACATTGTTCCTTACTTCATTAGCAGGGCCAGCTCAGGTTGCAACTGGGTCTGCTGGAATTAGTCCTGAGGTGCTAAATCCCTATGAATGAAGAAGATCCGCTCTGAACTCAAATGGAGAGCCCAACTTGGGGGAGTACAGGTTTTTCAGGCTATGACCGGCAATGATGCCCAAGTAGTCCTGGTATGGCATGAGGCCATTTGACTACGCTCAACAGAGGTAGCAGCAGGAAGTGTACCGCTGGACTAATGAGTATGTTAAGTCTGGGAGATGGACCTCTGAACTAGGCTTGTTAGTTAAGTCTTGAGAAGAAGTAATTGCTTCTGAAAAACTATCTATCTGGGTAATCTGGTCAAGCGGGGGGATGTGTTGGAAATTATGTTAACCACATTATCCATCTCACTTGCCAATTAGAATTTTGAAGCTTGTTAAAAGCATTCTATTGTTTGGCAATGGTTGCTGACTAAATTGTTAGTTGAAATTAACTAAAGGATATAATCTGACATTTTTTCAATTAATATTTAGTTGGGATCATTCCCAACTAAATTGTTAGTTGTAATTAACTAAAAGATATAATCCAATGATTGGTTTTGATTTATGTTTTGTTGGGGACCATCCCAGCAATATTAATTAAGCAACCTATGAGAATTTGATTGCAAAAGTCAGATTGCCATAGTGGATCGTTCAAGCAGTGAATATGAATGATTAGGGTCATTTTTACAAAGTTACTGAAGCGTTTTAACGCTTGCTTTGGCAGTAGCTAGTAGTCATATTTAGGTAACATGGCCCCCAGCCTATCTGTGTACAGTTTCTAACAAAAAGGGATGGTTGCCAATTTGCAAAAGGTTACACTTCTGAGGATTAACTAAAATGAAGGCATTCATCATCATCAGAAGTTAATCCCAAGGTTAAAAGTATCAGGAGACCAATCAGTTGATTTTTAGAGAACTATCTGAAAAGTTGTCCGCCTTATGCCTATAAAAACCCCTAGCATTCTCTATTAAAAAGCAGAATCCAACTGCAATATAGTTTTACATTTACTTCTAAATTGAAGATTGAAAAGAAAATAAGTTCCTTGTTGTCTTTTTCAAGTTACAGTTATCAGATTGGATTCATTGTCACCTACTTTGAAGACTCAACCCACTAGTTGTCATCATACAACTAGTGTTTTAATTATTATTATTATAAACCAACCTGAGCAGTAAACTAACCTGAAATTTTACAGGGTCTAAGGATACATATACAGTAGGATCTGCAGCTTCCACTTTTGCAATGGTGTGGTTACTAGTGGATATGCTAGTAATGATGTTTGTTAGTCGCCACTATTCAATCATTTCCCTCCCCATAAGGTATCAAGTCATATGGACAGCTATGCATCCAGCATAATGGTTTATGTTATAGGTGTTTACTCACCCCAACTGGCAGGTAGTCTTAACTTTATTAGCTGGCTCAATAACACTCTACCCTCACAAACTTAAAATGGTTGTCCTAAACCAGTTGAAATTTGACCATGATCCTAGCTTAGTGTGATGGTTGAGGTCTATCCTCAGCATCACATTGCCCTGATCTTTGGTAAGACAGGGCAGGCTGTGTCTGGATATATGGAGGAGGAGGGGGAGTTGGTCCTGGCAGGGATGCCTAAGGGGCAGGAGCTTGAAGGAGGCCAAGGAGCAAGATGGGCGTCCAAGTCAAGGAAAAACGAGAATCAAGTAAAATGGGGATTTTTGAGATTCAATTTGGATTCGAATCAAGAATGGAATGGAATGGGTGCTTGGAAGTTTCGCGGTTCATTTGGAATTTGAAATGGAACTGGTGCGGAACTGTTGAGGATCAGAACTGGCACAGAACCATTGAGTGAGGATTCCGCGATCCTGCTGTAAGGTTTACACCAAGCATCAGTCAGATTAGCACCATAAGCTTGTGTTATATTTTATATTAGCTTGTAGCATATGTATATAGGGAAGGAACTGGGAGCTGGAGGCTTCTCAGTTCTGTTTTCTATTGACCTGGCCAATATTAAATAAAAAAGAACTTAAAATTCATATATTTATACTTTGAGTTTATTTTTAAAAATATTGCCTAACTGCAGCCATGTTTGGCTTGAATCAACAAGAATTGGACTTGGAGAGTGAGCTTGGGAGAGCTATTGCCTCCCTTATACCTTGTCTTGGAGTCAAGGCATGTTGCTGGGGTTAAGTATACTTGCAACTGTCTTCCAGGGGGTGCTTGTCCAGTCTTGTAGCGTGCGCACAAGGAGAGTAGTATCAGGAGCCCTGTCAGCCCTATGGTCTGTAACATGGATTCTGTTGCCCAACTCATTTGTGGCTCATTGGAAGGAGCTGGTGCATTACACTTAGAGCCTTGGGGAATGGGTGCTTACCATTGATAGTGCAGGGACTAAGTTATAGTTTAAAATCAACCATAACATACATAGTGAAGGCCTTCTATCAGCACAGGGGAGTATTTTAATCTGCTTGGTTACCTTTTATAGAATCTATAGGGATGGTATGCTCATAGCAGTGACATCATGACATTATAGCTACTATCACAAGAAGTTTTATAACTGTTCCTAATCTAAGTAGTTTTCTCCAAAGTTGGTGATGGCTAGCTCTAGTGTAGGAGGTATGCCATAGCAGGCCTGTACAGCAGTGTGGTGAAGGGTGCTGTATAAGAGACCCTAGCTAGAGGTTATATGGTCATTTATCCAACTTGGCAATTATTTTTCACACAATTTGATTTATAACCACTTAAAAGAAGCTAACTACTTTAAAGCTAAGATGACATGTTTCAAACCAAGACAATTTACCTAGATCATTTAAGGTGATATCAGGCCCACCTATCTTCTCAAAGATAATTATCAGTCATTAGGTTCTTTGACCGGTAAGTAAAAGTTACAGGCGAGCAACTTCTAGCTACCATGGTTAGGAGTTGTTAAGCTGTGTTAAATGATAACAGCATCTAGCTACACTGAGCATGGTGAGGAGGACTACTCTATGGTGGGAAAGTTATCGCTTAACTGTTGCATCATAGGTAACGGTAAGATGATGCAGCTAAAGATGTGGCGGATGGTTGGCAGGAGCCCTAATGGCTTTACTTACATATGATAACTGTAGATTAGTTGTAGCCTTTTATGAAATCGATATCGATCATCGTGGAGTAAAAGGATCAGTCATCAATAGATCAGCCTATAATCTTATGATATTAAGGAATGGAGTACGAGCCGATAAATCTAAATTTTAAAATCTTAGATTTAAAACATATTGCGATACCAATAGCTAGGGCTTCCACTTTTGTAAGCTAGCGCCTAAGTTACTATCGCTTGCCATCCATTTTATGGGTTGTTAATTTTAGGGTAAAATCTTTACCCCATCATAAATCCTACTATCTGATGAGAGTTACTATGAACTCAAGATCGTTTAGTAAAGTTAGTTGCGAATTAAGCTGCTTAAGAATTGAAACCGATAAAGGTTTTGGGGTCCTCAATTTACCGCAGTGTCAATAATGATGGTAGGAGATATGATAACCATACTAAGGTATAGGCGTAAGGTTTAACTGCCAGGTAGATATGGCTGCTTATCATCTGACCTTATACCTATTACCAGAGATCTTCTTATGCGTATCTTATAAGCCAGTACCAGCTCCCTTTAGGTTGTATAACTTAAGCGTCTTATCTAGTACCATCAAGGCCAACTAATAAAATGACTCTCAGGTTTTTGACTTTATTATTTGGAGGTAACCGCATTTTACGTTTGATCTCTGCCAGGATGGATTTGAACCACAATGTAAGTTGATCCCAACCCCGCCATCAAAATAATCAGAGCGAGATCCACCACCTACAACCCATTACTTTAGGGTACACGTAGTATCCCTTAATTGGTAAGGTTAAGGAACAAGTATTTAATCCCATCAGGTGAACCATCCTAACTAGATATGGATTTGATCAACTACCCTTAAGGAGTATAGGTTTACCTAAACCCGATATTTTAACCTTTGATATATTAATTACCCAATATTAAACAAAAACCCAAGGCTTAACCTACTCCAAGGTTAGTGTATAGCTAGGGGTACGGTAAACCTTAAGGGTAACTTATAGGTTAGGATCCTATTAGATATCATCAAGGTTGGGGTAACGTAGGTCGATACAAACTTCTAGCTAGATTATCGGTTGCAACTTGGGGATTAAAATTTCTCCAAAGTTGGGCGTAGCCAAATCTCGATCCAAGGTTAGCTTGACCTTGGAGATTTGACTTGATTGGGAAAAGGTATAGATTACGCTACGACAACTTAGCCGATAACTATAGCTAGTTAGGATTTCCAACGCGTACCTTTACATCTGATCAGGCGACCCCTATCCTAATTATCGATCAACCTGTTTAAAGTCGACTCGGTCAACTTGACCTATAAATTTAGTTTCACTTTGCGCTTTGACAACCCCATAGCTTAAATTTAGTTTCACTTTGCGCTTTGACAACCTCATAGCTTAAATTTAGTTTCACTTTGCGCTTTGACAACCTCATAGCTTAAATTTAGTTTCACTTTGCGCTTTGACAACCTCATAGCTTTCGATAAAGTTATCATACCAACTATAACTCATAACTAGGTTATAACAAAACCAGGCTTATATGATAATTTGATAGATCGATAACTGATCCAACTAAAACCTCCCCTGCGATTAGAATCGTATCAACCATCCTCTCAACTTTCGAATGGGGTTGGAATTGATACCGAGGTTGGTTCAAGGTGGCTGGAAGCC
This sequence comes from Massospora cicadina, assembly GCA_022478985.1. Taxonomy (NCBI): domain Eukaryota; kingdom Fungi; phylum Entomophthoromycota; class Entomophthoromycetes; order Entomophthorales; family Entomophthoraceae; genus Massospora; species Massospora cicadina. Next base: position 169,442 of record JAKSZP010013238.1, read on the forward strand.
TTAATAGATGCAACCCGATCAACTTGTACCTTACGTATACTTTTATAGGGGGTTCGGGTACCCCTTTCCCATAATCAACTTTGAGGGGGAAGAATCACACCGGGAGGTGGAATTTTAACCGGACTTATCTCTCAACTCCGAATGGAACTCTCGATGGAGCATGATGGTTGAGGATCCAATTAATAACCCCTTCAATCGGTGGTAATGGGTTATCAGTTACGATGAAAAGGTTAAAGGTCCGAACGGGATTTAGATAAAAGTGGAATTGAGAAGTCGGAATGGATTAGCGAAAGTTGAGGTTAGAGTATCAAAGTCATTTAGGTAGGTTTCAACTAGGATCGGTAGATGGATTCATACCATCCAATCCTTACGAACCTTTCCTTTAGGTTCGGGGTGAGGTTCGAGATGGATTCGAATGGATGGGTGCGGGTTGGAATAGGTTCGGGGCTGAGGTTCGAGATGGATTCGAATGGATGGGTGCGGGTTGGAATTAAAGTTGAATCGGAAGCGGGGTTAAGTTAGAATAAATAATTATTTAATTAGTTAATATTATAGATTAAACTTTTGGGTTTAGGTGGGCGGATGGGGGTGGGTGGATCGGGAGGCTATGGGTGGAGGATGCCGAGTTGGAGGATGGGTCGTAAGATGAATAATCCATCGGATCTAAGGTGGAGGGCGGAGGGGCGCCGTTTGTAACCCTCGGGCGGGTGGATTGCAGGCGGGCGGCGAGGGATGGGACCGACTTCATCTCGCGCCGGGTGCGGGCGAGGCGGTCGAGCCTCGAGAGCGACGCGACATCCAAGGTTATGCTGACGGAGGATGGGTTCGAACGTTGGTACTTCCCGTACACGTACTTGGCGTCGTCCACCGCGGTGGGGGTGGACCCGGTGGAGCTGGAGTCGTTGGAGCTGATGGACGCCAAATCGACGACGGTATGGCGAACCCCCAGCCCTCCGGTAATGGCGGTGGGGTGGATGAGATCCTCAAAGTACTCTCCCCCACCGAGCACCTCCACCTCGTACGGGAAGGGGAGGAGCCGCTTCAGGGAAATCGGTTCCCCCCGCAATAATGTCCGCCCCCCTCGGGTACCTCCAAATTTGGGTTTTCGATCATGCTCTGGACAATCTTGGTGCGCTGCCGCATCTGGCGGATCATCTTCTTTGAGCGCTTCATCGAAACGAGGCGCCTGCGCATCAGGTCGTCCATCACCTCCACCGACGACACCTTCTTCTCCTGGACGTCGGTACGCGGGCCACCCCACGAGCGGGTATCCCACGTCAGTATGGAGTATACCGTACACCACATCTTGAAGATTGGCGAGATGAAGAAGAAGATGGGGAAGGTGACGAAGACCTTTGTGCGGTTCATGAAGCTCGCGTTCAAGCTGAGGATGAGGTACTTTAGCATTAGGCACGGGAAGAAGACGCAGATCGTCCACACCGGCACCACGCCCTTGATGACCCCCACCACGTACACGATGAACAGCCACGAAAGGGACCCCGAAGCGTAATCGAATAGCTTAAGGCTGAGGAGCAGGGGCATCGTGCGCCATAGCTTGGGGGTGCACAGCATGTGGGCCTCGTTGATGAGCGCCCCGAGGTACCACCGGCGCCGCTGCTTGACCAACGTCTTCCAGTTGTCGGGGGCATCCGTCTTGCAGCGGGAGGCGCCGCACAGGCCGATGGTGTAGCTGCGGTCGCTCCCCTCCATCAGGAGGTGGGTCATGTACCGGTCCTCGCCGAGGTAGAAGCGGTGGAAGTTGAGCGGCTTCCGCTTATCGAAGTGGATGAAGTACTTTGGGGCGATCGCCTGCATCACGCCCAGCCGGAGCAGGGTGAGGGCCCCCGGGAGGCAGGTGACGGACCCCGTGAGCGCCTCGAGGCTGCGGGCGAACATCTGGCCCTCCAAGTACTCGGAATCCTGAAGGTAGTGGAGCAGGTTGGCCGAGTCCGAGGTGCGGCAGGTGATGTAACCCGTGACCGCGTTCAGCCTAGGGTTCGACACGAGCGTCGAGGCGAAGTTGTACACCGCGTTGTCGTGGAGGATCACATCCGAATCGATAAACATGAGGTAGGTGCTGTCGCGCACCGCCGGCTCCTGGCCGTAGATCTCGTTGACGATGTGGAACCCCTTGCCCTGGGTTGCCGACTTGCCGCCGTGGGGGAAGCGGCAGATGGTGAGGCGGACCCCCTCCACCATCAGCTCTAGCCTAGGTGGGAATAGGAACATCCCCTCCTCCCCCAGCTCGCCCACCTCGGCGCGCCATTGGTGGTGGACCTTCGCGTTGAGCACCTTTAGGCGTTTGAGGAGGGACCAATACAGCGGCGATTCCCTCTCGTCGTCGAACGCGAGCAAGACGTGGAGCTTGTGGGAGGGGTAGTCGGAACGGATGGCCGATTCGACGGCCCGGAACAGCGGAACCGGCTCCTCGTTGTAGATGGGCATCATGATCACGACCATCGGCGCCTCACCACACTTGGTGATGCCCGCCCTCAGCTTCTCGCCCTTGAACCCAAACTTGACGACGAAGTAGACGCAAGCTATGACGGGGGCGTTGAAGAACACCACGTAGGAGATGGTGCAGGCGTAGAAGGAGAATTCGAGCAGCCAGGTGGGGAACTTTGGGGCAAAGGCGTAGGGGATGGTGTTGAGGATGAGGGGTAGGAACACCATCCGGATGGCGGTGAAGGTTAGCACCACCATTGACGAGAAGATCAACCCCTTTAAAGTTTGCGACTCCAGCACCACATTTAGGAACACGTAGACGAACAGCGCAAAGTAAACGAGGTAGTCGACCAATGCGAGGGATAGGAAGAACATGGTGACCCCCTGGGCGGCCCTATCGCCATTAAGAGGTTCCGCCAATCCCAGCGGTTCAATTGGCGCCAGCGTTGCGTGAACCCCGTGGATCCAAAGGGCTAACGTTTGGATACCGATCGGTTTCATACGATTGGCCGATCCGAATAAACAGTATTTATACCCACAACATAAAGTATTTCCCTCCATCAAAATCCCCCCGGGATGCAACTTGACATTTCCATCCCAAACCTGGTCCACCCCAAGTTTAAAATTGACCCCCCACCAAAAGCTTAAACGTGCGCCCACCAAACTTTTCACCCGCAACTTAAGCTGGCGCTTCATTTACCCTCGGCCAAACCCAAATCCCCAAGGTTGGGCTAAATTGCGTTACGCGAAAACCGTTTTTAATTAAAGCGATTAAATACCCGCCACCCGTAAGCCAACTTACCCACTATCATCCTCATCAATAATTATCATTTCATACTCCGCCGGATAATATCGGGTGGTTTCATCTGAGGCGATCAAAACCGCGCCCACCGATAAATTTAATCACTCGGACGTATGCTAAACCTATCCAGTTTTAAGTCCCTCTAACCCTCGACCTTGGGGTAAATTCCACCTGACCCTCGACCTTGGGGTAAATTCCATCTAACCCTCAACCTTGGGGTAAAAGGTTAAACAGGTTGGTACCGAACCGATGAACTTTACCAGCTGAGGTAAGCAGCTTAAACTCCCCTCCCAAAAGTTTAACCCCCAGCGTTCTCGAACCAAGCTTAACCCCACCTCTCGCGATAGGTTTTTAATATCGACGATCACTTATCATCACCATTATATCGACCCCCGTTAGAATTGAACCTCCTATTCCGATACCTGATTTAAAAAGGTAATCGATCGATATGGCCTTATCCGATAAGGTTTATCCCTAAACCGGGTAAGTGGTTGAATATTGGCTTACCCCCGACGACCCTCAGGTGGAACGATCATGGCTTTATGGATCTAAAAATCCTTCCCACTCGAAATCAATCTCCACCCCTTAGTTTAACTTTACGAAGCTTGCCCTTTAAGCTGATCGCGTTTAATCTAACCTCATAACCAACTTAATGCGAGCTTAGCTTTACATCCAACTGTCATCGGCTTAAAAATATTACTTTAAAAACTTATCAATATTGTCACACTGACCGATCCCTTACCGTTTGCATTTCAAACCTTTCATTCAAGGGAACCCCCAATTAAAAGTTACATCGGTAATATGTATTAAGGTTTAGGAACACACCTGTGCACCCAAACAACTTGGAGTTTTGACAGGTTATGTCTACGGCTTGGGGTAAGTTCAAAATCCAGGCAAGTGAGATCAAGACTGCCGAGCTTAAACCATTATAGTTGCCTACCATTTTTTGCATAGTTTGACCAATAAAATTAACTAAACTTAGTAAAATGAATTAATGCTGATGGTGACGGTAATTTTAGCATCGGTAGCCCGATAAAATCAGCTAAAAAATGAATTCCCGTTGATGGTGACGGTAATTTTAGCATCGGTAGCCCGATAAAATCAGCTAACTAATAAAATGAATCATTGCGGATGGCGATCGGTAAAGTTAGCATGGATTGACCAATAAAAACAACCTGATAAATAAATTCCTGTAATGTAGCTAGATCTCAGAAAGGTACCATATAATTGACCAATAAAATTAGCTAAATATTAAAAACCAAGTAAATAAAAACTGCCAACTTTATACCTGAAACATTGTACCAATCAAATCAACTGGACAACTATTTATACCATAGAATATCTGGGTCAAGTTTATTTGAGATTGGCAAGTGGTTTAGGAGACGAGGTTGAAGTAAACTTGCATTTATAATGATTTTATTTTATAAGACGGTTTCCTAAACTACCACTACTAAACGCCACCTAATTTAATCCAAATCAAATAAATTTGAATCTACCAGCTATCTGCCGGCTGTCATACACATTTTAGTTAGGCTAATCCAACCTTTACTTAAGTAATCTAACCATCTCAGTTATTATTCTTTTAAAAGTTAAATGACAAAACACACTGATAGTATCCTATCATAGTAGATAAAATGTTAATAAAGTTTCTAATAACCTTCATTAATAAGGCATAACCATGCACTTTGGTTTTTTTACCATAAGGTAAAGCTTGAAAACGTTTTTAACCATTAACCTAAACCTTTCGATAGTTATTCCCCATCCCCAACCTTTAAACCCATGAACCAATAACGCTTTTTCTTGGATGTAGTTGAGCCAATTTAAGTTTATCCGTACTCTTTTAATACCCCCTTTAAAGTTGGAATTTCTCGCCACCTCTTAAATCCGACAAGGTTTTTAGAGGAACTCGGATCTCATTTGCGCGTTACGTTAAGGTGTTAATAACACCGCCGAAGCGAACCCTTGGAGAAATTATACCGAGTTGAGATGAGGAGCCTTATGGTATCGAAATTAGTGACTAGCTAAATCCGATCGGCCTCATTTAAGGTTGAGCTTAAGAGGTGGGCTTTGACGCCAAATCCCACATCGCAAGCTTATCGTTTTCGGATGCGATAGACGATTAACTATAGTTGAGCTTTGAAATTGACCATAGACTAACTACAGGACATCTCTACAATTGGTAACCGTGACTGAGTATTCCCCACCTTAACGGATGAAAACAAACCATGATAAAGTATCCCCTTAACCTGCCACCACCGATACGCTACCCGCAACCGTAACCTTAATTTTAACCCGCCCACCAACCCCCATCTGACGCTTGAATTTGATTAATGCCTGTAGTTGGGGTTGGAAATAAAACTAGGATAAGCTTATCAAGTTCAAGTGCAACCTAATCCCCCCTATGTAACCGCAATAGTAGGTTAGTTTTAGTTCAACTTACGAACCAAACTCTCACCGGCTTAAAATGATATGCCGAGGTTAAACTTAAAGTTTAAGGTTATAGCCCCCATCGAACTTGAAGCTAATTTAATCGGCTAGTTTAAAAAGCCATCAACGTATCTCATCGGCCATCGATAAAGTTTCAAAGGTCCACCTCGAACCCTCCCCCGATTGGCAGAAGGTTTAGTTGGATCAACTTAAAAGGTTAGCTCACTTCGATGATAAACCAATTCCAATAGTTTTTATATCAGGTACGATCGGAACCTCGATTCACCACGGTTAATTTGGCCTTAGCTGGTAAAGGTTCGATGCCAGACTAAACCCGATAAACCTACAAGATTGGGAGCTTATCCGAGACAAACTGGGGGCGAATAGTTTAAGCTTACGGCCTTACCTTATAGATGCGTAAAAAATTTTAATTTTACGGGGTTTAAATTTATCGGATGCGATATATGATGGATGCCCTCTAACAGATAAATCCGATTTGCCGAAGGGGTAAAAAAAATCAACTTTGAGGATGGTGTGGGAAGGTTGGGTTTGGGGGGTTGGGTAAATGGGGGGATGATAAGCTTGGTTGATAGTTTATCAGATATGACCTCCAATCACGTTGAAATTTGGATTATCGACGAATCAGAGTTACCAGCCTGGTACCGGTTGGGACCACGATGATAAACGAGGAACTAAAGAAGCGAGGGACCACGATGATAAACGAGGAACTAAAGAAAGCGAGGAACTAAAGATCATCACGATGATAAACGAGGGTCTAAAGATAAGCGAGGGACCACAATAATAAGCGATGACCTAAAGATTACAGAGTAGGTGGGAAAGGGATCGGTTTAGATCGGGGGTGTGGGTCGGGTGGAAAGCTTTACCGAAATCTAGATCCACGGCGAGCCCATTGGAACCCCCTTATACTTTTTTGGGGTGATTAGGGGGTTAGAACGCGTTATCGGTTTGAACCAGTTTACCTTACCGATTAGGAAGGCTCATGAACCTCAGTTTCAATTTGGTAGATGAAATCGATGGTGGGCTCATGGGTTTACTACCGCACACTCTAAATGCCACTAACCTAAATCGGCCATCTTAAGCGGGCTCTGCAACCTTTTGGATCCTGGTTGGCCTTCCCAAAGCTAGATTATCGCTTAAAGGTTTAAATTTTAGGTGGGATCATATGAAAGTTCACATGAGATCAGCGCCAAACCAAATCTTTGATACCGTCAGCTATTTCCTCCCATCCTGTAACTTGGAGATGGGAGGGAACCCCAAAGGTTGGTTCAATATCATATGCATCATTACAGTCGTCAAGAGTGTAAATTCGTAAAGTTAATTCGTAAAGTTTAGCCAATTCATAGTTTAGTTCGACGCTTCTCAACCTTCCCTCTAAGGTTATTTCGATCCCTTAAAGTTTAAATTTATCATTAGCTTAGTGGAGTTATACCATCTTACCGTATACATGGGCCATCAATTTCCGCTATCCTTCCTGTGAGATTCAACTTCAGATGTCTAGGGTTTTCAAGTTTATCTACCCAGCCCAACCGCTGGTTTTAAAATTGTACCTTAAGAACCTTAAGGATCGCCCATCTAGTAACTTTACCTATACAGATCTCGGTAACCCCGGATGCTACCAATTATAGGCGATGTTTATCTATATAGCCTAAAAATCTACAACCACCCTAAAACTTTACCCCTTATAAAGTTTAACCAGAGGGCATCACCCACCTACATCAAAGCTTGGAATATATATGATGTATGGTGGGCTGCGGCTAACCTAGATGTAATCCTGAACTCGGCCATCACGCTCGATAGGCGATACTAAAGTATAATCTTACTACGGAGCTCCGGTTAATGATACCCAACTCCTATAACTTTACCTATAGGATCTGAGTAGCTGTAAGGTTAAGAGATCCGGATCTTTACCGCCAAGCTCTGAGCTCTCTCGGGTATCTCTAATCGGCTGGCTAAACCGTTATCGTTAACCTCGAATCGCTCATCTACTGATATTGTAGCTCTTCGACGTCGGCTTAGTATGCCCCCTCCTTTAACTGATTGGGCATTCTAACTGAAGCAAGTCCTCATTTACATGATAGTGGAATCAGAATCTGTAAGCTTGTAAATTTTTAAGTCTATAAAAAGTATGTAAAGCTAATTAACTTCACTCACCTCAGCGCTGACCACCCGTGAGTGGGTTTCTAGACACCTTATAATGCGTTACGCCTCTATAGCCTATCGGCATTTAAAAATAAGGTGCACATCCGCATACCAAGCTATGGACGAAGTTTGTCTTATAGATTTGCTCCAAGGTCCATCAGATGGCGCACCGTGGGATTTCAATCGCTTTAGCTTCGGAGTTGGGTTTAATTTTTAAGCCTGACGTTCATACCCTTTCCAAATTGACCTCAACTTTTGACATGAATATGTCCAAATCGGCCTCACTTTTTGACATGGATGTGACTTTGGCTGGGGATAAGTTCAAAATCCGGGCAATGAAGTGATGTCATAGCGTGACGAGCTTTTAATATTGTCGCTGGCCATTACCATTTATAGCATGTATAATCGGACCAATCATATCAGTTAATTAGATAGATTAAATTAAGTATGGTAGATGGCCATCGTTCATTTTAGTACTTATCTGACCAATCCAATCAAAGAACTAACCATGAACCTCAAATCACAAAGCAGCGAGCTTAACGAATCAGCCAAGGAAGGCCAACCCAGCTCAGCCGAAATGTTAAACCGGTTCGGGTTAAAGCCCTATAAACCATTTTATACAAGTTGGTATAACCTTTATTTAAACTTTTATCATCAAAAAAACTGGCCTACGTCAGTTCTCCTAATTCATAAAAGATTTGTAACAAGTTGGCTTACCTTTGGTCCCTATGTTTAAAGGGGTTATGAAATAATCTTACTTTACATATATACAATAGTATTACCTATAAGAAGATCTCATAAATCCCCTTCAACTAAAACGCTGACGGTTTCCAATTCAAATAAATCTTGGAACCATTACGCTGGACAACAAAACTTTGGTTTTTGTTTGTTACAATAATGATAACAGCTGAATCTTATAGAATTTTTTGGCGCTGATTTCAAATATGTAAATGGTTTCTTTCTATCAGGCATAGTTTATTTGTAATTACCATTTTTTGAAAACCGTTTATTATACATACATGCAATTTCAACATACCTAGAATCTGCTTCGTTTTGATTTTCTGGTGTTATTGTGTTGACATAATAAACTTATCTGTCATGGATATTAATGAACTGAAATAAATTAATAGGTATACTTTAAATAGCAACATAAACTTTGCAAAAAGTAAATTAATAATGTCATATATATTGCACTTGCATAGTTCGTGCCCATGTACTTTCTAGAGAAGTAAGAAGGGCAATTGAAAAAACTGAGGCGATAGGGAATTTCTGACTTCATATTCGGAATCAGCGCTCAACAGTACATAAGATTCAGCAAATATTAATCATGTAACAAAAGCATCGTTGTCCAGTGTTATCAGCCATCTGGTTGCGGTCGCTCACAGTTTTCATTTAGGCCAATCCGACCAGCCACCTAAATAATCCAACTATCCCAGCTAGTTTATTTTAAAAAGTTATTTAAAAATACGACGTTGATATCATACCATTACAGTAAATGAAATGCTACAGAAAAGGTCAACCGACCCCGTTCAGGTCATATACATGCTCTTTAGCTTTTTACCATAAGATTAAATTTATATTTATTGAAAGGCGTATTATGGTAAAGGTTCAAGTTATAAGCCTCTCGACGATCCATACGCTTATATCGTTATTTTAGTAGCGTGAGTAGCATCCCGATGCGATCACCTTAGTAAAGAGTTCTAGCTTAAAGGTTAGCTTAGCAATGATGCAGGATCCTAGATCTCGTACCCGGGTAAGTTTAAGATCTGTTTTTGGATGAAGGTTAGTCTAAGCTCAGATGCCTGGAATACCGGTAGCCATCCGCCTGATCCATACCCGGGCCCTTAATTTTCGGTAACCCTCTTCGCATAAGCTTATTGTTGTAGGTGGGGCCTTGATATATAGCCGTATAGATCTATAGCGATGGGAAATCTCTTTTAAGTCTACAAAATCAAAAGCATGAAGGAGGCTAGAAAGAAGCAACTCAACCATATAAAAGGACATGAGTCTGAATAAAGTTTGGTAGGTGAGCAACTCTTACCTTCAACATCTCATCCAAGTTACCGCCACGCCGCTCAGATTCTAGCTTCTAAGCTACTCGATAATAGCTTTGCTTTACATAAGTAGCGCCCCTAGCCTGCATATAGCTCGATAAGAAAACACTTGATACCATATGCTGTTAAACGATACCTATATCCTAGTAAAACCTTGGGAATATCTGACTACTACCAAAGGATAGATTTTGATTAGATGGTTTAGAAATGGGACATATAATAGACCTGATGTATAGATGTGCTTTTAACCCACCTTAAAAACACCGTAAATCCATTTTTGTGTGGCATTAAAATATCCTATTACGAGGGGGTGGAAGGCGAGTCGGTAGGGCGTACGGCTACCAACCTGAAGGTTGCGGGTTCGATTCCCGCCCTTCGCACATCGATCGGGGTGCCAGCCAAAGGAAGCTATTGGCGGTTAGTAGGTCTAATAACACGAAAACCTTACCCATGACGTAACCAGAAAAATCCGAGTCCCGATCCGGAGGTGAAAAAACTTTCTACGACAGAGTTGACCCTGCTCAGGTTTCATGTCGATACTTTCTTTCTCTATTTCGGTAATGTCCGTCCCCCGGTCGGCTTGCCTCGAATAAATAAAATAAAATATCCTATTACGAACAGAGGGCAAACTATCAACGTATTGTGTTGAGGCCTGAAACCACATCATCTGCGATATAAACTTATCAACCCCCATTATTGAAGTATTGTCCAAAGGTCAACCCACTTTGAATAAAGTTATTACCAAAATAGATACCCGACCAACATCAAATACTTTAAACCGATCAATTATTGACCCATACCTTGGATAAAGGATGAACGAAAGCCACAATTATAAGGATCGATCTCACACCTGTAACTTTTTTTATACCGTGTGCCTTAACCCCACTGTTGGAAACCAGGTGGTTTTATGCTCGCAGGTGCTTTTCACCCCTGGATTTCAACCATTTTATTGCAGAACTATTCCCAACTGCGGGGGTAAATATTTTTGGGGATGTTTTACCACAAATTAGTTATATGAAACCCTGTACTAAATACTTAAAAGTTGGGTTTCTATATTTATTTTATTAGTTGCGGCGATAGGATCATAAGCGAACCCTTCCAATAGTTTGCTGCTTAGTATTTAAATTACTTCGAGGCTTAAAGTGAGATACAAGCAATTCATTATAAGCTTTGAGCCTAATTAGGGAATATGGGGTTTCGACCTATCGGAGCTCTCGAGGCTTACCTTGCTTCAACTTGACAGCCAAAGGAGAGTTGATAGTGGGTAAGATAAACCCGTGAGGCAGGGACTTAATATATTCAAGCCAATCACCACAGGGGAAAATATTTTCACCTTGTGGGACCCCCTCCAAGCCTATAAAAAAGGGATGGTCTCCACTTAGGATTTTGAACTGAGCTGTAGAGGGGCTGGAGAGGAACCTCAGCATGATTTTCCATATTCTTCTGCGGGTTCGGCACAATCTTATTACTAATAATTTAACAATTTGGCTGAGAAGTGGGTGGAATAGCATTACCCCAATTTGAGGGATTCCACCAAGAATTGACTAAGGTTTTTAGTGAGATATCTGCCATTTTTACCATCAAAACTCTCTTATCAAAAAATTGACCTGTAATTGACTGACACCTACCTTCAGCTGCCTTTAACCCACCCTTAACTGAAAAGATCTGAGTTGACCCATCAGAAATAAAGTTTAAAACCCCATATCCCACTTGGCCCCTCTATATCAAAATTTATAAATTTATTGGTCATCTAAGAGCTCCTCCCTAATAATGGTATTGCCATTGCACCAGCTAGATACCATCCTTTGGACTTCCTAGAGCTTCCAAATGGTTCTCCTACCCATGAGTTATTAAAAAAAAGGTATCCCCATAAGCCAGTGTGAAATCTTACCCAACTGGATACTTTACCCTCACTAAGATGCCCCAGCATCATCCCATCATAAAAAATGTGTGCCCACTGAGGCGGTATATTCTTAGTTATCTATGTAATAAGTGTATCTAAAAAGTATCAGTTATCCTATAAGTTAATGTCTAACCTTAATCAAACTTATGAAATTGAACCCATACACCTTCCACACCAGGTTTCACTAATATCACTTGCTATCTCTTTTTTTGGCTAAAGGTGCATGCTATTAAAATTGGCCAAGGAATTGAATGGGGGCTATAAAACCATAAAGAGATTCCCCTTTAACCTTTGGGGTGCTACACCTAAGGATCTTACTCCCTACTTATAAAGAAGTGAAAATGGAACCAAAGATAAGTGACTCAATGCTAACATTGGTGACCTGATGCGCCACATTATCCTTGCCACTTATGTGGAAGCTGTGGTTGCCTGTAGCCAAGTTTAAAACGCCTCTATTACACATCTAGTAATTGTAAAGATATTTGGTGCACACTCTGAATCCAACAAACTTAAGGTAACCCTATTGATAGATTTATTTAGGGCATAGCAATTTAAATTCTAAATTATTAAATTTTATTTGGGGAAAGCTGACAATGGGACAGACACTTCTGATAATCATCAACATAACACCAAGAAACTATAAGGGCACCCCAGAGGAGCTGAAGCTACCTTCTATTGCCAGCAGGACTTCCAGTGGAAGGAAGAGGGGGAGCGGTGGAAGGGCCTGGGCCAAAACCAAACATGCATGAAGGAAATGGTCTGATGAAAGGAACCAGATGGGGAACCAGGATGACACCAACTGGTAGAGGTGGGATGGCAGGAGGCTAAACAACTAAGCTTGGAAGTTATCCATAAGGTGAGAGTGAAAGTGACGCACAGCTTCATGGAGGGTTGGGGTAGTACCAGAAAGTGCATCAAGGACAATAGTGTGGATCATCCATAATGTTTTAAAAATTAATGCGTGGAGAGAAGGGTGGACAGGGGAGGTCATAGAAAAGGTGAAGATAATCTTAGACAGGCTAAAAACTATACTCACTTCTTGTCAGACATTTGCCCTCACAGCTCCAAGAAAAGAATGTTTTGGTTGAAATGAGTTGATTCAGGAAAATGTCAGACATTTGAGAGTTTTTAAAAATATTGAGGGTAATTTAAATGATATGAACAATTTTATTGGCTAAAAGACCCTGGATGATTCTTGCTGGAACCCCAAAAATTGGGGCAACACTTCTCCAAATACCAAATGGGCTATTATCTCAAAATCAAGTAATCAGATTCCTCTGACCACATGGGCTATTCTGAGGCATCCATCAAAGGGTTCTCCCCCAGCCACATCTAGTTTCATTACAAAACCTAAGTGGGGACCCCCTTTTATAGACTTGATGGAGGTCCCCAAGGTGCAAGAGTTTTAGCTAATGGGGATTGACTAAAATATCAAATTGTTACCCCACAGGTACGTATTGCCTACCACTAATTTCCCATCTGGCATTCAGCTAAATTGAAGGCGAGTTTTCTTATGTAAATGAAGTGAGCTGACCAGGGGACAAGCAATACCAAAATACATAAGGGGATAGGGGAAGGTGAAGTGTAACTAAATTAGGCACCCCAGAGTAGACGAGCTACCCCTATTGCCAGCCAGTACCGCCAGGTGTGGGGGGGTTGAGTGCTCTACTCCAAGGAGGTTTCCCCTGTTATGGAGCAGGTGTGGAGGAAGGGGTCCATGTGTAGAAACCATACTGGGAATTATGACTCTACAAGCCTTTGCTGCCTCAGCTTCATATATCCATAAAGCCAGGCTTGGAAGTGTTCCAGCAGGTAAACGTGGAATCTACTGATTATCCCACGGATGGTTGGTATGGATCCCTTGAAAGCATCCAAAGCTATGGTGTGGATTGTCCACATTGTGATGGTTACTATTAGGGAGCAAAGAGTAGGTGGTATTGGGAATTTGAGTTGGAGTGTGAGGAGGCTCCTGGAGATTGATAATTACTGGTTATTTTGGATCCTTAGCAGGCGCGCAAATTCCCGCCATATGGCTCTTGATGGGGGGCATGCTTCAAGGCGGTGGTGTAGGGTGCCATCCCCTCCACACACTGCACACTCTGCATAAAGAGTTGAAGCGATCTGCTGTTCTGTAGGTTCTTCTGAGGCAGCTCCAGGTGTTAGCTCTTACCCTTGGCTGGAGGAGCGGATGATGTGTTAGCCTCCATATTGCCTTCTGCATTGTTAACTAGTATGGGATGTCTAGAGCATCCAGGTAGTCGATTCTTGCTATGACTGGGGCCACATTGTGTGTGTCCTTAGGGGTTGTCCTCTGGTTCCTTAGCGTGAAGTGGGCTCTGGGCCTTCCCCTTCAATGACTAGTGCCTGTGAGTGTGACGGACCACCCCATGTGTCAAATGGTGCAGAAGAGGCATTTGAAGTGTGGGGGATTTCCATGAGGACCCGCTGCGGTGGGGTTTTTTGCAAGGTATGTGAGCAGGCTGGACGTGTTGTGTGGGTTTAATAGTTTTAGCACCTGTGCAAAGTTAGCCCTCGCTGTTCTGGACCAGTGTTGTTGCGGGAGGTCTGGGGCAAGGACTTCCTTTATCCAGGTTCTCAGTATATAGTTGGCGTGGACCTCAAAGTCTATTAGGCCCATGTCTCCACTGGAGCGTGGGCCAAAGAGTGTTTCCACCCGTACAGGTGGCCAGGTCCCAGGCCAAAGCCATCCCTGAATAAGTGCACGGATTGAGGACATGAAAGTAGGTGAGAAGGATATTGTGTGTGGGGGGAACCACAGCATTGGGAGGATGAGTGAATTGGCAACTGCTACTAGCCCTGTTAGTCCTGAGGATCTTCCGTTAAGGGAGGTGACGCGGTTGGGCATCGTCTGTAGTAGGTTGTTCTCCATTGTCTCGTTGGCATACCCTCATGTCTCCAGCCATACCCCAAGGTGGCGGACAGGGTTGGTTGAAGGAGGTGATGCAAAGGGAAGGATGAGGGAGTTGTTCCTTTGTGGGGGGTGTGAGATTTGGTTGTTGTAGCCCAGTTGTTGGTGTACTTGCCTAAGAGGATTATTTCCGTTTTCCTTTTGTTGAGCAATGCATTGCTCACAATGGAATATTCCTCTAATGTGCATTACAGTTGTCGGGCATCATTGTTGTTAGCTATACCTGTCATGCAGCCATCCGTGAAGGCTATTATCTTGACTGGTGACTGGCCTTGTGCGGTTATGACCATAAGGCATGAGTCAGCAACGCAAAAGAGTGGATCAAAGCTGAAGTTATACAGTAGCGGGCTGAGGGGGTCCCCCTGTTTGAGCCCTCTGTGTGGTGTGATCTTGTTGGTTAGAAAGCCAGGGCCGCATACAGCCATGGATGCTGATTCTGTAAGGAGCATTGCCAAGTTTATGAATCTGGGTGGGAGTTTGAAGGCGCTCAGGCATTCCTTCAGGTACGGCCAGCTAATGCGGATGTATGCCTTCTCCTGGTCTAGGAATACCAGAGCTCCAGATGCTTTGGATTGACATAAGTTGGCGACGGAGTGTATATATTGGTCCAGATTGAACGCCCTGGTGTGAACCCAAACTGATTGGGTGACAGGAAATTAGGGGCAATTGTGCTTAATCTGGTTGCTAAAATCTTTGTAAGTAGTTTTGTATCTTTGTTAGAGAGTGCAATTGGGCGCCAGTTGGCCAGGTCCAATTTGTAACCCTTTTTGTGCAGGGTTATGACATAGGAGTCCTAACCACCAGGTAGGAGACGTGTCTCCAGCAGGCACTAGTTCATAGATGATAAGAGGAGGGGGCGATTTTCTTGAAGAATTTCTTGTAAAATTCATAGGGTATCCCATCAGGCCCTGGCATTTCCTACAAGGTGCACCGCGGACTGTGTCCCAGAGCTCCACCTGTATGATTAGGTTTAGGAGGTTATAGTCCAGAGGTGTGCTTTTTACTTCAGCGGTGTGTATAAATTCTGTGATTTTTTGGGGGTCTGTTGTGGTGTCACAATATAAATCAGTGTAGTAGCGGTGTGCTTCCATTTTGACCTCTGTTGGTTCAGTTGCCATGGTGCCAATAATTTTGTGGACCTGTGTGCATGCAGGCTGGTTGCCGCGGGAGTGGAATTGGTGGAAGAAGTATGTCAAGCAGGTTTGCCTTCTTTTATGAACTTACCTTTTCTTAATACTTTGATTCAGTTCTGGTGTTCAAAAATGAGAGCGCTTAGGCAGGCTAATATTTCCGCCCACTTGTGTCTCCAGTTGGGGCTGTAGCTGGACTTTGGGGCGTTGAGCTCGAGGTGGTCCAGTTTTGCTAAGGTTCACCTTATTATGGCTGTGTCAGCGGTGTACTTATGCAAGGCAATATGACAAGTTTTATTTATTAGTTTGGTTTTGAAATTTGCCCAGGTTTTGATGGGATCCAATACTAACAGGGTTGCGAATTCTGGGTTTGCGGCCTCATGTTTGACCCAGTTGGATATTTTGGGCAATTTTATGTTTTCTGGGCGTAGCTTCCCCCAGGTTGACGCCTATGTGTGGGAGTTCAGGTTGGTGAGAGCTGCACCAAAACGAGTCAGTGGTCAGAGAAATTACTTTTTTTGTTGTGAAGTTGGAAATGTTCAAGTGGTGGGTTTTTGGTGCAGGGATGTAGTCAATGCGGCTCATTGAGATGAGCGTTCCCTTGCATATGTTGGGGCGGGTCATGTTGGGAAGGAGTGGTGACCTGGGGGGAAGGTATCATGAAGGCCTAGGGATGCCTTCATTGCACGGAATTCAATGTGCTCCAGAGGGTATCACCTGGGGTTAGGCCATTGGTCCATGTCAGGGTCATCCCAGCAGTTGAAGTCGCCCAGTAGGATGGTATCAGGTGGAAGGGCGAGTGTTGGGATAGTTTTTAAGGAATTTTTTCCTTTTGGCTGCGGTGCACGGTGCGTAGATGCTTGCTATCAAAATTGTGTCCTCTTGGTTTACAACTGTTGCAACCAGGATGCGGCCATGCAGATATGAGGAGGAGTTTGTTATTTTAATTTTTTTGTATTTCTGATGACCACACCACAGCGTGTCATCCATACTGATAGGGATAGTGAATCCCTGGCTGACAAGGATCCCTCTTCTCCCTGTAGACAGTGGGTTTCTTGGATGGCCAAGATATCTACAGGGGGTTTTCTCAGGAAGTCCAGCTTTTTGGCTTGGGATGCATGAGCCCTGGCTCCCATGATGTTTAGTGTCCCTATTGTCACTGAGGTGCCCGCAGCGCCTCAGGAGCAGTTGGGAGGGCCACCTGGCCCACACCCAACGCCCTTATTGCTAGCCCTGCTTCATGCCATTTAGCCAGTATATTCTGTGACATCGTCCAATTCCATATCATGTGTCGATTTCTCATGGATATTACAGTTTTTAGAATTTGTGGCAGATTCTTCCGCTTGTGACCCATGTTGGGCTGGTGCGGTGCGCTGATTTGTTTCTGTGGTTTTGGGGTGCAAATTTGGAGAATTGGGCCTCGCTTTTCCACTCATAGTGGAGCTGAATTGTTCTGCTAAGTTTGCTTGATTAATACCATTTGGTAATTCAGTCACATTGTTGAAAAATTTTCACTTTGGGCATACTGCTCTGATTGGGTAGCTCAGATAATTTTCTCCATGTCCTCCTCAGCTTGGGCAGTCTGTTCTTATTGGTTGGCTCAGCTGATTTCCTCAATGTCTTCCTGAATTTTTCCAGGGTCAATGGCGGAAGTCGTGAGTGATGCAGAATTGGATGCTTCCCGTTTGTGGGCCTTCTGCATCATTTTGCATGCTTTGGGTGTTACTGGGTCTATGATGAGGTATTGCCCATCCTCTCCCCATTGGAAGGCGTGGTTAGCATCAATCATTTTGCTGAATTCTGCATCATTTTTGTCCATGGCGTCATCACAGAATTCTGGGGCCATGATGCCCTCCTTCATGGGGCATGCATGTTCCTTATGCCCCAATGTGGTGCAGTGGTTACAAATAGGCAGTGCACGTTCCAGTGTGATGCAGAATGGCTCTGAAACCTTCCCATCTGGGAGGTGAAACGCCGCTGTACAAGGGATTCTTGTGAGGTCTGCAGCCACCTTGGGGATTGGGTGGATCATGGAGATTGCCTTTCATGTGCACATGTTCAGCATCAGTTGAAACTATTGTAATTCAAGTTGTTTAATATCTCCGTAGTGTTTAAGTCCAGATTGGAGCTCCTCCTCAATTTGCTTGCAGGGGAGGTTGGTGGGGAGCGAGTCAAATGAAATGAACAAAGAGTTCACTTTGTTTCATATGGTGTGCACAGTGCACACAATTTGTTTGCCCTTGGGGAGGACATCTTTGATGCATACTTTTGTGGTGGTGTCTGCATCATCTTTGGTCTCAAAGCCCAAATTGACCCAGCTGTGTGGGACCATTTCCATGTTAACATACACCGTGTAGGGGAAGAGGGAGGCCTGTGCTTTGCACACTTTCTCCCATAGAGCTGGAGACTCAACCCCTAGGTAGAGTTGGAGACCTTGCTTTACCTTCTTAAGGGGTTGGTTATACTGAATTTCCATGTACTGGTTGTGTTTCATGGTGAACTCCACAAATTGGGGCAGTGTCTCAGTTTGTGGTTTTTTAAAAGCCATGTTTCCCAGTCCCCCTCCAGGGCATTTTTTGCCCTTTGGCGCAACGTTTTTCCCATCACCTGTTACAGCTTCACCCAGTTTAATTGATTTTTGTTGAATACGCCCATCTCTCATGTGTAATTATCAAAAATTGCTGCTCAAATCTAATTGTAGTGACTAATGTTATCGTTATAGGAAAGAAAAGCCTAAATAGAAGTGAGTTTTCTGAGCTTTGATAGCATATTTCCTTATTAAGAATGTAATAAGCCGTTCTAAACTTACCAATGAATTCCCTTCGACCCTCAATACCATTTTAAATACTGGACAGTCAGATATCAAGAGGACTCATCTTTACTTACCCCAATGACACTTAATAAAACTATAAAAACCTAATACTTTCTAGCTTTTAGTGTCTATCACCTTTATTAAATTAAGTGGTTTTAAACCTCTCATTTGTTGGAATTTAGGTGTTAACACACCCAAGCAAGCTTCTTCTATCCTAAATCCAACAAATGGTGCTCACTACTGGGGTAGTACACCACAATAAATTACTAAAAATGGAGGGTGTTGGGGCGAATAACCCTTGAAACCTCCCCTCTGTTTCTAAACCCCAGCTAGCTGCCCTCGAACAACAACTAGCAATCTCTTTATCAAGACTTAAAAAGCTCATACAGTGCCAATTCAAATGTCCCTTGAAGGCTAAGTTCACCCCTAGCGAGGGTAGTATTGCTTCGTTATTATACGTTTAGAAGCAGCCCTGGAAGGGGCGACTGACCACCAGAAGGTTAAGAACATCCTACCTCATTTAAGTCGCTTAGAACAAGAGCTGATGGTCCCTTATATGGATACTCTACACCTGGGCTGAGGTTAAAGAAGCTCTTATAGTGGAATTTGGATCTAAACAGAGTTTAACTAGGGATAAACTGGCTTTTATGAGCTTTAGTATGTATGAAGGTGAACGAATCACTGCCTTTGCTGAGAGATTCTATATTGCTGTTCAGAGGTTATCAGCATCTAACATGCTAATCCTGGATGATACCATCACATCTATGTTATCTGGGTTAGCTTCCCAACCTTCTTTATCTTGGCATTACATTTCCCTAAAGCAAACTTTTAAAAACGTGCATGACATAAAAGATGCCTTGATAGATGTTGCTGATTTGTATACCTGTGCAATAACCAACGTAGCTGTGATAAACCACCAGGTTTGGACTTTTGAGGAGTGCTCAACTGAATCTCCAATGGAAGATGCTATGTTGACTAATATGCGGATTACTACTATGAGCCCAGCACTGGTGGTGCAGCTCACACCTGATCTTCATTTGCCCAGCCAATCTGAGGTTTGCAAACCAGTAAATCAGAGTGCATCCTCGTCCATGGGGCAACGCTCTCAGCCCTCATCTTGCCACCACAATCTGCTTGTGCCATCTAACAAACCTCTTCCAGTGGTTCAAAATCCTAATCCTAAGCCTATACCCCTTTATCAGGTGACATTCACCCCCAACAACAATAAGTTTAAGGAACAGGTTGCTAAAGATAAACCATCTGTTTCCCCTAGGCTCATAGCCACTGATCAACCCAAATCTGGAAGAGTTAAAGTATCCACCTCTACAATGCCATCTCCTCCAGCCACCTCTAATCCAAAACCTGTAGCTATGAGGAAACTCAAACCTCTCCCTTTGGTGACAGTCGCTCCCAACAACCATGGGCTCAACGAGAAGGCTGCTTAAGCTAAACCGCCTGCTCCTCCAAGGATCATTGCTGCGGATGGGCCCCCAGCTACTAAAGTTATGGCCTCCACCACCAACTGCTCTTCTAGCATTCACCCTATGTATGTGGACAACCCTTTGGATGATGAGTCTGAAGGGGGTTATGAGGACGTTGGTTGTTATGTTCTAGGAGCTCATGTTGAATTAGGTATACCGATCATCTGAACCCTGAAGAAGTAGATAAAGCCCTGATCCCTCAAGAACCTACCTTAATCAAGTGCTGGGGTGCCCTGAGGTCATTGATACCTCTAATGATGCTGATCAGGTTATCAATTCGCTGATATGACCAATTCATCATGTTCACACTCTACAGTCCATTAAAGATAACTACCCTTAGACAGCGAAAATCTTGCCTCTACTCTCCAGCTTAAGAAAGTATTAGCTCTCCCCCTAAATTTGGCGGGACCATAATTAAGGTAAAGGTTGTTGTTCAAAAAGTCAGGTTAGGGCTACCTTGGACACTGGATCTCCTGTGAACGTTCTCTTTTCCAAGCTGATCAAGAAGCTTAAGCTGGCCCCTGATCTTGAATGTACGCAGGAGTTTGGACAGGGGGTCCCAACAACATCTGTGCTATTGGAGCCTTGGACAGGGGGTCCCAACAACATCTGTGCTATTGGAGCCTACTCTTTTTGCCAATTCATATTGGAAAGCTTGTATTTTCAGCTCCCGCTGTGACCTTGGATAATAACGCTTACAATATGCTTATTGGCACACAGTTTATGATTGAGTATGACGGTACAATCAACATGAAACAGGGCTACCACTCTCTACTCGGCTATGAAGTTCCTCTACTCTTCATTAATTAAGAACCCCATAAAAAGGAATACTCCTGCTTAGTTGAATACCAGTCCTCTGCTTTAACTTTATTCTACCCGACCTCTGGATGCAACACAAAAAAGTTGCCTGTGTAGATGCTTCAGAGGGCATTCCCTTTTATGCTTCAGAGGAAACAGTAATCAAGGATGGTGAATAACGGGTGGTCACTACTAATATTACTTTACAGATCCCCAGAGCCTGTCTGCTGCACATAACAAGCATTGATGGATAAGTTCTTTTAGACCCTGGGTATTGCCAGGTATACTAGACCCTGGCTATCAACAACCCATTAACATCCTATCGGGGAACCTTACTAATAAACCCATCATTTTCAAAAAACATCAAGAGATAGGGTAAGGTCTGCTAATTCCCCTCGATGAGATTAACAGTGTCCACTTTATTGGGTTGATGTTGGACATGAGTTTACCCACTGACAAGATGGTGTGTGCTCTGCCTAACGTCCACAT
This sequence comes from Massospora cicadina, assembly GCA_022478985.1. Lineage (NCBI taxonomy): Eukaryota > Fungi > Entomophthoromycota > Entomophthoromycetes > Entomophthorales > Entomophthoraceae > Massospora > Massospora cicadina. The sequence goes on from JAKSZP010013238.1 coordinate 190,872, forward strand.
CTCAGATGATCTAACCCCAGATGAGCATAAACAAGTTATTCACTACTGGATACATATAGTGATATTTTCTCTAAGACTGACATGGATTATGGGCATATGAAGGGGTGGAGCCACTCCATTGATGTTGGTGATGCACAACCTATTTGATATAAACCTTACCATAAGTCCAAGGTTTAGGAGAAACAAATGAGGTTTGAACTCAAGCAGCTGCTAGACGCTGGGTTATTAGTACCATCCCAATGCCCCTGGGCGTCTCCTCTCTTATTAATTAAAGAGAAAAGTGAGAGGTCATTAGGTAGTGATGGACTACCTTAAACTAAATAGCCTCACTAAAAAAGGCAGCTATCCTATCCCACGCATAAATGATTTCCTTGCACAACTCTCAGGCTCAAAATACTTCTCAGCCATGGACTTGGCCAGCGGATATTGGTAAATGGACCTCTCTCCCCAAGATCAGGAGAAATGCGCTCTTGTTTGCAGTTAAGGCTTATTTCAGCCTACCCGCTTACCCCAAGGGCTGTGCAATGCGCCGGCATCCTTCCAACCTGAAATAAATCACATTCTGCGAGACCTCAAGCTAATCTGCATTAATGACTATCTTGATGACAACAATGTCTTTTTGGCAACATTCACTGATCATCTCATACATTTTAAAAGAAGTCTTTCAAAGCCTGCGAGCTTCTAATATCAAGTTGAAACTGTCAAAATGCTCTTTATTCCTAAAGAAGCTAGAGTTCCTCGGACATGCTATCTCCCAAGAAGGGATGCGGCATTTACAAGATAATGTCGAAGCTATCTCTAAAATGCCTGTCCTACAAACCTTCAGGACATTCTGGTATTTTTGGGTATGATGGGGTATTACCATCAGTTTATCCCCAAGTTTGCCCAGCTCAGTGAGCCTCTCGTTTGACTATTACTAAAAACACCCTTTTTTATTTGGGGTACAGAACAAGAAGCTGCTTTTGATACATTGAAGCAACTGTCACAACAACGTCCTATCCTATGGCATCCAGATTATAATAAACTTTTTATTTTATTTACTGATGCCTCAGACTATGACATTGGGGCCATCTTAGCCCAAATGGATGAAAATGGTGTAGATCATCCTGTATCCTATTTCAGTAAGATGCTATCAAAGGCGGAATGCAACTACAGCATCACCGAGAAGGATTGCCTTTGCTGTTCTGTTAGCTGTAAAATGGTACCGTCCATTCTTGTATGGCACTACTATCACTAGTTACTGACCACGATTCCCTGAAATGGTTACAGAATATGAAAGATCCTACTGGACGGTTAGCACGATGGTCTTTAAAGCTCCAGCATTATGACATGAAGATTGAACTTTGTGCTGGAACCCATCACATGAATGTTGATGGGTTAACTCGTGTGCTCATTCTGCATTTGGATAATAGTGAGGCGGAGAGGCTAATGATCTCTTAATGACCCCCTATGACTAGGAGGATGAGGATAGCCTAAACAGAAGATGATAGCCTGGAACTCCAAAACACCAAAGTGGAGAACAGGAAGTTGTATAAGCAGGTGGGGGCAAAGTGGCTGCCTTATTAATGGCCCTCAGAACGTGTACCTGTTATTATGGAGGCTCACTATACCTTAGGTCATGGAGGAGCAAAGAAAACCTATGAGTGGATTAAGGATTGGTACTATTGGGAAGGAATCATGGAAGCTATTATCAAAGTCTTGAATTCCTGCCTCACGTGTAAGAAGCAATCCAGTTTCAAGACTAAATGCCAATATCAACCCACTCCCATCAAAACCATTCCACACCATCAGTCTAAATATAGTAGGTCCCCTCCCACAGGCTATCAGTGGGAATAAATTAATCTATTAGGTATTGACCACTTTACTAAGTGTGTTGAAGCCGTGGCCCTCCCTTACCAAATGACCAAGGCCATCACAACATTTTTCATCAAAATATTTTTCGCCATGGTTGTTTCAAAGTAATACTCTGCAATAAGAGTAAAAACTTCACCTCCATAGTAGTCAAGATCCTGGCTACATCTATGGGGACCCAACAACTCTTCTCAGCCCCATAGAATCCCTTTACTAATGGAACTGTGGGGGAAGAAAATGGAACCTTAGTTTCCACCTTGAGTAAAATGGCCTTCTCTGATCCACTTCACTGGGATCAATTCCTACCCAGTGCTCTTATGGAATACTAGATTAGTTATCACCAGATCCCGAAAATGTCCCTATTCCGTGTTCTGTATGGGTGGGAACCAGGGATACCCGCCCTTTTAGCTAAAAGAGTTTATCCTCTAAAGTTGAGGAACCTGAAAAATCCATGAGAAGATTGGCTCAACGTATCATTCAGCTTTAATCAGAGGCTATGACAAACTTAGCTAAAATGGTTACAAAAGAGGGACAAGAACCAATGAGTTTCAGGCTCCCCTTCCTTCCTTCAAAGTGGCTGACTTGGTCATATATTACCATAACCGCATTACACCCAGAAGTGGCAAGCTTGGATCTATCTGGGAGGGTCCCTTCACTGTCACCTACAATAGAGGTGACGAGTATTCTATAAAATCGTTGGCTACCAGTATCACCATAAGTCTGGTACATGGCCGCTTCCTACAGCCCTATTCTACCCTCAACATTCTTGGGGGGGTGATGTCAGACAAATGACCTCACGGCTCCAAGAAAAGAAAGTTTTGGGTTGAAATGGGTTAATGCAGGTAAATGTTAGATATTTATAAGTTTCCAATAATACTGAGGGTAATTTCAATGATAAAAATAATTTTATTGGCCAAAAGACTTTGGCCAATTATTAGTAGAGCCCCATGAATTGGGGCAACACTTCTCTATATACCAAATGGGCTATTATCTCAAAATCAAGTAATCAGATTCCTCCGACCACATGGGCTACTATGAGGCATCAATCAAAGAGTTCTCCCCAGCCACATTTAGTTTCATTACAAAACCTAAGCGGGACCACCCTTTTATAGGCTTGGCGGAGGTCCCCAAAGGTTCAATAATTTTAGCTAATGGGGTGGCTAAAATATGATAAATCGTTACCCCACAGGTACTATTGCCTACCACTAATTCCCCATCTGTCATTCAGCTAAATTGAAGCAAGTTTTCTGAGCTTTGATAAGCTGAACTCACATATTTCCTTATTTGGACTGTAAGAAGCCGTCCTAAACTTACCAATGAATTCCCTTTGAGCCTAAATACCATTTTAAAAACTGAACAGTCAGATATTGAAAGGATTCGTTTTTTTCCTTACCCCTGTGACACTTGATAAAACTATAAAACCTACAACCTTCTAGTTTTTAGTGTCTATTACCTTTATTAAATTAAGTGATTTTAAACCCCTCATTTGTTGGAATTTAGGCGTTAAAGCACCCAAGCGACCTTTTCTATACTAAATGCAACACTACTCGCAAAAGAGATGCATAACATCCCACCAGATTGCCTGAGATGGTGGGAAATCTTCCAAGCGATGGACTAATGACCCACATTGACCACACACAATGCATGAAGCCTGAGAGGCATTGGATCACTTAGCAGTCTGGTACACCTTTCTCAGGCATTTCCACATATGGGCGCGAATCTGGTGTTGTAACAGAGGATGGTGTGTGTACCACCAAATGTCCCTTTGGGTCTCCAGAGAGTACGGGATGTCCAGCTTGTCAAGGTAGTCCACACGGGCAATAATGGGGAGACATTGGGGTACCAGGTTGTTTAGAATAACTTGCCCACAGACTTCTTGTTTAAAACGGGGAGTAGGTCGATCCCTCTGGGCAGTGTGTCCTCTGATGCTGATTCTCACTCAGCACTCTGCATAGAGAGGAGAATTCATTTGAAGTGGGGCATCATCCCATGTAGGCCTGTGGCAGAGAGATGAGAGGCCAGATAGTTAACTAGAGAATGGGGGTGGGTAGGATTTTGGAGGCAAATGGTGTGGGAAAAATTTGAGCAGGCCGCGTGTGACCAGTGCTGGTCTAAGAGTGTGGTGTTGGTGACTGCAGCAATCCAGGTGCCAAGTATTTTGGTGGCATGGGCCTAGAAGTTGAGCAAGCCTATACTACCACTATGGCGAGAGCCAAACATGACATCCAGGTGCACTGGGGGAGGGCGGCCTAACCAAAGCTTTCTTGTAGGAGGCATACAAAGAGGTGAAGAAAGCGGGGGAAAAAGCGATGGCATGGGCCACAAACCATACTTTTGACAGGAGCATGGAGTTGGCAAGCAGAACCTGGCCTGTTAGGGTAGTCTGGTGGGCTCTGAAGTGGGAGATGCACTTTGTAATATTGTCTAGGATGTGGTGCTTCATTACTGAGGAGGTAAACCTCCCGCCTCCAGCTAAACTTCAAAATGGCGCATCAGACCAGCAGTGGATTATGACACAAAAGAGAGTACAAGCGGGGCGGTATGGGGTGGCTGGGGCAAGCAAATCAGAGAGCTAGCTGCCAGAGCAGGCTGACAATGGGGCGTTGGTGACCAGCGGGCTTAGTAATGGCCAAGGAGAATGATTTTGGTACTGGAGGCATTAAGGGCAGAGTTACTGACCCTGGAGTAACCCTGGATAGTTGCCTCCAGCACGCTTGCATCAAGGTTGTAAGATACCAGAACTACACTATCATAAGCGAATGCCAGCATCCTAACAGGTGCTTGGCCTTGAACATGGACACCAGTAAGGCGTGCATTCACACTGGTAAAAGTGGGTCGAGGCTGAAATTGTATAAGAGGGGACTTAAAGGGTCGCCTTTGTGGAGACCCCTTTGAGGGTGAACCACATCAGTGAGGAAATCAGAGCCACACACTGCCATTGTGGCAGAATGCATGAGCAACATCACATAAATTTATGAACTGGGGGGAGGTGGAATTGGTGAAGGAAGGCTTTGAGATAATCCCAGTTGATACTGTCATAAACCTTTTGTTGGTCTAATAACACAAGCGCCCTAGTATTCAGAGACTGGCAGTCGTTGGCCACGGTGTGAATATTGTCCCATATTGACCGCTTGGGTATAAAACCAAACTGCTCAGAGGATGTTACTTCAGAGGCAACTTCCCCTAGGCGGTTGGCCATAATTTTAGTGAATAACTTAGTAACTGTATTAGTAAGTGATATGGGGCACCAGTTCGCCAAGTCCAGCTTATCTCCTTTCTTATACAGCATTATCATATAGGCCTCCTGGCCTTAGGAAGGATGAACATTTTTAAAAAACATATGTTTATTGAGGCAAGCATTAATTAGGAGAAATAATTAAAATATTTTTTGTGGAACTCATACGGAATCCCATCTGGACCTGGGCACTTCCTGTGTGGTGCACCATAAACGGCATACCAGAGTTTGTCATAGATAGTTAAATTTGTTAACTCCAGGTATCTGAAACGGTGCAGATATGCGCGACATTGAGAGTCTCATCAATTGCAGCAAGTTTGACAGGTTCAGACTTATAAAACTCAGAGTGAAAATTACAAACATTAACTGCCACTTTGATTGGAGTGTTTGAGACGGAGTTGTCCAGTTGCCTCAACTTTTTTCAGGACAAGCACTGTCGTGGTGTGAATAATTTGTGGAAAATTAGCTGTAGCACATATTGCCCACCATTATATTTTTTTGCTTTAACTTGACACAAACGAGATGTTTGTGTTGTTTTATCAGTGCGTTGAGATGAATATACTTCTGTCCACTTATGACCCCATGATGGGCTGTACCCTGTCGCAGGGACATTAGACTCCAGGTGGGCCACTTCTGCTAGTGTGCACTTAATGAACACCAAATCTCATCGCAAGAGAGTTGCGATGAGATTTGGTGTACCTGAAGGATGGTGTTTGATTTGAAGGATGACTAGGTAGAAAGTGGATCAACACAGAATGATGTGTCAAACTTTGGCGCTGAAGTTTTAATGTCTACCCATGCTGAAAACATGGGCGACGTGATTTTATCTGGGCAAAATTTGCACCATTTTGGCGCCTGTGCCACTGGGCTTGACAAAGTGTAGTTACCAACACCATCCTGTAGTTGGATAAATCAATTTTGTTGTATTAAAGTTCTTAATATGGAAGAGAAAGTTTAATTTGGCAAGAATGAGGTCAATAGGTATCAAAAAAGTACCAAGGTGGCTTTAATAACGCAGAGTTTGACATGCCCCTGCGGGGGAGGTAGGCGTTGAAGGCCAGCGGTTGGTGGCTGGGTTGGCCCAGCAGTTCAGGTCGCCCACCACAAAGGTTTAGGGGGAAGTGGGAGAGAAGTTATGAGCAAGAGGAAATACCAGCAAGCCCGCGTACAGGTTGGGGCGTAAACATTAACTATTGCGTGCACTTTATCATCCCATGAAAAGGACATGACCAGCACATGACCATCAAGATATAATTTTAAGATATAAATTTAAAACTATGGGACGCATTTATAAGCACCTCACAGTGCGGCGACCAAAAAGAAAGGTAGGGGAGGAGCATGGTTGCCCATGTGTCCTTGGCACTGTGTGGACAGTAAAATTCTTGAATTTCCAGGATGTCTACCAATATTTTTTTTTAAAACTCAATTTTTTAGCATGGGATAGTGAGCCCTTGAGTCCAGTGATGTTCAACGTCCCTATTGTGAAGGAGACCTTCATTGCACCTTAGGTGCAATGGGAAGGGCCCCCTTGTCCTTCCTCCTCCTCTTATCAGCACGCTTTTTGATGTCATCACATGTGTTCTGTGCTACCAAGTAAGTGTTCTTGTTGGTTTCCTTAACTTTAGGTTTAGTTTCAGTTTCGGTGATTTTTTGAGTTAGGTCGACTTTTCATACTGAGGTGCTCCTGCGGTGCACCATTGGAGGTTGACAAAAACTTGGGCAGTGTTGGGTTGGGAGAATCAGATTCAATTGCTGCATAGTAATTTTGCTTGGGTGAAACTGACTCAAACACCTGGTCCACAGGTTGGTGGGCCCAATTTGATTGGTGAGCAAATTCTTGAGCTGCTTCAGCTGCGAATGACTCAATGTTGTCTTAGATCTGGGAAGGCGGGATCACAGACGCTGCCAAAGCCACTTCTCTACGGGCCTATTTGGCCTTTTTGCGCTCTTGTGGGAACACAGGTTTAACCTGAAGATAACACCCCTGCGAGCCCCATGGGAAGATGGCATTGGTGTCAATGGTGGTTTTGTAATGGGATCAGCGCTTCCCATTGCATCTGGGAGAATTTCATGCTGAGTGACGCCCTCTCTTGAAGGGCAGGTGTGTGCTTTATGGCCAAAAGCATGACAAAAGGTGAAGATAGGAGGTGCGCTATCCACCATAATGTGAAATGGGTGGGAGTCCTTCCAATCAATATTGAAAACTGTGGTGTGTGGGATATGAGTTAAGTTTTCTGCAATGACCGCATATGGGGTGATCACTGCAATTGCTTTGCCCGTGCTAAGTTCTGGCATAAGCGTGAAGCGCTGCATTTCAAAAGAGTGTAAATATTAGTAACTTTTTAGTCCATCAAGAGATAGCGTTTTAATTCTTCACGTCTCACAGTTGTGGGGAGGAAGTCAAATGTGACAAAAATTTGGTTAGATTTAGTCCAACACATGAGCTTCATTATGACTACACGTTGACCATCTGGGAGATCAACCACCACTCGTACCTGTGCAGCTTTGTCCACTGATAGCACATTTTCAAACCCTAGGTCTAACCAACCCCAGATCATAGAATAAGGTGCGACGTACACTACAGCAGAAAGTGTTTGTGCACATCACCACAGAACTTCTCCCAAAGTGCCATTAAAGTAAATATCTAAAAAATCTTGAATCTTGTTCTCCACTGATGACAGAGGCTGGGAATGCGAAATTTTTATGTATTGATTGTAATTTGCTTGCCAAGCTAAAATCTCCAGAGAGATACTCACCGCCATTTTTTACTTTTTTCATGGTCACCGGTGTCACTGAGGCGTTTCCTAACTTTGGACGGTGCAAAAACTGACTCTGTGCCCTTTACCACGCTTGCACAACCTTTACCCAACATTAGGTGCACACTTATCTCCTCGTAGAGATTATCAAGCTTTATGTCTTGAATCAAATCAGTTCTAATAAGTAATTGCCATGAGAAAGAAAAAATTATATATTATTTAGTTATTTATGTAATAAACGTATCTAAAAAGTATCAGTCATCCTATAAGTTAATGTCTAACCTTAATCAAACTCATGAAATTGAACCAATAAAGCTTCCACCAAAATTTATGATCATGGCGCTTGCTACCTCTTTTCTTGACTAAAGGCGCTTGCTATTATAATTTCTAAGGAATTAGAAGGGCGCTATAAAATTGTAAAGAAATTCTCCTTTAATCTTTGGGGTGCACCTAAGGACTTTACTCACTAACTTATAAAGAAGTGATAATTGAACCAAATATAAGTGACTTAATGCTAACGTTGGTGACCTGATGTTCTACATTATCCTTACCCCTTATGTGGGAGCTGTGGTTTCCTGTAGCCAAGTTTAAAACGCCTCTATTGCATTTCTATGTATTGTAAAGATATCTAGTGAACAACCTTAATCCTTCAAACACAAGGTAACCCAAATGATAGATTTATCTATGGTATACTAGATACTTTTAAAAACAAAAATTTATAGATAAAATCTATAGTGAGAAGATAAAATCTATAGATTCTTTTATGTAGAAAGTATTGAGCGCATAGGTATCTAACCTAAAAAATCTTAAAGATCCTCCTCTAGGAATTTTACATATATGATGGGTGGCTCAAAATTTATTTCTATATATAGGTCTATCATCTGTATGTTTAGCTTTGATATATTGATTTGAGGGTATACGCAATAGCAATACTATCATAAACAATCGTTGTCATAGTACCACCTATCTTTGGATTTAACCATGATCATCTAAAGTATGTCAAGCTGAGTAATGCCTTGACGTCATCTAAACCAACCATATATAAGTCATTTAGTAGTAAAAACATCAGTCTAAATATGCTTAGAAGAGGTTAATTAGGTAACGTATACCATATAAAAATTTAATGCTAGATTAACTTTTTACTTTATAGAATTAGCAGTTTTAACTTG
>JAKSZP010013239.1:0-198975 GCA_022478985.1 Massospora cicadina
CTTCCTCGCAACAAATTAAATTAATAATTATAAAAAGCTGCGAATTTGTTTCTGTCTTAGGTTTATTATAATCAAGCTACTTTATTTTTAAAGGAGCTGTGGCAATCCCATCCTTCAGAATTAGGTCTTTATAATGAACTTAATCTATGAATTCACACTTAAATGGCTTTGCGTACCAGTCAGCCTTCTGCTGTGCAGTGGCTATTATGGAGTGGTGTCAGGAAAACAGCAAGTTATTTTTAGACTGTCCTGCCAGTTTAAGTGCTGAAGCACCCAGACAGAAAACCTGAATGCCAGTGGCACTGCTGCTGGTACGATGGTTATGGAACCAGAAAGAAATTTCACCATTGAGTACCCATGAGTCATGATCATTTATAGGCACATAGCAAAGTACCAGGTGAACACGGCCACAAACCCCAAGGGTTAATGGAATACAGGCGGAAAGGGCGGTTTAGTTTTAAGCATAAAAACTAGATTTGGGTAAAGGGTTTTAATGGAAAGAGAAGAAAGAAAATTGACTAACAATTTTCTCAGTGCAAAGCAACTGATTAAATAGTGTTCAATTGATAGTGGGTCAAAGCAGGGATTAGGCCCCCAAATTCGACCTAACCTGACAAATTTTTGGGGGAAGGGGAGGATAATTCTAATTATAACTGGAATCAAGGGGTTTGGCATGGCATGCCAAGTTGCTACCAGTTTGTCCACGAATTCCTGGACTGAGGCTTGACTGCATTTATGTCAGTTAGCATGATAGCGTCTGTCCTGCCAGGCAGCGGGAATTCTCCAGGGCCACCCCACACAGGGGCATTCCCAATTGGTTGGAAATGGGTTTGGGATGACCAACCCACTCATGCCCAGTTGCTGGGGCATTTGTTTAGCCAAATGAATTGCATCAGGTGCAAATCCAATTTTTGAGCTAGGGGTTTCTGATCATTGGGGATTGTCCCTGACAATTCTGAGGGAACTTTAGCTTCAGTGATTGTAAAACTTGATGACTTAATGTCACCTGTTTTTTGGCCAATAACAAACCAGATGTCTTTTCTAAATTGATGAAACTCTGCCCGACGGACTTTATTCCCATTGAATTCTGACATATCAGCTTCAATTCTGAGGATTTGACGCCAACGGTTTTGTAAAGTACCTCCCGCTCATGAGGAAGATGGTTACCAATAATTTTGGTGCAGATTCCCTCAATACAGTGAACTAGTTCATTGGAGGCAAAATAAGGGCATGGAAAGGAATCTTCAGAGGAAGCGCTGTTACCCAGCACACATCAACCACATGGGCGAGGTCTCCCTGGGTGCTTAGGGTACATCCACCCTCTTTAGAATCTTCTTGTTTGGGAATGTGAAAATCGCCCAAAATTACGCAAAGGGGACGTTCCCCTGGACTTACATTACCCTTTCCTTTCGCCAAAGGAGGGGCACTTCCGCCAGGAAACTGCATAATGGCTACTTTTTTGTGCGACTTGGGCAACTTGATCGCCATTAAAGTCACAACTTTTGGGGGGGACGGGGAGCATCAGGATGGGACACATGAAATGCCTTTACCAGTTCCATGCAGTTTGCGCAATTGTGGTCCTTGACTCAACTGTTCTCATAGGCCAGATAGCCCTTCCAGGCGACAAGATACTGAAATGACCTTCAAGATTTGTGGGACGCTAGGATGCTTTCCACCTCAGCCTCATCCGCGTTCTCAATTACTATTGGCCTAGGATCAGCAGGAACGGTCCCCTTGCATTGGGATGTCATGATTCCAATATGACTGGATGATAATCGTGGGACAGCAGGGCAGAATCCGCCAAACATAGTATCAGTTACAAGTATTTGTGTGCCTCGAGATGAAGCGATATTGGGATATAACGGGTTTTTATTGGATATGATGGGTTTATTGAATTGCCTCTATATAAAGCAATAAGGCGATAAGGCGATTTTGACATATGACAAATATGAAGTAAATCACCTACAATTAGGGCGACAGAGGATTAGAGAATAACCAGCCAAATTCAAGGAGAATTGGCAGAATAAAATAGCCCAAGCCATGAGAAGCAGTATTACCTGAAGCCGCTGTATATAAGTGAGATGGGCAATTGAGAGAAGAAGGTTGTTTTTAGCGTAGAAGAGATGGGACAGAAAAAGGTAGCTGTATTTATAAAAATAAATAAATAATTGATTGGGGCAATTGCTCCTATTTTTAAGTATACTTTCAAGTGTTTAAAGGACTAACAATCCCCACATCATCTGTCTGTTGCTCAGTGGGTTTGACCCGTGCGAATAATGTGATGGATCCTAACAATAACATCTAAAATTATAACAGGGGACAACTGAGATACATGGAAGATGGGATGCAGTTTCCAATGAGCTGGCAACTTTAACCAGAAAGCACCATTGTCCAAGTCTTCGTACACCAAGTGGGGACCAGCCTGCTTCCTTGCAAACTTCCAGGAAGGTACCTGAATCTGCAAATGGCGTGTATTGAGCATAACATATGAACCCACCACTATGTCGTGGCCAGGAAGCCATTTTTTATCTGCAAACTACTTGTAATCATCAATAGCTTAAACGAGATGCTCCCGCACTAAGGACTGGGTAGACTGAATGTGCTCAGCATGATCTGAGGTAGCTGAAACCTCTGGACGCAGACAGGGGCTTACTGAAAATGAGGGATTATACCCCAACGTTGCTTCATAGGGAGAAACCCCATAGAGGCGTGAGTTCCGTTGTTATAGGAAAATTGAGTGAGGGGGAGGTCACTGGCCCAGGTATCTTGTGCAGCCGCAGCATAGCAGTGCAAATACTGTTCCAAAATTTGGTTAAACCACTCAGTTTGTCCATCAGACTGAGGATGTTACACTGTGGAATGGCAGGGGGTAATTTTTAAGATGTATAGAAGCTCATTCCAGAAACTCGCTGTAAACTGGGGCCCACAGTTGCTGATGATCTCCTGCGGGAGACCAAAAATAGAAAACACATGGAGTACAAAGAGTTGAGCTAGATCCTAACATAATTGCAGAAGAGCATAGAATAAGTAGGGAAAATTTAGTAAAATAATCAACCACCACCATCCACATCATGAATCCAATAGAACAGGGAAGCTCATTAATAAAGTCCACAGACACTGATGTCCATAGTACCTTCGCCTGTTGTAAAGGATGAAGAAGACCCTTCCTTCCTGATCAATCCAACTTGGTCCATACACAGGTAACACAATCAGCAATCTAGGATAGAACTTCTTTTGATAAGCCCGCGTAATTAAAAGTCCACCTGATTAACTCAGTACATTTCTTATTGACTGGATGACCAATTGAAAAAGGGTCTTGATGTGCCCAAACACTTCAGCTCTGAAGAGAGGGGGGACCCAAACCCATGACCAAAAATAAATGAGACCCTCCACCAAGGAATATAGGGAATGTTTATGAGTTTGAAGGGAAAAATGGTCTAATAACTCCACTCATTTGGGACAGGTCATTTGAGCTGCTAAAACCCATGAAAAAGAGGAGCGTCAGGAGCAAATTTACTGAGAATACCACGAGTGGTAGAATAGATAAAATTTGTGTGGTGGGAATAATGGTAATTAGGTCCACTTCATCTGAGTCTGTGGGGCAATGAACTGGGTTGCAGCTAAGGAAATTGGGGAGCACAACTAACGCACCTTTCACAAATTGTATTTAAAATTGAAACTGCAAAAATCTGATAGGTATGAGCTTGCCTATGTGCCAATTTCTACGGCTTTCAAAAATACAGAATAGCTTAGTGATCTGTAAGCACAGTCAACTCATGCTGAGCGCCTTATAACAGATACCGCCAATGAGTTAGAGCCAATGCTATGGCTGCCAACTCCTTATAGATGGCCCAGGAATTCTAAGTAGAGGAGAATTTTCAGGAAAAGTATGCAACCAGATGTTCTAGACCATCGTGCTCCTGGAGCAGAACAGCCCCACTGCCACGGATGAAGCATTGCATGCAATGTAGTATGGTCTGGATGGGTCAGCGTGTTTTAGAATGGGATGTAACAAGAACCTCTTTGATTGACTCAAACGCCTGCTGGCACTTGGGTGTTCAATGAAAAGGAACATTATTACCTGTGAGGGGGTGAAGCGGAGCAGCTAGTTGGGAAAGGGCTGGGGAAAATTTCTTCAGGAAAATAACGGTGCCCAAGGAACTTTGTAACTGTTTCTAGGTTGTTGGAGTTGGCCATTCACGGATGGCATCCAATTTGTTGAGTAAAATTGCACACCCATTTTTTAGGAAAAGGTTTTCAAGAAAAGTAACTCCCTCCCTTTAAAAACTTGCATTTTGAAGGCTTGACAAGCAGGCCTGCCTTATGAAAAGCGGCCACTACCACTTATAAGTCTTTTACATGTTGTTTGAGGGAAGGGGGGTGAACCAAAATGTTGTCAATATATGCGACTGAACAAGTAAATTGGAGGACACCCAGCACAATATCAATTATTCTTTTAAATGTGGCTGGAGCATTATTTAACCTGAAGGGCATTACATGGAATTGAAAAATACCTTGATTTATTAAATCGTGGTAAGCCATTCTTGACCTTCCATCACCCATATTTGGTTGAAGGCATTAATGAGAATAAGCTTGGAGATCAAATGAGACTTAGCAATTGCTTGGAAGATAGTTTTCTTCAGGAGCAAAGGGTAGGGATTGTTCTCTGTAATCTTAATTAAGTTCCATAATCCACGCAGGGATGTAGGGAACCATTGGCCTTATTGGCAAAAACGATGGGCGAAGCAACTGGTGATGTCTCTTTAAAAAAACCCTTTCTTAAGCATATCGTCTAACCAAGTGTTAAGAGCAGTCTCCTCCTCGCAGTGTGCAGATACAAGGGACAATTGATATTCACCAACTGCACCATTGTTTGGAATCCTAAGTTAAATTTAGTGTGAGCGGGAAGATAGTCCACCTTCCCAGAATTGAAGATACTTTGATAGTACATTAGTTCTTTGGGGAAATCAGACGGAAGAACCGCAGGAGAAATGAGGGAAGTAATTGAGCTCCAGCCTTGAGTTTTCTTAAGGGTATCAACTAAAGGAAAATACACTTCCGTTTGATCATCAACAAATAACAACATGTTTGACTCTAGGTGAATTCTAACATGTTGTTGGCGCCACCATCCGACTCCCAAGATTACTGGAAACACCAAGTTTGGTATTGTTGAGAACCAATTGAAAAGGCTAAACTTGTGTACTGAGAAAGGTACTAGCCGTCAGACTAGATATGAGGCCTGGGAGGCTGATGAAGCAACCATTTCTAGGGGACCTAGGTTCAGGTCAAGCTCCAATTGTTGGGCTAGCTCAACATTTATAAAACTACCCAAATCTCCGGTACTCACCAAAGCTTCAAAGGAGACATGTTTGGACCCAATATTAATCTTCATAAACAATAAAAATATGCAAAATTCTCTTTATTGGCAGCTGTAGTTGAATCTGTAGACGTGAATGAGATGGTATCAGGATCAGGGGAAACTACTGTTTTTGTAACAAGAGGAAACAATCCATAAGTTGGAATGCCAGAACATACTGACATGGGATGATGGCCACGACAAACTATGGAATGTGATTTGGACAATGATTTAGAGCTTGGATTTGATACCAAGGCCTCCTTGATGGCTCCTATCTTGTAGATTCCATTTTAGGAGGGTGGGCTTGGACAATTTGAGAGGGACTAGGATATTATGGCCATAGTAAAATTTCTTCACAACCTGATTCAGCTGAGAAGAAAGGACCATTGCTACGCCCATATCAATAAGAAAGGCGGTAATGGTTAGGAAATATGGTTGGTCAATTATGTCAGGCAAACAGCAAGTTTCTTTAGACTGGCCTGCCAGTTTAAGTGCTGAAGCACCCAAACAGAAAACCTGAATGCAAGTGGCACTGCTGCTGGTACGATGGTTATGGAACCAGAAAGAAATTTCACCATTGAGTACCCATGAGTCATGATCATTTATAGGCACATAGCAAAGTACCAGGTGAACACAGCCATAAACCCTGAGGGTTATTGGAATGCAGGCGGAAAGGGCGGTTTAGTTTTAAGCATAAAAACTAGAATCGGGTAAAGGGTTTTATTGGAAAGAGAAGAAAGAAAATTGACCAACAATTTTCTCAGTGCAAAGCAACTGATTAAATAGTGTTCAATTGATAGTGGGTCAAAGCAGGGATTAGGCCCCCAAATTCGACCTAACCTGACAAATTTTTGGGGGAAGGGGAGGATAATTCTAATTAGAACTGGCATCAAGGGATTTGGCGGCAGGCCAAGTCCCTACTGGTTCATCCGTAAACACCTAGACTGAGGCTTGACTGCAATTATGTCAGTTAGCATGATGGCGTCTGCCTGGCAGGCAGCGGGAATTCTCCAGGACCACCCCACACAGGGGCATTCCCAATTGGTTAGAAACGGGTTTGGGATGACCAACCCACCTGTGCCTGGTTGCTGGGGCATTTGTTCAGCCAAATGAATTGGATCAGGTGCAAATCCAATTTTTGAGCTAGGGGTTTCTAATCATTGGGGATTGTCCCTGACAATTCTGAGGGAACTTTAGCTTCAGTGATTGTAAAACTTGATGACTCAATGTCACCTGTAATTCTGGCCAATAATTCACCAAATGTCTTTTCTAAATTGATGAAAATCTGCCCGACGGACTTTATTTCTCATTGAATTCTGACATATCAGCTTTAATTCTGAGGATTTGACGCCAACCGTTTTGTAAAGTCCCTCCCGCTCATGAGGAAGATGGTTACCAATGATTTTGGTGCAGATTCCCTCAATACAGTGAACTAGCTCATTGGAGGCAAGTGCAGGGGCCAGTAAAGGGACCTTCAGAGGAAGCGCTGTTACCCAGTACTCATCTACCACATGGGTGAGGTTGCCCTGGGTGCTGAGGGGTACAGCCACCCTCTTCAGACCCTTCTTATTTGGGAATAAGAAAGTCGCCTGATCCATGCAAAGGGGACGTTCCCCTAGACTTACAGTGGCCACATGCTCAGGGGGTGCTGATGGAAAGGGTATAGCACCTTCAATAAGTTATTTTCTGATCACAGTTTGAATCACCTAGAAATTTGAGAGGTCTTGTTCTCTGTTCTAAGGAATTTTAGACATGGATCTGAGAGTTTCCAACCATGTGAAGACTTGTAAATAACCAATAGTGGCTGTTCTTAAGCCCATCAAAGGTCCTCTTAACTTATGCTGACAACAAGAAGGCAAAATATAAACCTTTGATAAAATATCTTCTATATTTAAAATCATTATCACCAAAATAAC
Source organism: Massospora cicadina (assembly GCA_022478985.1). NCBI lineage: Eukaryota > Fungi > Entomophthoromycota > Entomophthoromycetes > Entomophthorales > Entomophthoraceae > Massospora > Massospora cicadina. Next base: position 7,273 of record JAKSZP010013239.1, read on the forward strand.
TATAATAATATAGGAAGATCTGCGAGATAAGCTATTTTGTTGATAGAATATGAAAAGTTTAAATAGTGCTTTTTTTATTAAATAGTACATTATTTAAGACTTAGTTTTCAAAAAATAAACCTCTAGTCAAAAGGTGATTGTGTATTCGCAAATTAGCTTTAGATTCAGCGGAATCTAACTCTCTGATTCTCTAGGATCATCTGGGGTTTTTCCATAAATTATACTGTGGTTCTCTATCCTGCTTGTGAATGCGTGGCTCCTGTCCTGAGCTCAACTGTGGCTCCTGTTGTTAATGTAACCCTTGTGGCTTTTGTGGACACATAAATACATCAGTCATCTCAACAGATGAACTACAAAATTAAAATGCTTCCCATTTGCGTAGTATGCTCCTTACTCAGCTTCATGAAAATGGGAAAACTCTTTTCAAACGGGATTTTGGTAATTTTCTGTCTTTAGCGGTTGAAACCAAAGGTATAGAAGGGGTTCCTCTGAGGCGTCGTCTGCAACGTTGTGTGCATAGAATTTCATACTGTAATTATGACTTAAGCATTCACCTACGTCATGGTGACTGTTTGTTAGTTGATTGGGAAAGTCAATGAGTATATAATGGCTTCCATCTTTAAGAATTTAAAATTACTTAGCTTTAAAAGAGTTTTTATATTTTTAAAATTTTATAGTTGCTGGCTGAGTTAGTTGATACTTTATCGTTTCTCTGACCAGTTTATACACTTTTACTAATAGTATTAACATTATAAATAAAGTTTTTCTGAAGTGGTTTTTATTAGGGCGAGGAATTAACCCTTCTAGTTGAGTTTTTTCAACATTATTCTCACAAAGATGAGACCTAAAGAAATACTTTAATTGCCAAACATGGAATTAGTTATAGGTGATGTGGGTTGTAACAACCTTGACAGAGTAGACAGTTCCTCTTCTCATGACAACAGTTGCAGGTCCCATCCAGTTGGCCTTTAACTTTTAAAGTTGATCTCTGAATATATTGTAGAACATAACTTTCTGTACCACCTTAATATGGGCAACTTGGGTCTTTGGTTACTTTTTTGATAAATTTTTAAGTGACTTCATAAATTTGCTGCTGACATTCTATAGATTTTTAGATAACTCCTCAACTAACTCTTCCTAGTATCTTTTGGGAGGAAAATGCTTCCTACCCGCGTCCATCACTGGGGCTAATAAGCTCAATAACGCGGATTCTCTTCCATATAGCGCTTTGATGGTGACATACCAATAGGTCTGTGGTAACTTAACCAATTAGCAAACAGGTTTAATGGCAACAGGATTTCCCATTTCTATCCATGGTTGACTTTGATATTCTTTTAAGATTAACGCACTAATTACATTATTTCTTTCACTGCTTTCGTTTCTTAGGATTTTGTGGCGTAAAAAACTGCTGCTTGACAACCACTAAGTCCATCAGATGTCTCCGGATCAGAGATGACGTTCTACCTATGATCAGAAAGTATTATATTAAGGAAAAAGTGGCAATTATTAACTTGGCTGTATTCAACTATGCAGTAACTTTTGAGGTAAAGGACTTAATTGTAATCATTTCTAACCACTTGGTGAAGTGATATATTTCAACAATGATATGCTAATTCCCACTGGATGACTTCAAATATGCTCCTACAAAGTCAATGGAATTGCTGTGAAAGGGTGCACTCGGAGAGACATGGTGAAACTTGGACTCATTTGGGAGTCACTTGTGTTGTGCGCACTTAACACAGAACTCCAGAGCCCGACTGATGTCTTCCAACATTGCCTCCCTGTAGAATTCTCCTTGATATTCTAAGATGTCTTCTGGGGCATTATATGGCCTACTTGACGTTCTTTTCCATGATTATCGACATTTGTTTGCTCTACTTAATATATGATAATCATCTCTCTAGTAAAAGCTTTTCCAGCTGACTATCTTTTATCTTATTGCTCTTGAGCAGTTCTTAAATATCATTTTTATTGCATAATCTTCTTCTTTCCATTCCTCTTTTATATTTCCTAAAAGCTTTTAAGAACTATTATTACCTTGGTCTTTTAATTGGAAAATGGGTGATTGTTACAATCCATCTGGTTTAAAATGGTTCTTTAAAGCCCAGTGCAGTATCTCAAAAGTGTAATCTTATAGCTATACGGCCCACCTTGTAAGTATTCCATCAAGGTCTTTTATGTTTATTGACCATCTCAGTGATGTGCGATCCATGATTTGTTTTTAGTGTATGCCTTAAAAAGGTTAAAAGTGGCATATAGCTCTGATAGCTGCTAGGCACTCACAATCTGTTAACATGTATAAGCGCTTTTCTCTAGTTTATATCATCAAAAAATATTATAGGTTAATATACTCCTTCAACGTCCAACTGTGCTAGGATAGCACTTATATCAAAGTCTTTATCATTAGTGTAGATATAAGAAGTCTTTGCAAAATCCTAGTATATAAGGATTGGTCTCCATTAGTTTCTACTTGAGCTGGTCTAAAGGTATCTTTTTTTTTAGTACTAGATGGGTCTAAAGGTATCTTATTGTTCTTAAATTACAAAGAAAAATAACTCTTTATTAAGCATTTGTGTGAGTGGCTTAGCAATGTCCTTAAAGTTTGGCACAAATTGTCAAAAGTAAACAAATCTAAGCGCACTGGACATCTCTCATGTACATGGAGGAACTCATCATGTCAATAGATTCAGCATTTCTTTTCTGGAGCTTGATCCCATCTTAGTTTTTTTATAGTTAAGGGATTCTAACTGGTTTTAGATCAAGCACTTATTTCTTTTCAAATTGAATTTTTCTTACAAACATGTGAGAACTACTTAAGGTGTGCCTGATCATCCTTGGATGTCTTGATGAACAAGCTGAGTTGTTTAAGTAGATGAACAAATAAGACATTTTAAATCTTCAAATTTTGAAACATTACTTGAAGGAACGATGCCAGGGCGTTTCACAAGCCCTGTGGCATATGCGTTGGTTTTTGCAGTCCTTTGCTGGTAATCAGAGATTACTTCTCTTGGTCTTCTGGTTATAGCTCCATCTGCAAGTATCCTCTTGCTAGGTCCATTACTGAGAGGTAGCGCGATCCTACAATCTTTTCAAGGAACATTCAATGCTCAGTAGTGGGTAAGTATCCTTCTTAGTCATGTCATTTAGCATTTTATTATTCATTATTATTTTAATGAATCCAATATTTCTTTCACACTACTAGAAGGGGCGATGCCAAGGACTCTTAGAGGGGCATACCAAGACTACATCCATAAGTTGTTGTAGTACTTCTAAAATGACTTCTTCCTCAATATTGGAACAGCAACAAGGCTTTTATTGGAAGGGTATGGCGCTACCAGTGTCGATCCCACGAATTCCTCCTTTGCAAAGACCATAATCGCTCGTTATAATGCTGAAAATAACTGGTAATAATCCAAGAGTTCGTTCAGTTTACGCGCTTCTTGTGAAGATGGCCCTTGATGCTCAATCTCTTTGACGCCAGTGATGGCGTGAACTAATTGAACATCGGTGTGGAGGTACATTTTTTTGAGAAATAAACTTTCCCTTTTTTAATATTAAAGAGTCCTTGTCAATGTTTCAAGGAGGACTTTGAATTCTCCTTAGTAGGTAGAATTTGAATCCAGGTATTATTCTAGGTTTTGTCAATAACACCTTTGTAACATTAAATCTTGATCATCTTCTGTTTTGGTATATTAATACCTAAGTTAACGAGTATAACCCTCTTCTCCAAGCAATAGGTCCACCATTTTGCTGGCGTGCAAGGCCAAGCCAGACTCTTATTCTACTGTCAGTGGTAGTTGATTTGTTCCCCTACATCTTCAGGGGTTAGCTGATTGGGCAAATGGTTATGCTGAGTTTTTACTTGCCATATAATTTCTTACATCCTTTTTCTCATATTCTTATAAAATAAGTGGCTTCTAATAGCTGAAAAGACAGACTGAACTCTAGTTGAAGTTATGATTTCTCAAACCACAACCAGGAACTGCGTTTTAAAGGGAAAATTTCAGTGGTCATTATCAGGTAACACAGCTGGAGCAGACAAGACAATGCATCCAAATAACAAGGTTTATGTGAGATAAGCTCCTTTTGCTTCGGTTGGCTCAGGCCCAGAAGTTTTAAACTTGTCTGATAGTTGATGCACAGTGCAAAATTCAACCTTATCATGAACTTGGAAGACTTAGTGTTGACTGTAGCGCCTGTATCCTATACTGCTAGTACTTTGACTTTGTATATGGTGACTTTTACCTTCATAACGCTTTGTAAATAGTCATGAACGTGGTAAGTTTAGCACTGAATTTAAGACTGAATATTTCTAACTCCTCAGGAAGGCAAAACTCCTTGAAAGCCATGATGACTTGCAGTCATCAATTTTATTCTTTCTAAATGTGGTTTCACAAAAATCTTGCCATCTAAAATACTGTCAATGATGTGTTTGGGGTTTGAAGCTTTAGCTAGATATACTGTCTGAGGGCTTAAATTCGCTGTTTAGGTCTGAGGTAGGCGGGAACAACCGCTTTACTTGAAGCTCAAATGACTAAATATTATAACTTAACCCACAAACCAGGTTCATCCTCAATGGTTCTGTTGGCATGGTGTGACCTAATTAACTAATCCCATACCCCTCTTTAAGCTCTTCTTTTTATCTTTTTATTTTGTTTAGGACAGCTTTTTCTGAAGTGCCCTTTGTGCAAAAATTGTTAAACTTGAAATTGGAGGAATTTGGGTACTTCCGCTCAATAGTTTGTAAGCCTTCTCATTAGGTTTATCATGGTGACTCTGAGCGATGTAAACAGCCTTTCAGCCAGGGCGGCATTGCTTTTTGTTCTTATGTCTTGACTACTTCTTATAAGCGGCTTCAAGTTCAATAAATGCCTTCTTAATGGCCTTCAAGGATTTTGAGGTTTTTATGATCAAGGGTCATATGCATCAAGAGTTTTAAGTGTGATTTAATTGAACTAAGCAAGATAATTTATACAGTAACTAGATCTAAGGATCCAGTTGCCCAAAGATTTTAGGCTTGCGGTAATACTGGTTTGCATAGTCCACAATTGACTCAAGCTTCCTCATACTCAAGGTAAGAAATCTTTGCTTCATATTCTAGCCATCCTGTGCGCTTCCAAATTTGGCAATAAGAATCTTTCTGACTGTAGCCCAAGTGTGATGGTATTGAAGTGTATCTCTAAACACCTCCTGTGCTTTTCTGCTCATACATTCCTGAATATGGCGAGCTTTCACTTTATCTCTGGCTCCATCCATGTATATTGTATTTAAAAAGAAATATGGCTTTTGTTCCCAAGCCAAGCGAGAACTTACTCTTTATTTATTAGAGTAAATTGGGATCTTCTACAGATTCAATTTAACGTATGGGTTGTAAAACATCGCTGGTGTATTGGTACTGTTAGTGCGTTATCAAAAAAAGGTAAAGGTCTGAAAGAGAAGACATCTCGCATACATGTTGTCCCCATCCTCTTCAAGTAACTAAACTAGTTGTGGCTTTCAGATTGATTAGATTTAGTTTTACGCTTCGTACGTTTTCATTGTTATTGCTCCCTAAGAAATCCAGCTTGTCTTTCACTTGAGTCATGTCCATTTCTCCTAGGCCTTTCTTGCGCTGATAATAATCCAACTTTCTTTAGCTCAAGTGCAAAGTGAGCTACTTGCTGATTAAATTTTTGTATCTTTTACATTCTCTAGATTCATATCTTCTGGAAGTTCATCTCCATTATACAAATCATGGTATCTTCATAGAACTCTCCGCAAATGATTAATAATGCCCTAGTAGTGAGCACCAATTATTGCATAAGAGTTTACTCATTCAGGGATTCTGATAGAAAGGGTTAAGCCATTTTCAATGAGTCATTCATTTGATAAAAAGGTTATCATTAAGCAATCTAGAGGGTCCTATTCCTCTGTATGTTGGACTTTTAGACATGGTTTCAAGCATTTAAAACCATGCTGAAGCCTTAAAAATATGTAAGGGTGATTGTTCCTGAGTACACTAGACTCCTATCAGCCTCTTCTGGAAACAAATTGGCCAAGTCCAAACCTTTAACAATAGATCTTTTATAGTTGGCACATTATCACAAAAAAGCAATAATAAAGTAAGATTATGTGAAAGAAGTTATTTTAGTAAAAATGAAAGTATATATACTGTTTAGGGAAATTGGAGTACAAAAAGTAGGACTTAATTTTTAACAGCTCAACTTTTTCTCATAGTCAATTGTAAATTTGCAACTTAGTTTAGGGTCAGCGGAGTCAAATTACCTGATTCTCTAGGATCTTCTATGTTTCTTCCATAAATAAATTGTGATGCTCAGCCTACTTGTGAATAAGTGGCTCTTATTATGAACTCAATTGTGGGTCCTATTGTTCTTATGAACCTTGTGGCATTAGTACCTGCATGGGTACCTTGGTCAGAGCTCAGTCATTGATATTGCAAAATTAATTTGCGTCAAGTTTTTGGTATTATGCTCATTGCTCAGCTCAATTAAACAGGGAAACAATCTTTAAATGAATATTATAAACTTGTCCATTATTGGCAGTTGAACCCAAAAAGTATAAAATGGATTCTCTGAGGCGTATCTGTGACGTTGTGCACATAGTCTTTCAAACCCAGTTATTATATTTTGCATCCTCTGACTTCGCGGTGACTGGCTGTCAAATTATTTTGGCAGTCAGAGGTATATAATAATCTTGTATTCAGAAATTTAAGACCCTTATGCCTATAAAAGAGAGCTTAAGATTTTAGACATGTTTTGATTGCTCCTCAAGTTAGTTGAGACTCATTCGTTGTTATGTCCAGTTAATTCATTAGTACCAATACACATATCATTTTTGGGTTCTTGTAAGGATTTTCAAAGAGCAAGAAATTTACCCCTCTAGTTATGACTTTCTCAACAGTGGCCACCAACACCAGATTCCTCTCATGATACTTGCCAATTGGAGAATGTATTAGAATGTCACCAATATATGTCACTTCGCAAGTGAACCATAGATTACCAAAGCATGATCAATCAAAGCCAGAACATAGCAGGAGTGTTTTTAAGCCTAGAAGCACGTCCTTAACCTGGCAAATGCCATGTCATGTGCTAATAGCAGTCAACAACTCTTAGCCCTTTTTCATCCATACTTGGTGAAAGCCATTAGCAAGGTCATACTTGAAGACCTTTGACTTAGTATTACTCAGGAAACCGCAGCCTCTAGTAGTAGGGCTAGGGATCAGGAACCTTAACATTGGTAAGGTGTCCGTGATCCATGCATGGCCACAGGGTACCATTAAGTTTTTTAGCAAACACTACCAGATATGATAATGTTTTCGTCTTCTTGATCATCCCCCATGATCAACATGTCGTCAATCTAACTTGTTAAGGATTGATCTTCTGTGGCTGTTTATGGATATAGCAAGCAGTTGATCTTTATGAGATCAACTATTAACCAGAGAAACAAACTGAACTCAGAATGCTATAAAAAGTGGCTGGCGCCATCAACATCAAAGAGTTTTATAAGGTTCCTGTATTAATGGCATAGCACTTATTTTTGGTGAAGAATCAAAATTAAGTTATTTTTACTGCCACAATGTTCTCAATGGGCAGAGTAGGAAAAAGGATAGTCTCTATATAACAATCTAATGAGTTGAAGGCTAACTTGTTCTATTTTAAGGTCAATAGTCACCAATTACTGGCTCACTAACCACCCCTAGGAGCATAGGAACATAAGCTCAGGTATGGCCAAAATGATGACTGTAATCTTATGGTTGTGCGCCCTAAAATGCAGTAGTTCTCAAAGTGGTAATTTGGTTATTGGTCACAAAAAGATCACATTACTGGTAAACTTGTTGTGGTGGAAAGATCTGGAGCTTATGCTACTTTTAGATCAATAAATTTGCCTCAGCACATGTCCACCAACATATTCACTGAAATCTTATAGGTGAATACTGTGATCCACAAATAAACAAGATTTAAGAGCAATAATATATATCTAGTTCTTGATAGAACACGCACTGGGACCATCTTCAGAAGCTGTAACCTATTATAATGTTTTGGTTATTTCTGAGTAAAAATTGACATCACTAAGTAGTATTCTTAGAGCAACGATGTCAATTTAAAATCTGATTGGTTTAAAAAAGGTTTAAATGTACAAATCTTTACTTGTGGGATTTCACACAGTGCTCTTGCTCAATTTGATCCATCACAAAAGCTGGTAGGTAGACAAACATTGTGTGCTCTTCAGAATTCATAGGAATTACACTGACACTAAGTGGTTACATGAAAATGTCCCCTGTAAAAATGATGAACTTGGTATCCTGTATTTATAGGATGAGCTACAAGAATCCCGCTGAGGTGGCAATATTGGATGAGGTAGGCACTTGAAGAGACAAGGAGTTTTTTTCCATCCTCAAGTCTATCATAGATGACCTCATGGGCGAGGCTATAAAACACATTATCTTATACATGCTGGTGTTAACTACATGAGGAAAAGAGCTTGCACAATAACAAGCACCTCTTGGCTCATGCCACCACATGTTAATATCCACGTTGATGTTATCTTGATCATATTAATCTCCTTTATGTGTTTTGTGTTTAGTATCATTATCCTCAGTGTTCATGTCTTCTTTTTGATCATCATAAGCACATACTCATTGGAGGGGGCAGCTGCGGGCCTAGAAAAGCGTCAATATGGCTTCAGGGTGTAAGTATTTGTCTATTGATAATCAGGTTGATATTCCATTTGTTCATTTAATTTGTAGGCGGATTAAGAGGTCTCAGGCATTTTTTACCATTTTGAATGTGAGACTTCCCCTTTGTTGAGTGAGGTGCAGAATGTGGCGTTTACAATGTCATCTGGTGTCTCAGGGAATTCACTAGTTGTTGGAAGCCTAAATATGATCATCCAAGTTCAGAGATAAGGCTCAATGAATGAATAGAGAAAATAATTGCCAAGATATCATGTTAGTGTGGCAACCATTAAAGGCACGATAGTGAATAAAAAAAGAGAAGATTTTTCCAATTAAAATCCAGGTATAAAAATCAAGCGCTCAATCATTGGTCTCTCCTTGCAGGGCGTTAAGTAAGGATACTGACTCCCAATCTTCTAAGCTTTATGTTTTACAGGCTAGACTTGCACGTAGTTTGAGCTTGGATAAGATGTCCAACAACCGCTTGGAAACTTTGTACAAGGGTAGGATGTAGCTCCACTACAGTAACATTAGACGCGTATACTTGAGAAAGTGGGTACTTTTGGGAAGCACAGAAAAGTATAACTTGCTTAATGACTTTTATTAAGTTGACTCAGACCAACACGTCAAGAGTTTAAACAATTTTACATATAAGCTTTGTTTGGTGGGTGAAAAACCAAGATTTAACAGATCATGGACCATTGTCATAACTGCGGTATTCAGTGGCTAGAATATAACGTCAGAGAAACGTCGTGGCAAAAAAGGACTTGTTTTCCATCAGGGATACTTGATTACCCAATTTAGCATCTAAAGCGCATATAGCGCCGCCGTTCTGTCTTTTTAGAAAAAATGAACCATTAGGTGGAAAATATTAAAAATATTGATTTATAAACTTGGTTACAGCGCCAAGCATCGAACTTAACACTAGAAGAAACTGTGTCAGTTCTTATATTGTGTGGTTTGCTTCCAAAAGGGTGGCGCTTGTGTAAAGGAGCATGACTCTTTTGTAAAATGTTATTGATCGTTAAAGCTTTAGTGGCCTTAAGGCTAAGGGGTTCTCAGTTATACACAGTCATTTAAGTCCCCCTGGGACATTATACACTTCTATGTCTACTGTTAACACTACTGTAATGTACTATAATCACGTTTGGAGATACTATGACCAAAACACTTGATTTAAGATTTGAGCAAGAGAGGGCTTGTCCATGTAAGGGTGCCTGATATGAAAATTTCATTTTGGACCTCTTGGTGCCCCCATTAATGGTAGGAATTGAAGCGACAATCAGAGAGGCGGCCACTATAGTTACTGATACAATTGATTTTGGCCCCACCATTGATTTAGGTTGTTTTTCAATAAAGGTGGATTAGCTATTAAAACGTTAGTAAAAATTATATCTTTGATAAAATGTTACTTTCAAGTAATATAAAATTCCCCGCACTTTATTGCTGATAGATCGCTGGTATTTATACGTGCATTTAGGGGGAATAAATTGTATAATATTCAAATACAAAGTGATAGTGTATATTCACTTACGCGCCATGTCTGATATAGGCGTTTATGTGGTGCTTCAATGTTCACATTGACTATGGAAACATGATAAAAAATTTCGTTAGTCTGCGCCTCAATGCTTTACATACTATTACAAAAAAATAAAACTCCTTCTCAAACTAGGTGGCCTCAGATAAAAATTTTTTATCAGATGGGGATGCATCTTTGCTCAGACTCGTTTGTGTGGTGGTGCCCCGTTCAACATCTGATGGCTGACTCTTCTGCCTCATAGTAAATTATTCAGGTCTGTACCATTGATTATGCCTCAAGTTTCTCTGCTTTATCTTAGTATTCCCTAAAGTAGATTCTAAATTCTAGTAATGACAATCTTCTTGTGTTGTTCATAGTTTTATGGTGAAAAGGGCTCATTTGGGGGGGCCAGCAGCCAGCCATCTCTAGTCAAGGGTAAGGCCTAAGTCCACAACTTTGGATAGGGGTAAGGCCCAATCATTACCATTATAGACTGTGAGGGTTATACTGCTCCATCTAACTTGATGGCTGCAGCTGGGATCATTTCAGAACTGATTTCTAATGTAAAAACAACTAATACTTTGGTTAGAAACACTCAAATACTATTATATATTCTAAAAATAAAACAGTCATATACTGGATATTGAAAGTTATTACAAGACAATCATGTCACTATTCTGACAGGAGTAAAACATTTTAAAACAAGATAAAAGCTAAAGTGGATAATGTGTTTAAAGATTTACAACAAATACTCAATATGATTAGATTATAAAGCAAAACAACGTCTCAATCTTCTAATTACTCTTCCTATCCATATTATCAAATGCTAGTATGAAAACGGACGCTGTCCTGTTTAAATCCATATTTACTCAGTTTGGATCTTGCTATATAGGGAACGATGGCCTACCGCCCTACTTGATAGACACATATAAACTCTTTTAATATGCCATGAACTTTATGCTTGTCCTTTAGATATGGGGCTCGCACCATGATCCATTTGTGTTGTGACCAGAAATCTTAAATTTTATAGAGTCAAATTGGATGTTGATTCCTCTCCTGAAGCTTTTCCTTTAATATAAATTATGATGGCACATCCATACCTGCTGAGGCTCTTATCTCAATTATAACTCATTTGTCTATATAAAATAAGTATTGCTTCATGCTTCAACGCCATATCAGTACTGCTTGGACCAAATTGCTAATTGTATTTTTTATGCTTGCTTTCTCCTAGGTCAGAGGTTGTTCTCCTGGAAAGTTTGGTGTTTAGAATGTTGTTTCTTATTATCATGACACACTAAATATATCATTATATGAAGAGATTTTATTGCAACTTGGACTGTCCTTGGTAAGAATTTTTGCACGTATCTTTCTAAAACCTAGTTCAACATGGTCATCTTCCATCTATTTCCCCATGAGGTGTTTCAGAAGGTCAAAATTTCATTGTGAAGTATTAAAACAAAAATGAATTAAAGTAAAAATTAATTTCTCATACCCAATTCTTCTCATTTCTTAAACATACTTTATTCTTTCTAACTTATTTTTTTCATCATTTTTTAATAATTTATCAGGATCCTATAAGTTTACTATGGATATAATAACTACAAAGTCTAGGCTAAGTCTTTAACTGTATAATGTTCATTGTAAATGAAAATATATTGTTTCATTTTATAATTATAGAGTTACTTTGCTAACTAAAGCCCATGTGTATCATAAAAGGAAACTTTATTAACAATATAAGAATTTTCAAGACAGGTTATTTTTCATCATCACTGAACCTAGATTATAAGCTAAATGGTTAGATATTCCTGGAAGCAACCCCAATAGTTAATAGTAAATGACACGTAACATTTTTTCTGGTCTAGAGTAATCTTTCATCAATTTTAGTATCTTTTGACTGGTAATATCTGATGAGAATACAGATGAGCTTCTTTGTTTAATCTTGTGCCAATTTCCATAATCTTGGATCAGATGACTGCATTTGCATTTTTAGTATACTTTAAGTCTAAAGGGTCCAGAGAAAAACATTAACATATGTGTTGCAAGTATATAAATTTTTTTAAGTTTATTAAATGGAACATTGCTACATGTAAATAATGTTTATTTCTTTAACTATATTGCAGTCAAAACCTTAGCTTCTTTGAAGAATTTGAGAAGATGATGTGGTTGAGCTGCTGATTGGGGTTATTAATACAAATATTATCACTAAAAGTGGTTAATATGTGGTAGAGAGTACTACCCTTTTTATGTGGCATTTTGCTTGCTCAGTATTTCACTTAGTAACTTTTGATATATTTCCTGATCACTCTCTGGAAAACTCTTCTGTGCACTTTGTCACTAATTCAGAAATAACGTTATGCATTGGCCTCCTAGACAGGACACAGTATAGACTTGAATAACTTCTTTTTTATAAAACTCAATCTTCAAATGGTGTATTCTTTGCAGGTGACTCTTACAAACAGATCCCAGGAATGATTATTGGCGATGTTGCTCTTTAACTTATCCCAAAACTTTATAATGAAGACTTTTTCACTTGACCAAAATAAAATTATTAATAAAGACAAAATCAAAAGTTATGTTTTATAAAACTTTCTTAAAACATGATCAAAGTATTTATACTTGAAATGATTATACTTGTGATTGTAAATAAACAACTCTAATATCTTCAATAGGAGTTATCTTCAAAAACTACATATCAACTGGAACTTAATTCTGCTCTATTTGCAAAGTACAATTGTTCTAACTCCTAATATAAGAGCTCCATCTTATTATGGATATTTCCTTACTAGGTGCTGTACTTATACTTGTCTGATCTGCTTCCAGATCAGGTGTGGAGTTCTCATTATATGTTAGTGGATTATTTCCTCTTTTATACATAAGATTGAGGGACAGTTAGTGGCGCTATCTAAAGGAGTCCAGAATCAATTCTCCAGTGACTATCTAAAATGATTGAAACCCAATATATAAATATATAGGTTAGGCGATGGTATTTAACTGGGGAAATTCATCACAGGTTGATATCAGTCATTCAGCCATCATTAGCTACATTGGACTGAGCTCTATGGTTATTGGTGGGTATCAAAATACTTCTTTCTCTCCATGGTATAAAAAGGGCTCGATATTTGCCATTTCTTAATATCTTTTTATTGTAATTGTGAGGTGTAAAGTAACCTTATCTGTGTTAAAATTATTTATATATTATAGGTATGAAAGAGGACTGACTGTGTCCACCTGAGACTTCAAAACTTCATTAATTTGGTTTTGATGTTTAAAATAAATAAAACGGTTTCTTCCTAAGGGTTTTGAATTAATTTTGAATAATTGTGACTAAATTCATAACAGCTTCATTGCTTTTCCCATATTCCTATTAGACTCCCTCTTCTCCTTATGATGTACAAAGTATACTTGGTCCTTGTTTTTTTGTGCCATAATACCATATTATTTCCAAGTGTCTACACTAAAAAGTGGGATGTGAATTTTCTGGACAACTCTGACCACTTAATTCTTCCTTGTATCATATTATTTAGGATTTTATTAGCAACCTTCCCTATAATTTTATAGTTTGAGTTTATATAATTAAATTTATAATTTTTATATGGCACATCATAAGTTGAACCAATATCTTTAAGTAGTCTACTAATTGTGTTAATAAATCTTTTTGGTAGTATAAGCTGGTTTATTTGCTCGATTGATGTCTCAGTAGGGCCATAATGCCAATTTCATTACAGTGCAAGCGTCCAATTTGCTCAATCTCTTTTTACTTAGAGAAATTCTTCATATTGTTCAATTATGTAGCATAGCATTTACTAAATCCTATCTTCTAAACTAAATAGCTGTTAATTCTCATTTTCTCACAGCCAATTTAACAGGACTATTAAATCTCTTTATCAATGCATCTTATGCCTTGTAATAATACTAATTGTAGCCACTCAAATGATGTAATATCAAATTCTGACGCTTGAGTTCTAATTATATAAACAAATGGATTTTTGATTATCACTATACCATGAATAGTAAATATATATATTCTGTATAATGCAGGAACATTGTCTCAATAAAATGCAGTTAGTGTAAAAATTGCTGCGAAATATAGCGCAATTTTAGGTTCAAAAGTTGCAAGAGGTGTATGGAAAAAATATACTTGCGCATCTGGAGCACTGTTGGGATATAATAGAGATATAGTAAAAGACTTAGCATGCTTCCTTTAGGATGAATACTTTTGGCCTTATATTACGCCTCAAAATAAAAGTAAATCATTTTATTACACAACTAAGGTTTTTTATAGTAATCTTTAGAGCAATTGCTCATGTGTTGTCCAACTTCTTTTTGTTGTATTTATATTTCAGCATTTCAGATCTTAAAGTTTGTTTTCTATCCATAATATGAAAATATCCAACTTCAACTTCTAAGGCCACTTTAAACATATATCTTCCTTTCATACTTCAGTTTATTTTTCTTTAGAGTATAAATTTGTCCATATATTTTGTTGTTTGTTTTAAAACCTGGTATACTTCTTCATCAATGTTGATTACACTTTTGTTCAAATGCTATCATGTCATCCTGAGTTGCTGATTCTAAGCCATTTTGGTTGCTAATATCCATCTCTATTTTGGACAATTTTTATTATCTTGTTGAACATTTGTCTTTAAGTTTTACTTTTTATCTCTTTCTCCTGAAATAAGGACATGACACCACACTAGTAAGCCATTGCAAAGCCCCTGAGGTTTTCTTATTCACATGCTTATTTTTTAAGCACTAGTGGAGCCCAACCCAAGGAGGAGGAGTATCTAAAGCTATTTATTCACAGGTATAATTTAAACATTAAAATCACCTAACATAGCGCTGTTGCAGAAAATCTAAGTGGACATACTGGATAAAGAGTAGGGGTAATGGAAATTATTATCTAGTGCCAGTTTCTTCAGTACAAAACAATGAAGGACAGAACGGGGTGTGGACATCAGCGGAATGGGGAAGAATGCTGAAAAACATCAAAATCGTTTTGTCAAAATGCACGTGGTGTGTATCACCTCAACATATTGGGACAGCTGGCTCTCAGAAAAAATCAATGAGATTGGGATGTATTCAGTTAAGATGGCGGCTTTGCAGGGCATAGGGTAGTGATTATTGGACATCAACGAAATGAAGTGTCAATGTATGAGCAACCCTTGGCAAATGTGCAGTCTTAAATCTAAATTTGGCTTCTTTATGTAAGTTAGTTGTAGATTGGGTGGGGGTATGCCTTTAAAAGTGTCTCCATGGCCACGTGTAGGGATTAACATAGTAGGAAGTTAGTGAGGCAGCTGCCATATTTTCAGTGATTTAATGATGGGCTTTGTATGGGGAAGCTCTTTAAAGTGTGTAATTGGTATAAAGGTAGTAAGAATGGATAGTGTTATAAAGAAGATAACCAATTAAAGTCGGGACTTATATAATAAAATAAATCATAATTATCAACTCATTTGAGAGACTTAAAAATAATTGAATATGGGAAAATTGGAGCCAGCAACAGGGGATGATTGTATGGAAGTGGAAACAGTTGGCCACGAACCATTGACTAGGTAATTTGATTTGCGCCTGATCTGAAACTTTTTCAAGAATAGTACGGGTTTGTTGGTTCATACTTTCTGGAGAGGGAGGAATTACATCTGAAGCACTTGAGAGAGGTGGAGGGATGATAAAGATCTACTCATAAAATTCTACTGTGATGGCAGCGAGGCTTTCAGTGGTTGGAGTAGGTTTAAAAGTTATTGTAGCAGCGAGAAAGGGCACTTTTTCTTTAAGTGATAAAGACTGAAGCACAAAGGCCAGACACCATGCACATTTTTCATGTGGGCCCAGAAAGGATGGCCAGGGGTGGAGAAGGTTATGAAGTGAAGGGGAATTTATCATGAGTGACATTGTGGATTTGGCATATGATCGTAGAAGTAAGGCCATGTGATTTAGCTGGTCCCATTGAGAACCACAAACTTCAGGATGGGGTCAGTCCATAAGTGGCCAGCCACTACAAAAGTTTGTGGCAAAGCTGCTCAAGCGTGTGATGGTTGGTTAAGCCAGATAACTGGACCTCCAGAGTGGCTCCAGCTAGCAAACACTTGCAAGTGTTTGGTATAAGTTAATTTTGTATATGAGGTACAATGTCGCCGCCATAATGTCATGGGCTTTACAGGATAAGCTGAGGGTTGAGTACACCTTGAAGAGACGAAAATTTGTATATTTGCGGGTATACACCAACTGTCCTTCTCAATGATGGCAGCACTTGATAAGGGAAGAGATTACCACATGTGACCCAAAGGCTGTAATGCATATTGCTCTGAGGGAGCACCAGGGGGCTTTGAGCACAACTTGGGAACACTTAAGGTGGTGAGCTAAGTCTCTAGGAAGGACAAAGTGACTGGAGGAATTGGGGGTTAGCAGAGACATCTTAGGAATGCCATGGAAGCAGACGAAAAATACCAGAAGGCGACGCACCACTTCTCCATCCTGGGAAAAAGGATTTGACCTCACCAACATCATAATAAAAGTTTAGCAGTGACAAGGGTAAGTTGTTCATAAGAAAATTCACCAAAAATAAGCGATCAAATCAAAATAGAAAAATGTATGAGCTTAATTAATAGTATATAATAAGGCATGCTAGTGTATAATGGTAGTTGACCCAGATGAGTCAATTGATAAGAGATAAAACCACAAAAAGGTCTGCACGAGAAATAAATAGTGAACTATGCCTAATAACTTTAAAACATTATTAAAAGATGTAGTTTTTCTTGATCTTTAATATATAAACCTAAGGGATAATATATTAAAGGGAATTACATAAGTTAGATAAACATAAACTGTTGCCACCACACTTTGATTGGCAACAATTCCCTGCAAGCTTGATACAATTTTTGGCTAATCTTAAGCTCGTGATCCATTGCTTAGTCAGCCTCAACTAAATACCCTTGAAACTCTAACAGCCACGCTTAGTAAAGAATACAATTATCCTTGTTAGAACTCCTAAATTTTTTAGACATTAGCAATCTGCCCTTAAAGAGCGTGTTGTTACACTTATAATTAACAAAAATTACAAAATCAGTTTGCACCTAAACAATTAATCATTATACAATGGACTAAAAAAATGAGATAAATTAACAACTTTACATACATGCTTCGATGGCAAATGTACACAAATACAGTGTTAATAGCATCAGATATGGATTATTTTTCAATGTAAAGCAACTAATAAATCGCTTAAATACATCCACAATCAATAATTAAGAAACATTTAGAATCAAAAAATCTGATGTTTTATATAAAAAGTTACTATTAAGCCTGCCAAGTTAGTATTTTGACAGGCTTAAAACATCCTAGAACATAATCTAATCCAAACCTAAATGTGGTCATATAAATCAACAGGGATCAGTATTGGTAATGATTAATATAGTCTATACTGTGGCATTTCCTTATTCTCCTGGCAAGTGGTATACTATTTAATATTGGGAAACAGAATTGATATAATAGCTGGCGTGAGTTTTGTGACTGGGCGAGATAAATTTTTAATAGAGACTTGATTCATAATCAATATAATAATATCTTAATGAGAAGAATTACACTAACTTATCAATTTTGAGATATCTAAGGAGTTAATTAACTTCATACTATCATTGTATTTGGTTTTCCTCAGATAGACATTTGTAAGGATTTTCTTGGAGTTTATAAAAGCTTAAAAAATAAAAAAATTGCCCATAGGTCTGAGAATCACCAATTAATAATATAATAATAAATGTTAGCTTATTCTGATAAGAACAGTATTATAATTTTGAAACCTATTCTGGGGCTTCATCCATACTAAGGCAAATATTAATAAGAACTACTGGGGGTGAGTGCCTGGCAAACCATCTAAACACAATTTGTCCTAAATAAATCCCAGAGAGTTTTGATTTGAGTGTAAAAGATAAAACCTACCTTATCTGAACAAAGATGTACTATTTTTGTGCGACTGGAATTAAGAGGTGATCAATATATAGATACCTGCTTGATGAAATTACCACATGCATGTCTTACTTGTGATATAAAGAAAGATCCTTAGTTGCAAAAACTATGGTACTCATTGCCAATGCGCCCCAGCCCACATTTTAATTACTAAGAAAATAGATAAAGATGAAAGATCTTTTGTAACCAAGGTACTATAACTTCCCTACTAATTTTTAGTACTATTAAATGCCAACCCAAGAAATTGAGCGTCCATTGATTTCTATCTGTAGATGCCAAACAATAATCAAGATAAACAATCCACAACATGGTGTTAAGTCAGCAATCCTAAGATGCCATGTCAAGTGGGAAGAGGGGTCCTGGGGGATCACTGTCTATTGCTGGCGCTTAAGATAGCACTCTATAACAGAAATTATAGGGGTAAGGGCATCTGCGGCATGGGGAATAAGGTTTAAAGAGTGAGGTTGTCTATGTTGAGAATGCTCATAGTGTGCATTGCATTAACATACTGGTAAAGTTGATTCTTGGTGTATATAAATTGGATGCAAGTAAAATCTTAATTTTAATATAGTGTCTGGTGGTAGTGAGGACCAAAAATGGAGGACTTGGCTGCATCTGCACATGAGAAATCAAAAGAAGAAGAGAGCTCCTTTATGTTGTATTGGAATTTCCTGAAAATCTGTTTGGAAATTTGGAGGGGAATTCTCTCGCCCAGTGGCTCCATGAACACATTGAGGGATTGGCAAAGGAGTGCGTTGGTAGGGGCAGCCGTTGCTTTGTGAGCAAGCTTTAGAAGAGTTTGTTAAGTAACTATGCCCTTGCAAAGGCAACAATACTGGAGAGTACTGTTAAGGGAGTTGCAAATTTATGGTAAGTAGTGACCAATATCAAATCCATAAGGGCAGCCCATTATTAACTCACTTATGAATTTTTAATGGATTAACTTAACCATCACTAGGCTAGAAACAGGTGATGATTAGCTGAAAAGGAGCTTATTAGGTTGGCCAACTGTCAGCCAAATAATTTTATGGAGCTTGGATGGGAATAGATGTAGGATCAAGCTGGGGTCAGGAGAGTATTAACTGATGCTGGAAATGCAGCGCCTGCAAATCCCAAGTGAGGGGGAGGAATGATAGATCTTCACTTAAAGAATTCCGCTGAGGCATCAGCTAGGCCAGCGGAGGGAAGAAGGTTAGAAGCTTCTAAAGTGGCAATGGTTGGTCATTTACTCTTTAAATGATTCAGCCCAAAACACACAGGAAAGGCAGCGTGGTTGTTCTCCACGTGGACCCAGAAAAGGTGGTCAGGGGCAGAGTGAGTAACAGTTTGAGGGAAAGAATTGTGATGTGGATGTCCCAGTGGAATTCCTTTAAATAATCATCTCAAAGACCAATAGGATCAGATATTAAAAAATTTATAACTCAGAACATCCTGTTAAAATAGAAAGCTTCCTACAATCCATTTGATTCTCCTGACAAAGTATGACTCTCACTCCAGGGTTGAAAATGATTAAGGATGAGCGTTTTAGCAAGACATGTAGTTTTACCCAATGAATTAATATTGGATCAATGCGTTGCCTCCCAATTCAAAAGACACAGAACTTTAGCCAGCTGATGGCATCTTTTTTCAATCCTAGTCTCAACTTCTTCTCAACTTCATATTGCTAACATACTACCAGAATCAGCTGACTAGTCGATAGGGTATATTACCTGTGGTCCGGTCTAGTTGTTCTTGTGCTTCAGTAGTGCCCTTGTTTATTAGATACTTATACACAATCAATTATAACCCCATGAGAAAAAGGTATATAGATGAATATTTATCTAAACAATTCCTTCAAACTGCATTTATTACCTACTTAAATAGTAGGACAACATACTTTTCTTTCTCGTTGCAAACACTTTTGCAACCTATTGAATTCAAGACTAAATCTAGTTTGATAATCTCACAGAGGAGATTAGTCTGCGCCCATGTCAGGGAGCAGTTGGGCAAGCAAGGTAAGAGGAGCAGGCGGAAGGCCCGCGGCCTCCAACGTTTGAAAACGCCCCAGAGAATCCGGCAGAATTGACAAAAATCTCAAAAAACTGGCAGTCACAATATCCCGGAGATACTTGCGTGGCAAGCACGATGCAACCAGTACATCAACACGCCACACTCCCAGCCACTTTCGTCGGTGTAATTTGGAGTCTGTGTGTATCTGGACATCCAAAAAACAGCCTTGTGGAAAAAATTTTGTGAAAATGTACACAAAATTTTCCTGACCGCGGTGTAATTTGGACCTCACTCCATGTCGTGCAGTTGGCTGGACCTAGGTTTCAAAAGCAAAATAGCAGCAGATGAGGCTGCAGCAGTGCACATAGTGGTCGACCTCCCTGAAGGGCAACGGGTCGTCGAAACAAAATGAACCAGATGGACAAAATCAAACCAAATTTTTCTCACGTTTGACTTTTTGCCTACTACAGTAAAACATGACATTTTGGAGCAACACCTGAAAGATGTTCTCGCCATATATGGCAAAATACAATCTTTCAAAATGCAACACTTCACACTGATGCCACACCTGTGCACTGGCAAAGCCATTGCAGTTCTGACCCCAACTGAGGAGATCGTGAAGGACCTAACCCAGATCCCGCACTCCACTTTTATTGATATAGCAGGGCATACCACCCACCTATTCTGGGTAATTGTGGACAGCGCGCCCCCCATTTGCACCTAATGTGATGCGTTCAGCTATAAGGCGCACGCATGCCCCATCAAGGAGGGCGTCACATTCCAAGAGCACCCCTCAGCAGCCATGGCCAGCGGAGAGGCACACTACAAACCAACTGCAAGCACCAAGGAGGCTTTCCCGTGGGGAGCACAAGGCTGCTACCTATTGGTGAAGCCCATCTCCCCGCAGGAGCAGAAGAAGGCCAAGCAGGCCCATAGGGCCGCGGCCAAGGAAGCGGCTAAGGCCACCACCACCATCCCACACTCATAATGCCAGGAGGACATGGAGACCTTCGTGGCGGAAGTGACTTGGAGATGCATTATCCAATCAAATTGGGAAGCCCATGCTGAGTGGATCACTTAATCTGAGGTCCGATGGGAGATTCAATCTCACCCAATTGCTGCACCCAAGCTCTGGTCAAAACTGACTTGGGACCTATCCCAACTGAAAATTTTTTTTTGACCTGCTCGACAGTGCACTGAACTCATCCGCACCACAAAAAATTCGTCTGACGTTGGGAAAACAAAAAGCAAAGGCCAAAGCCAATGTGACTCTTTCCACAAAAATGAACAAAAATCCTGATAGCATTGCTGCTAACACCCGTGCTGCTGTGAAAGCCCGTGGGGACCTTGAAGAGGCTGGTGGGCCTGAGGGCCCACCCCCTCACACCTAAGGTGCAATGGGGGAAACCTTCACTCTAGGGACGTTGAATATCGCTGGACTCAAGGCCTCCCCATCCTGGGCTAGGAAACTGAGTTTTTTACAACACAATTTACCCGTGGATATCCTGGCCATCCAGGAGTCCCACTGTCCATGAGATTCTGAGGAAGCTTGGAAAACAATGATTCTCCCATCCCTATCCTTTTGGTCGAAGCACTGTGGGGTGCTAATTCAGAAAAATAATTTTTTTAAAATTCATATCCTCAGAAACATTCCTAAATGTCCGAGTGCTCATCATTACCTTCTCGTGGGCCAATGTTGCACATGCAATCGTCAACATCTATGCCCCAAACGGTGCACACAAGTGTCAAGAATTTTTCTTATTGGTCAAATCCCTCCCGCTACCCCCTGATTCTTTCCTAGTTGGTGACATGAACTGTTGGTTAACCTCGCCAACAGACTGGTGGCCTCCCTCACCCCACGCCCCACAGGGTCACATAGAACTACGCGTTCTAAAAGCCACCCTGGGGTTAATGGATGCGCTGCCATGACATGCCCCACTGCTCAAAAACATGATGCATCCCCACATCTACAACGGCCAATTAAGGTCCATGACCTGCATTGACCTTATTCTAATGCCGGCGAAATTCCAACCCCACATCTCACACTTCAAAACAACGAAAATGGAATTCTCCAACCACCAACTGGTCTCAATAACCTACCACCTACCTGTCACAGTTGCAAAGGCCCCACATTGGTGCAAAATCTGCCCCCCGAGCTCGCGTCACCAGGATTTTCCACGTGGGTGGAAGAGGCGACTTTGGCAAAATTGTTTGTTGCACCGTTTTGCATGGACCCCATTTCCACATGGGCAACTTTCAAAGAGGACACCATCCGCCACTATCGCCATCTCTCCTCCAGATGCTCATGAGCCACATTGGCGGTTATCTCGCGTGCTCTGGCGGAATTGGCCCACTTGGAGTCCAACATCCCAGCCACAGGATACAGCCCTGCATGGGGCCAGAAGTGGGCGGAGGCAGCCGCCCACCTCAACGCACTCAAAAGGCAACACAAATATCGGGTTTGTGTCCAATACAGGGCCACACGCATCACTAAAGCGACAAGTGCACCACATAATTCTTTAAAAAAGTTTTGCACCATGCCAGAGTGTGGCCTGCACACAGGTGCGAAGATCAGATAATTCCATTATGGACACACCGGCTGAAGTGGCAATCAAAACGCAAAAATATTACTCCAAGTTATACCGAGCCAAACCAATTCAGCTGGCTGAAATGGCAGAATTTCTCAACCGAGCTCATATCTGCACCATTTTCTGAACCCAGAAATAATGAATTTAGTTACTCCAAATGAATTATGGACAGCCATTCGCGGTGCGCCTAACCAAAAAATGCCCAGGCCCAGATGGCATTCCATATGAGTTCTACAAAAAATATTTCAAATATATATCCCCATTGCTGCTAGCCTCACTTAACCAAAGCCTGTTGGAAACGCGCCTTCTACCAGGAGGATATGAGGCCTTTACTGTCACACTCTTCGAGAAAGGGGATAAGCTTGACTTAGCCAACTGGTGCCCCATTTCTCTAACAAACACAGACACCAAAATTTTAACAAAAATCATGGCTAACCGTTTAGGGACTGTAGCATCTGCCACCATCTCCTCAGAACAATTCGGTTTCATCCCCAGAAGGTCGATTTGGGATAACGTGCACTCTGCGGCTAATTTAAGTCAATCCACAGCCTCTGGTGCACTGGTATTCTTGGACCAACAAAAGGCCTATGATAGAGTAAACTGGGAATACCTAAGGGCCTGCCTCCATCAATTCCGCCTACCCACCCCGCTTCATCAACTGGGTGATGCTGCTCACGGAATCTGCAACAATGGCAGTGCGTGGCCCTGGCTTCCTAGTGGAATTAGTCCGCCCTCAAAGGGGCTTGCGACAAGGGGACCCCCTCAGCCCACTCTTATACAACTTCAGCCTTGACCCACTACTGCGAAATGTGAATGCCCAACTCACTGGGGTCCATGTGCCAGGCCAAACCCTAGTCAAGACGATGGCATTTACAGATGACTGCGTGGTGGGGGTGTCTAATAACAAAGATGCATGCGCGCTTGAAGCCCTCATCCAGGAATATTCCCGGGTAAGCAACGCGGCACTGAACGCCTCCAAAACCGAAATCATCCTCCTTGGTCAGTTTCAGAACTGCTGGGCCCCAGCAATTAGTTCCCAACCCAGCCCATCTGCTCGCCCACGTCCACGCCTTACTAACTCAACACACACCGCTCCACTGGTGCTCCCCTTTGTGCCACGTCCTACCATAGGACCGGTGCGCCATCTGGGCGTGTGGATGGAGGCAGGCGGATATGCGTCAGCAGTAATGGAGTACCATATACTGGACAACGTGGCGAAGTGAATCGCTTCTCTCAGAGCCCACCCTACTACCCTCACTGGCAGGGTTATTCTTGCCAACTCTATGATCCTATTCAAAGTCTGGTTCAGAGCCCACGCCATCCCCTTCTCCCCAAGCTTCTTCAAATCCCTGTATGCTTTGCTGCAAGGATGGCTTTGGTCAGGCCGTCCTCCACCAGTACGGCTAGAGGTCATGTTTGGCCATCATCAACAAGGTGGCATGGGCCTGCTGGACTTCAAAGCCCATGCTGCCAAGATCCTGGGCACCTGGATCGCGGCCGTCACCGCTCCTACACTCCCATCCCAACACTGGTCCCGCGCAGCCTGCTCCAACTTCTCCTGAGCCTTGGGCCTCAACAATCCATCAAGCCCCCACTCCCTGATGAAATACCTCGCATCACACACATCGGCCACAGGTCCTCACGGGACTAAAACCCACTACAAACGAATCCTACTCTCCATGCGAAGCGCAGAGTGGAGAATTCGTATTAGCAGACATACAACCCAAAGAGGCCGCCCCTCTCCTCAGTTCACACAAGAGGTACAGAGGCTACCCATCCATGATGGCGTGATCCCCATTCGACCCCATGTCCTATCCAGGGTGGACTACCTGGACATAATGGACATCCCTTATTCCACTGAGACCCAAAAGACTATCTGGAAATACGCACACTATCCCCTGTTGCAGCCTCAAGTCCGCTCCCATGTGTGGCGCTGCCTGAGGCGGGTGTATCGTACAGCTGAGCGCTCTAACGCTTTACACTCATCATGTGTCGTGTGTGGCCAGTATGGAACGCTGTTCCACCGCCTGGAGAAGTGCCCCACCTCTAAAGTGATATGGCGCAAAGTTCAACGTCTGCTGGGCCAGGATCAAACACATCCCTTCAGTCTGTCAAGAGATATGTTTGCTTCATCAATGGCCTCCCCCTTCCACCCTCCCTCCGTGCTCTGGTGGTTGCAATCGCCATGTGGACTATCCACACGATTGTCTTGGATGCCATCGCTGGCTCCACCCCCACCCTCCCTGAAGCTGTCTACAGATTCCAGTCTCATTTTGGTGGACCACTTTCAAGCGTGGATGTTTGGATACCTCCCACCGCGTCGCCGACAGCTGGTCTCCTCCTGGTTCCCAGTCTGGTTCATCAAATCAGACCCCTTCCTCCACACGTGCTCAATTGTGGCTATGGCCCCTTCACACGTTTCCTCCCCCTCCTCATAAGTGGCGTTCCCGCTGGCAACAAGAGATAGCATCACTTCTCTGGGGTGCCTCCCCTGGTACTAAGTTTTGTCTCTTCTGAGTCATATTCAGAAGTGTCCGTCCCATGGTCGGCCTTCCCCGCAATAAATTTAAATTTAAAAATAGTAGGACAACATCATCATGAAATTTGCTTCTATTGAAGCTTCACTTAGGGCTACATAGTAACTTTTTTAACTTTTAATATTCCTCCTCTGATTTTATTCACGCTAGTTGGTGTCCATATTGGATTACCTTCAGCTCATCAATCAGTTTTAAAAACACCTCAAACCACTTAGAAATTGGCATCACAGCATTCCCAAAGACCTTTTCTTCACATGGTTTAAAAATTTTGTGAATGAGGTCAAGGACAAGTTAAAAAATTCAAAGAAGATTCTAGTAAGTAACTGTTTTTACTTTGACTATGCAATAAATAAATTGGTTTTTCTCTCTGAAGAAAACTATGCGTCATTTATACACCCAAGTGGGTATAGGGTTGGAATACAGACCTCCTGGGTCAATTGAGCCATAAAGTCGATTTGAGGAGTATGGTCCTAAAGGGCGCCAAGGGCTAACATGACCCTCCAGAATGGAAGGCCTTCAAGGTCCAAATATCTCCTTAGTTCTGCTTGCTTTAATTAGGTAAATTTGTGTGACAAGTTTCCAATTAAGGCTGTGAGTAGTACATACTAAACACCTTATTGGATTTGATGATGTAGACATAATGTTGCGCTTGCATCAATTCAGCAAGAACTTCTCTTTTTGACCCCAATTATCCTCAAACCCAACGGCGCATCAAGTCATTTACTTGTGTGCCGGCTCTCATCAATTTTTCTGAGCATCAACTTGCTCAATATGTTGAGGCGATGGACTCCGCCGGTCTCACTAATGAAGAAAACCCCCAATTATACCTCATTATGCCTCATGTTGCTGATGCTCCTACCCCAATGCTGTCCACCATGGTCCACCAGCTAAAGCGAGTGCCGGACAAACACTTTCCCAAAGCCTCCTCGCCATCTGATATGGCTTCCTAGGCTGATAACCTAGGGGATATATTAGGAAATTTTTTAATTTATGATAATCCCTTTGTTTGGCCCATTTGTGAATAAAGATGCGTTGCAGTACCCCCTTTTGGGTTGGGCACCACTAGTACTAAAAAAATATGTAGACATAATGTTGAAATCCGCGTTTTATGATCCTTGCTTCCTTGTCATTTAATAGAGTTTCATGTTGTATAAATTGTGTGCACCATTGGTAAATTCTTTGCTTGTAAACTCTGCTGACGCTTACTTATTACTTTGCACATTAAGCCTCTATAACTAAACTCAACAGAGACTAATTTAACATCTTACTTATGAATCTCAATCTTTATAAGGTGTTCTTTTTGTGATTCTTTTTCCAAGTAGATGCTAAGACTGTTTACTGACGATTTTCTTTTAAATTGGATAGACAGGATACTAGAGACCTTCACTTAATCTGGGTTTAATGAGAGTTAAGTATAAACTAAGAAAATTTGCAACAGCTTTTATACATGAAAAACTAAAAATATTTTGAACTCATAGTATTGTACAAGAAATATTAATTATATAGAAAATTTGGCAATTTTTTTTAATTTTACATATAAGAAAGTCCAGGTCAGCGACTATTTCATTCATATTTATTCATAGAGTCTGTCAGAAGAGTCTTCATTACTCCCTGATTCCATGAGAGATGATTCAGGACCCAAACCTAGATCATCAAAAAAGTTAATATTAAATCCAGAGATAGAACTGCACAGTGGGTGGTGCTTACACCTTGGCGGTACTACAGAGTTAGCAATAAAGGTAAAGTTATAAAGTTTCAAAAAAGGATGACCACCTGGATAGAATAATTAAAGGTGAGTTTAATTACAATTGATAGTTGTGATCCATAATCCAAGTTGCTCCAATTGTGAGACTTCTAGAATCTATGGAAAAAAGGGTCATAACTGCATCTATTCTTAAAGGATAAGACACCTTAAATTGTTGGAGACCTCCTTGAGAAGGTCCGCTGCTAGGCGAACCAAAAACTATCAGTACAGTAAATAATAATAGGTTTATATTCTTAATGAAGTAAACTAACAGAGATATTGGTCTGAAAAATACATATGGAAGGTTGAAATTGAGTCTCATTTCTTATATCTAAGAACTGAGCTCATTTTACCAACAGTATTAAACAACCTCCCATAATGCTACAATATTTGTTAGGCCCAAATTCAAACATAATATTTGAGGCCACTAACCTAAACTTGGTTTAAGTAATATAGCAAAATGATCAATTTCCATAAGCATATTCAAATCGAAGATTCAGTTTCATCCACCATATATTGTAACTTTTAAGACTGATGTTACCATATTTGTAATTCTTTTGTTGACTCCTTGAGTCAAAATTGTCATTCTTGGCCCTTATAAAGAGCTGGTCCAGGGTGTATAGAAGTTAAGATAGAGTGGACAACTTAGGTGTGTTAGGCTTTATAATCCTATTTTTTGAAGTCCGCACCTAAAATTATGTCATGATTTATGAGAATACCCTTATGTCTTTTATTAACCACCACCTTCAGGGGCTTCTACAAGGGATAACTATTGTTGCTGGTCGCAACTTAATAGCGGCAATTACAGTGGCAACATAGGGACTGAAGCATCGGGAATATACTTTGTGAAAAGCACCAATAAAGTCCAGCAGAAATATTATTGTGGGCAGGAACTCAGCCATTTTCAGAAGCCTAAAAACTTTTTAGAGATACAAGATAAACTAGTATTATGTTTAATTGGTGGTATGCCGCAGTTTCCTCCACATCCCATCACACTGTCCCCATTACAAGGTACAAGTGGGGATCTCATGAGGGGGAACCTCAATGGTATCAATTTACTCTCATGTAGGTAACAAAGATTTGTAATTTGGGGGTATATCTATCTTGTGAAAGGCGTTCCCCCTTTTTAAATCAAACAAAGGATATCCACTTAGATTTCAACTTCTTACATAGTTGCTTAATTGGTATGTTAATGGCATCTAGCATCATGAGGTCCCCTAGCATGTACTATCTACCTGCTCTTCTCTTACAGTCCACGTTCTCTCTATAAGTCTTCATGGCGGCGTCCAGATTTGTTATTGCCTACTGGCGCAATTACTAAATGAATTTTTTAAAGTACACAGCAGTTTCTACTTTGGACCCATAACTAGGTTACAGATCATAAAACTGGATTTAACCTTAGTTGGTGAAGAAGGAAAAATAAACTTATTGGTACTAGGTGTTGTTAAAGCTGAATTTATCCATTATTAAGTGTAAAGGCCATTTAAGTGACCAGAAGCGTTGTAGATTCTCAAGAATTGTTTAAAAAATAATTTAATCTTTATGTTTTCTATTTCTATTATGGGTGAAAGGCAGTAGATTGGTATGGGCTTATCTTAAAGCTTTTAAAAGCTCTTCCTTAAAAATAAGTATGTATATTGGGTCCCACAATTGCTAAATATCTCTTAGGGGAACCATGGGAGGAGAAGATGTAGGAAAAAAGGCAAGGTCATCTGATCAGCTGTTACCATTGTGTGGCAAGGAATGAAGTACTAAAACGAGAATCTGATCAACTACAAACGTTACAGCATCATAGCAATCAGAGATTTGGCTTTATAATAAAATTAAATGAAAAGGGAAGTATATAGTCCTTTTTTATTTTATAAAGGAATTAAATAACCATTTTGAAGATAACAATTTGATTTTATCCTATTTCATACCAGAGACTCCTTTTTATACTGAGACAAAACTTCTGAAACTCCCTTCCAGATATATGTTATGAGTATAATCTCCAGGGGTTTCTCCTTATCTGGGTGCCCCATAGTAATCCTAACATGGTGCTCTTTTGATGAGCACAATTAAAAAGGTTCTGTGAGAACCCATAAGCATCCTTGAACAATATCATATCATCCTCCGAATGATACCCCTCATAATGTCATCCTGGTTTAAGTTGCACTTCTCTAGCACTGTCTGTATTCTAGGGAAAAGGTCAGGACAAGATCCATTTGAACATCCTATACTCCTCTAAATTCTTCAGAGAAGAGAGAACAAGAGTGCGAGTGATGGATATGGAAAGGTTGGATATGGTTTTCCAAAAGTATTTACTAGCCTGGTGTTATGGAGCTCTATTTCCTTGGGTCAGGGGCTATGCCTAAGATGAGACTTGTGCATCAACTAATCCACTCTACTTGCTTTTTGTGACTCATAAGAGAACACAAACTGAGCTAGAGTATCATGAGAGCAGGTTTTACAAGGACTAAAGATATGTGTTGTGCAGTACTATAATAAGCTCAATGGTCAGTATAAGCCCAGAATAGCTGAGATGTGTTTATTATCTGGTGACGCTAGTAAGCTAAAGCTTACACCACCTCTAAGTGCTCCTTGTCATATAGAGTATAGTCTAATTCACGTTAATCATTTTACGCATAAATAGCCCTACTGGATTATTGACTCTATCTGTGCCCACTTGCAGCAAAAAAGTGCCAATATAAAATTAGAAGCCTCATTGGAACTACTAATTTTTCTAAAAGGGGTCAACGTGGTGGAGGATGGATTTAGAAAGCAAAGTGCACTTTATGCCCTGGAAATGCCTCACAGTTCAGAAGGTATTGCAGCAACTTGTCCCCAATTGATCTATATAAAGCGCGTCAACATTTAAAAGTTTGAAAGTCAAGAGCCTCAGCCTCTCCATCTTGACTGTGAGTAATACCCTTTCAGGCTTATAAGAGGACTTTGGGCTTCAATAAATCCATTATCCCAGTTAAGTGAACTGGTTCATGAGAGTAGTTAAGTGATAGGTTAATTCTTGTCCTTAATAATCTTTCCTCTCTGCTATTTTCTTTTTTATTATTATTGAAAATAATTAAGGGGCTTTGAGAGAGGTAGTCCAGTCCAGGGGCCTCAAGCAGTGCCCCAGGGCTCATATCACACTGTTGAGGTTTGCCACAGGTTGGGTGAAGCCTCAACTTTAAATTTCTGACATATTTTTCTAATCAATTTACTTCAGTTTATAATATTATAAATGTATTATTGATTAAAGCTTTATCAAGTCAAGGCAAAAAAGTAGTAAATTTTGAATCTAAAGCACCAAGGGATTTCCTGAATAACATTACAATTATGACTGAACAAATTTTGGTTTGATCGCCTCATTATTGATTCACTAGCTGATATGATAAGGAAAATATCATATCTTTCTATAAGTTTTTATAACAAGTACAAGATTGTATTTACAATTTAGCACACCTATTTTCCCCATTAACAATTTTTATGACAATTACTATGCTAAATTTGTGTTGGACTTTTAATGGAAGATAATGGAATAAACGTAGCTATGTTATTGATACAAAATCTCAGTTTAGAATTGGAAGATAATTCCTGATTAACTCCAACTCTGTTCCTGGACTATGCCATCACTCATATATTCCTTAATCTACTATCTCCTTCACACACTGTATGCGCCTATCACTCCTTATAATCTTGATTCTCCCCTGGTAAACTAGATAGTGCTACCCTTTTAATAAAGTACTTCTTACTCCACATGTTTTTATATAGTGAAAGTCATTTAGTCACTTGAAGCAGGTTGACTATACCAGGGTTATAGGAAGCTTACTGCGTAGATTGATAAACAGTAAACTAGTTTAGTAAGAGAAATGGATTGAGCAAACTAATAACCTGTGCAAGTAGCGTGGGAAGGGACCTTAAACAACACACATTAAGCTTGGTTGCTCATGAAAATTCAATAAGTGATAAAGCCCACTTGGTTGACTAAACCCTAATGAGTCAGGTGAGGCATATTGAGTCATTTCTAATATAATGGATCACAGAGTGGCACTCAAATTCACCCAATCCACCCTCAAAATCATGCTAATAAATTGCCCAGACAGAATGGATTTGTGTAAAATTAGTGTACCAATCCATCATCTTGACAAAATAAAGCAAAATTTGTTTCTAATAGACTAAATTAAGTACTGATCTGTAGACACCGACTTCAGTAACTTTTTTAAGCAATCTGAAGATTTCACATACTCTCCGCTACCTATATTACTCTTCCTAGACCAACCAATTAGATTAAGCCTCATGGGCCCCTGCCCAGGTCAAATCTTTTTCTAATTTTTTGATTTTCTCCTCTCCCTTTTATAAAAGCAACAGCCCCTCCTAGGGTCAGTTGTCAATTTATTCTCTATTTTGCTTTTCTTAAATCAAAACCTAAATGTCCTACTTGTTTGACATGGATTCTCCTAGAAGAATATTTTTTTAGTATTTTTAGTTGATCTATTGAGCATTTTGTCACCCTCATAGTAGTCCTGAAGACCATTGAGTGGGCTCTAATCAAATGATCCAGTAATACAGCACACCGTTGCTAAGTTTGTGAAGAGTTATACCCCTAAACATTACTACCTAACTGTTGCGCACAGCGTACACTCTCTCACCAAATTTGCCTCAATGAACCCAGCACTGGTAATGCAATATAACTCCCAAGTGCCCTCCCACTATGTCTAAAATAACACATCCATCGCTAATGAGAAAACCTAACTGACCAATCTATTTAGGCCCCCTAAATATCTGGGACATCTGGAACATCCCTCTTAGGTGGCCTCTGCCACTGTTTACATATTAACGTAATACAACACTTTGCTTTTTCTGTTTACCTTGCATGTCAGTTTGATTCAAATTGGCAGCCAAGAAATACTCCCAGAGCTCAATATGAACATGAGTCAAGTTGATTCTATTTGGTTTGCAGATTTATAATTAAACCGAGAATCTGATGGTTGGAAGGAGCCTGATAATTATTCACAGCCTGAAGTCAACCCAAATTATCAGGGTACTATACCCATAGGCCAGTAAGTGGAAAATCTAGATGATTTGTCATCCTGATGTCTCTCCCACCCTTAAGATTTCCCCAGGAAGACCCACAGAAGTTCATATTGTAGCCATTTAGTTTGTCTTTGAAGCCTTTACTACGTTTCTAAACTTTTATTTCCATCACATGAACTTAAATCCGTCCTTCTCAAGATTGTTAGAACAGCTGTACGTCAGGCTTTTTGGGATTTTAACTGGTTTATGACGCATCCATACTGGAAGCCCTTTCTTCTTCAAATCAGCTTTATATATGACATAATAATTTAACAAACAACTTCAGCGCTTTTCACCCTCCTCTATGAAACAGGCGATGTGATTGCCTGTTTGTTTACTATAAACCTACATTTCTTTTTTGACTTTTTTCTCCTACTGGTCTCTAGTCTCACTTATCCAGGCTAAAGCAGGTTCTGACGGCATGCAGCAAGACCCCCAAGATTCCAACAGACAGTACTACATCTGCGTTAGACTTCATGTTGGTGGGGTTTTTATAGTCCCCTTCACCAAAATTGTGTCTCAGTTTTAGTGCCTTTCCAAACTCTCATGTGGGTTTTACTGCTGAAAGTTCCCAAACCCCTGTTTTTACCAATGCCCAATCAAATTCTTTTTCTCCTTAATGCGCTAAAAGGGGACTCTTGTTTCTAGGTGCGTGGAGTGTTAATTTCTTAAAAAAGAGAGTTCATAGACATATGCTTTTCTATGTTACTTTACCAGTAAAAGTTCTGATTTCCAGAGACAAACACCTTCCCCGCCTCTTCACCTTGGTCTAGAGATCTCAGACTTACCTGATCTTGCTGAAGCTTTTTAAACTGTGGTTCGCTTGGTGGCAGTACCTCCTGAAATTTCAGTTTCTGCCTTTTGGGTTGCCTCTGGACTCATACTCCGCAAGCCATTACTCCAGAGACCCACTCACTATATACTTAGAGTCTGCCTTCACTATGTAGCGTTCAATTGGGGCCAGGACCTTCCCAAAAGCAACACCGTTAGTGATTTTTCTCTCGCCTAATCAAGTATCAATTCTCCTCAAAACGGTCCAGTACCTTAAAACCCCTGGGGTGAAGTCCTGGGAAGCGTTAATCTGGAGTTGTAGAATCTATGCCTATGGGCCACTAAGATCTCATGGAACAATAGACCATGGTCCCTTATCTCTCTCTGATTCAGAGGAAATGTTTAAGATCCTAAACCGCAAGTACCCTACTTTGAATATGACCAGAAAGCCCAAGCAGATACTATCTTGGAAAGCAAACATCCCAGACCACCAGATCCTATGGTCCTACCTCCTACCCCATCCTTGACTGTGCCCTACTGTCCTCAAGTCCAATTGGATTCTTCTGAAATGGTGTACTATGGCTCCTTTTCTCCTTGGATGAGAATGAATTGGCTATAGTTTTGAACCCCGCCAATTATACATTAACTCTTGATCAGGATGATCTTATTAATGGCTATTTTTTGGGTATACAGCATAGACCACAGGCTATCAAGGGCCCACTTATTACTGTCCCCTGGTCCCTCTCCCATTTCTCTCTCACTCTCAACACATAAAAAAGAAGAGCAGGTCATTTTATTGTTTCCCATTACCTTCAGCATTGGGTCACACAAGGTTACCTTGCAGGCTCTCCTGGACACAGGGGAAGCTGACAAATAAATGTACCTCAATGTCACACAATCCTTATCGTGGACACAGATGTGGCTTCTCCAATACTGGGTACTTCCTCTGAACCCATGAATTGCCTTATTGGTAAAACATCAAGTACAATGTTTGCCCAGTACTCCTGTTTTTGTGATCAATTTTAAGCTTACAGACCTGTTTAACTGGTGATTATGGGTGTTAGTTGGTGGCTTTGCCATCATTTGAATATAAATTTAGGCCTCAACTCCCTTTTTTAAACCAATAGCAGGCTCAGTTGGAAATTACCCTTATTTGAAACTATCACACATGAGGCCTCTCTGAGACTTTTGAATCCTTTTGTTCCTTCCTTTATGTACCTTCCTTTAAAACTTTTCTTTCTTCCTTTCCATTTAAAACCACGTCTTTGATATGATCCTGGATACCAGACTTCTGCCTCATTTGATATATGACTTGACATTTTAATTTTTAACGGTGTATATAGTCAATATTGACTGACCCTTGTACCTTACATCGAGGAAAAGCATAAAGCCATGGTAATATGGCTCAATGACATGTTGGAGGTGAGCTGGATTTTCAAGGAGTCCTCCCCTATTGGCTCCCACATCATTTTTGTCCAGAAAGTGGATGGTTCTCTGGGGCCCTGCGTTGCCTATGGGCACGTGAACAACGTAATGGTCCTGGACTTCTACCCTTGAGCTTGGAAAAATTCATTGCTCAAGCTATTGCAAAATTTCTAATATTCTCCTAGCTCTATTTGGTCAACACTTTTATCAAGTGAGGTCACATAAGGGCAATAGTGGCTCACAGCCATACGGACTAAGAAGAGGTTTTTTCTATTCAGGGTGATACCTTCTTGTTAAAGAACGCCCCAGAGATCTTCCCAAGTCTCATAGATGATGTCCTAGGCGACCTCCAGCTCTCATGTTGTGCCGCATATATAAATGACATACTGATCAATTCACTACTAATTAGCAACACGCCAAAGCTCTAAAAGTAGTAATAACTGACCTCCACAGGGCTGAGAACTTTGAGAAGCCCTCCAAATGATAATTGTACCTCAAGGAGATGACTTTCTATCTTAACCTAGTCTTGGAAAGATGGGTATGAGTTCCTCCTTAAAATTGGAGGCAACCCACCCTTAAATAAATTCAATATCCCAGAAGCAACTCAGGAGTTTCCTTAACACAGTAGACTTTCCTAGGTTTTTCCTCGGTACTCTCTCAGTAATCAGAGATCATCCATCTGTTAACTAGGAAACTTAGCACCCTGTTTGTGGACAGATAAGTGCCAAAAATCCATTGAGGCCATTGAAAAGTTTTTCTTAGCCCCAGTGCTCCTCCATGAAGAACCTCTAAGCCCTTCATTGTGGGCTATGATGCTTCAAGAATTTGCTGTGGGTGGGTGTTTATGAAAGAGCATGAAGGGGTAGACACCCAGCTGTTTGTTCTTCCTCAAAAGTTTACATCCACAAACCAGGCATGGTCTGTTTATGACAAGGATCTGGCTGCAGTGGCTTGGTCGCTCACCACAGAAAATACTTTCTCAGAAAGCGCAACATGAGATTATGCTTTGCATCCTTCCTGTAGGTTGGAACCACCTAATGCTAAAAAAGAGATTATGCTTTGCAACAACCACAAATCTCTTTTGTATTACTGGAAGCCACTAAAATTGGCCCATTGTTAAGCGCGCATTTACTAAAACCTCTGTATCTTCCACTTCTTATATGAATTCATCAAAGGCACTATTTCTTCTACCTAACATGTTATCATAAAGATCCTCTATGACCCCCAAAAATAAGAAGACCTTTTTGGAGCTCACAAACACTGTGCCCCCTCTAGATACTATCCTTAGCATCTATCACAAGATACTACAATGGCTTTATTAGATTCAACTATTTTTTCACGCGTCTTGACCACTCATCTGTGTCGTCCTGGGGGGTAAACTGCATGAGGACCTTAAAATAAGTGCCGCAAACGCCCTCTATATATTTAATAGGATGAGGTGGTATTCTTTTGGAATTGATTTGGGTTTACCCTCACTGAGCACTCAGGTTAGTGAGGAGCATCATGCCTCTCCTTCAGTGGGTCACCCTGGATCTAGGAAATGCGTGGAACTCATCAAGAGAACTTGTAATTGGCCTGGTTATCCATTAGATATTCTAACATGGGTGTCAAACTAGACCACTTGTGTTCGCTCCAAGCTAGAGTGAACTGGGAGGAAGATACTCCTTCACTTTATGCAACAAGTAGAAGGGTATTGGATTTCAGTCTATTAGATTTCTCATGGAACTTCTACCTTCAAAAATCTTAATGCAAAAAATGATGATCATGGATTGGTTTACTAAATTTGCATTGTACATCCCTTTTCACATGACCGTAAATTCAGCTAAGGCTGCAGAACTGTTTATCACTCATGTGTACTTGATGTTCAGCCTCCCCAAAAGAGATCATGAGTGATAAAGGCCCTCAGTTCACTCCAGGTTCTGAGATGCACTCCTGGTAACTCCTCAGCATTTCCCATTCAGATTTACTGCTTACTACCACCAGTCAGATATGAAAACCAAGAGGGTTTTTCAGGTATTTAAGCAATACATGCTTTGTTACACCTCCGCCATAATACCTGTGCTATATATCTTTCCCTTGTTTAGTATAAATACTATTACGCCTTCCTCTCCTCCATTAGAGTTCCCATTTTTTTTAACATAACTTGGAGCTAACCTTCCTTCCATTTTGGTCTGCATCTGTCCACATTGTCTCACGCAGCTGAAGAGCGCATAGCCTATATCTGAGACACTCAGAACCTCTTCTTGGAGCATCTGTTAAAAACAATTGATAAATACAAGAAGTTTTATAAATTTAAGGAGCACCAATGTCATAATATCACAGTATTCACTTACTATGTTGGATAAATAAAACCTCAACATGAAGGTCCTCTCAAAGAAGCTGGCTAGCAGATGCTTGAGCCCCTATGAAGCAGAGAAGATTTTAGGCAATGAATCTTTCCATATAAAGCTCTCAGCGCACTAGAAGTGTAACGCTCAGAATATTCATAAGTTTCAAAATATCTATCTGTGAGAAAACACATGCCACAAGAGAGTTCCCTCAATCCAAAGGAAATATAGTTAAGTTTACCATCTAAAGGAATTATTCCTGCTCTAATGGTGAATTTTAAACTCAGCATTGCACAACTGATTATGGTGTCACTCGCAGAGGTACAGGGGCCATAACAATCTCATTGCCGTTGAGGTCTCTGGAGTACCCTACATACTACTCAATAAACAAAGGCGTTAAATAGGGTTCCTTTATTAATAATGCTAATAATTAAGCTTAATTTTTAACGAATTTAACTTAAATTTAAATCAATATAATTAAGCAAACAGGAACTTTATTTGTGGTAATGTGACAGTGGGTAGCTCTTTAGAACTCCAAACTGGGATTTAAATCTGCTACCCCCATGTTATCAAGCAAACCTCAGAGCTACATTTATTGAAATAGTTAAGGCGTGGAAGCCTTTATTTACTCAGTATCAATGGCTGGCCGGAAACTATACAAAAGTTAAGTAAATTTAACTAAAAATTATAGTTCTATATGATTTTTGATCCTCAAAATTGGATTGCAACTATTATGCAGGATGGAATTCCCTTTGGTTACAGCATTTTGGAAGCCATCCCATGTGAAACTGATTGTTACAGGAAGCACCATAATATGTTCCACTCTTCACAGATATCTCCCTTCAAAGGGTATTAAACTGCTTCCCCTGAGCCTAGAGTTGTTGGCAACTTACAGGAGGCTAACACAGAAGCAATACTAGCCTTAAGGAAATCTTGCTACTTGGTTCAGTACTTACTTGTGTGGAAGGGCTCCTCCTCTTATGAAAACAGATGGTGAGCGCTAAGGATTGTACCAACTTTAAAAAGCTTGTAGAAGCGTTCCATGAGTCCCACCCCAAAGACCTAAACCCCTTCAGAAAATCGCAGCAATTCTTACCATTAAGCTCCCTGAAAGGAACAAGAATTATGACAAAACCATTGTCATAGGAAGATTAGTAGCCCTTGTCAGAAAAAGACTAGATAGTGTAGGTCCTGAGGCTCAGCTCCATCTGAACTGTTAGCAGTACCCTTTCAGGCGTAAGAGAGGGCCCAGCGCTCCAGTAAATCCATTACCCCAGTTAATTGCCCTGGATCTTGTGGTAGATGAGTGAAAGATTAAAGCCTTGCCCCCTAAGTATCCCCTTCAATGTACTCTTTTCCTTTTTATCATTATTGGAAATGATTAAGGGGCTTTAAGTGAGTAGTCCAGTTCAGGGGCCTTTTAGCAGTGGCCTAGGGCCATATAACACTGTTGAGATTTACTATAAGTTGTATAAAAAACTTTTAGCTTCAAACATATTAATTCTTTCCATTAAATTTAGTTTGTATTATTACATTTTAATTATCAAATTAAAGCTAAAATTGGGACTGAGGCCAAAAATAATTATTAATTTTGAATTAAAGCACCATGCAATTTCCTTGAATAACGCTATATTTATGACTAATTAAATTCTGGTTAAGATCGCCCCACTATTGGTTCACTAGGTGATGAGATAATGAAGAATGTCTTAACTAACTTATTATCATTTATGCTGTTAAACAAGGTTGTGTTTACCATATAGCTTTCCTATTCCCCCATTAACAATTTTTATATGACAATTACTATGCTAAATTATCTATTGGCTTCTTAATGGTATATAATGAAAACCATCTAACGGTGTTACCCTTATGATCTCAGTTTAAAATTGGATGGTAGATCATGATCTACTCTAACTCTGTTTCTGGACTATGTCATCACATATATTTATGAATCTACCTCCTCTTTCACATGTGGTATGCTCCTATCACTCATTATAATCTTGATTCTCCCCTGGTAATTTAAATAGTACCACCCTTCTACTAAACAGTATTTTTTTACTCCATAAGTTTTTATATAGTGAAATTCTTTTAGTCCCTAGAATTAGATTGACTATATAAAGGTTATAAAGTTCACTGCGTAAACCTTAACATAAAGCCATTTTAGTATAATAAATTGGATTTAGAAAACTGATAACCTTTGCAAGTAGCGCGGGAAGGTACCTTAAACAACAAACATAAAGCTTGGTTACTCATGATACTTCAGTAAGTGACAAAGTTACTTTGATGACTAAACCTTAATGAGTCAGGTGAGGCATATTGAGTCATTTCTAATATAATGGA
Organism: Massospora cicadina; assembly: GCA_022478985.1. Taxonomy (NCBI): domain Eukaryota; kingdom Fungi; phylum Entomophthoromycota; class Entomophthoromycetes; order Entomophthorales; family Entomophthoraceae; genus Massospora; species Massospora cicadina. Next base: position 46,201 of record JAKSZP010013239.1, read on the forward strand.
TCGCAGAGTGGCACTCAAGGTCACCCATTCCACCCTCAAAATTATGATAATCAATTTGTTTAGTTATAATGGATTTGTGCAAAATTACTGTACCAATACACTCTCAAAATTTGCTAATCAATTGCCCAGTCAGAATGGATTTGTGCGAAATTACTGTACCAATCCATCATCTTGATAAAATAAAGCAAAATTTGTTTCTAATAGACTAAAATATTTACTGTTTTGCAAACACAGACTTCAAGACTTTGTTAAGCAATCTAAAGGTTTCAATTACTCTCCCCTATCCTATACTACTCTTCATAGCCCAACCAATTAGATTAAGCCTCATGGACCCCTGCCCAGGTCAACTCATTTTCTAATTTTTGATGTCCTCCTATCCCTCTTATAAATGCAACAGCCTTTCCAAGGGTCTGTTGCCAATTTATCCTCTGTTTTAAGCTTTTCTTATAATATAAAACCTCCATTTTATACTTGTTTCCCATGGGTTTTCTTCATTAAAATTTCCAAAATGTTTAGTTGATCTGGAAGAGCATGCTATCAACCGCATGATAGTTTTGATCATTAGTTGAGCTCAATGCTTTGATCCAGCTTCTCAGCACACCACCGCCAATTTTGTGAGTTGTTATATCCCTGAACATTACTATCTGACTGTTGCGCACAGCATATACTCCCTAGCTGAGATTTTTCTTAAAAAATTACCACTAGTTGTGCAATATAACTCTCAAGTGCCCTCCCACTATTCTATTCTGGCACTCCCATTGTAAATGAGGAACATCCAATTGCTCAATCCACTTAAAACCGAAATTCTATAAAATTTTCATCATCCCTCACAGGTGGCGTCCGCCCTTGTTTGCCCAGGTAACTTGATTAACACCCTGCTTTTTCTAACAAACTTTTTAACGGTTTTCCAAATTGGCAACCACAAAATTCTCTTAGAGCTCAATATGAACATGAATTAATTCAATTAAACTCGGTTTTCAGACTTATAATTTGACCTGCTAATTGTCCAGTTGGAAGGAGCCTGGCAACTAATCACCACTTGAAGTCAACTGAAATTACTATTAATCTATACCCAAAAGCCAGCAAGTGCAAAAATCAGAGCGTCTGTCTTCCTTTATTCCTCTCCCACAATAATTCCTCATAAAGGCCCATGGAGTTCACCATTGTAGCCATTTAATTTTTCCTAGGAGCCTTTGTTACGTTTTTCTTCTATTTCCCTCACATTAACTTTATAACGTCCCTTCTCAAAGTTTTAATACAATTGTGCCTCTAGCTTTCTGCACTTTCCACTGGTTTGTGATGCACCCATAGTGGAAGCCCAATCTTTTTCTAAGCAGCTGTATTCATGACATAGGTAGGGTAATTTTATGAGAAAGATACATGTTTTAAGTAAGCTCCTTAATCTCAAAGAGATTAATGTTAGCTAGTCACATATGGCCTTCACCTTGTTTAAGATGATCATATGGACCTTATCAAAAACAACATATCATAAAATGGTGACCTAGGACTATATGACATATATGCTCATCTATAATGTAAATTTTGATGCTCTCAAGTGTTCAACAACTTTCCACAGATGTATCTTGTGAAACTTGAGATATGGGATAAAAACTAAGACGGCATCCATATATAGGCCACTGTACATATCTCTAAACATTTTCCAATGTCACATTAATATGATGTTGGATTATAAAGGGCGCATTTTCTAAGGCTGAAAAACATGCACTAATCTAATAACACTCTTTTCTAATGCGTAAAGCAGTAAGCCAATTCTGTCACTTTTTGATAAACTTTTGTATAAATGCATTTAAATAATCATATTATTGAAGCTTTTGTCTTTTACATATCTGACATAATGTGCTTCTATAAAATGGGATGCATTTATCAGATTTGATGGTTTACATTTTTATCAGCCTTTTTAATAAAATAGTTAATATTCTTTACCTCATTCAATAAACCTCTTTTCAATATGCCTAATTTGGTCATCATTTTCTAATTTAAAAATTATTATAAAATCTCAATTATATTTTATGAGGTGCTTGTTTTTTAAATAAATGAACGGCACATAAGGTAGGATAAGTTTTCATTGCAAGATTTATACCCTAATAAAGCTCCACTGGGTTCTTTAAGAAATTATTATTGCATTGATGAATTGCAAACATTTCTAACTAAGTTTAAAATCTACAAAAATGTACCATAATTCTTATGTAATGCTGACTTCTATGAAATTGGCATTAAGGCACATAAATATAGACATACTGAATAGGCGTACTATGATTCTAAATAAGAGGCTACTGACTTCCTTTATTGGTTATGAAATTACTGAATTCTATAAGTATTAATTCCTTTTATTGTTTAAGCTTTTATAGTGTAGATAAAATAAGGCACGCTGGTTTAAATAAGCATTGGCTTAGTGACGTTTTACCTAAAATCTCATTTTTGTAAGAGCGTTTTTTCAAAAATCAAACCAAATTGATTGACTAATACTGTAAGCCAGAATCAGGCCTATCTGGCTTAGGGGATATTTCATTGCCATGGCCATAACATTAATGAGATCGGCATGATATTAAAGAAATCATGAATTTATAAGTTTGGCTAAAAGATGCTCTTTGGTTTAAAATACCAACGCCTAGAATTAAAGTAGAACACAAAAAGTTTTCTTAAGATCAGAATATTTTTAATAAAGTATAATTTTCATATTAGAAATATTTTCTGGTTTTCATGTTTTATAAAGAGGACTTATATAGCTTAATTTTACTAGTTTGCAGTTATGGGCATGACCTTTTAGGACTCTGTCCTATAAGAAAGACATAAAGTCTCATTTATATATATTAGTTGCATTGTGAGCATAAACAAGATGAGCGTACCATAAGACACTTGACTATAATTGTCAGGAAGACGGCATATAAAGTTTAGACTGTCCTGCATTTAGGATGTATAAGCACCAAAAGGCAAGCTAGAATACCATAGACATTGTCGCTCAAATGACGTTGACTTTTGTGGGGAGATGTGTGACAATTGAGTGCAAGTAATTCCAAGATTAAACAGGAACCAGGCAAGAAACCAGTATGTTGCAACTCCAGACCTAGTGTGCCTTGGTGCAGAGAGTTGTTCAGTCAGATTTGCTAGCTTGAAACCCTCCATAGGGGAGTTTGCCTCGAAAATAGAGGTGAAGGGGCAGATCCTTACCTGGAGTGGAGACAGATGGGCCCACAGGATACCGGTTTCCTGTTGATGGATTTCCTCAACGATTAGGTTTAATTTCCAGAAAATTCTTACATGATACACCCAGTTGATTACAGGAGGAATGATTGCTACTATCATGACTGGCATTGAGCAGCCAATATGATGCCCAAGAGGCCATGTTGTTAGTGCTATAGGGAGGTTGGAAAGGAAATATGAAATAAATCAAGATATTGGGAACTTGGTGAGATTTTTTTAATGAATGATAATTTAGAAAATTGATCATCAATTTCCTCAGTGTGCTATGAATGTTTAAATAGATGATTAATTTGGGGAATAACTTAGCAATTTTTGAGATGGGCCCTCACAATTCAACCTAATCTGGCGAACTTAGAGGGAGGAGATGAATTAAATTTGAACTGACTTCAAAAAGTTGGCGGTGGGCCAAGTCGCTGTCAGTTTGACCTAAGATGCCCAATTTGTGGTTTCGTCACATTTCTGATGGTTAGTGCAATGGCATCTCACCCAATGGGTGATGGGAATCTCCCAAGGCCACCCCACGAAGGGTCAGTCCCAAGAGGTTGGAAACAGGTTTGGGATACCCATCACACCCGCATTCAGTCACTTTGGCATCTGTTTGGCCAAGTGAGATGCATCAAACAACGATCCTAATTTTTGAGGGGAGGGTTTGGGCTATTGATGACTTTTGACAATGACTCAATGCCATTGGCAAGTCCCGCCAATGATTTGACATTGAGCACAATTGTCTAGGAGGTACATGCCCCTCAGACTTTGTTTTCAATGTTTTTGAGGTAGATTTTGACTTGGCGACAACATTACCCAATGGCTGGATGCCATTGGCAAGTTTAACTGAAGATTTGACACTGGACATATTCTTATTAAAAGATGACCACCCGTCAGGATTGATTCCAAAAGTTTTTGAAACATGTTTCTTCTGATAACAACGTTTCACAATGGCCTGATGCCATTGGCGAGTTTTTCTGAGAATTTGACACTTGATTCCTCATTATCTGAATGTGCGTGCCCATTGGGCTTTGTTGCAATGGGTTTGAGGCTTCCAGATTTTGATTTTAAGGGCTCGTTGCTGTCAACTTCATTAGAACCTTTAGGCCCATGGGGTGGCGGCTTTTAAGTATTTCAATGCAAATTTCTTCAGTTTAAAATACTAATTGGGTGGAGGCAATTGTGGGGACAGATGGTGGGATCTATAAATGGAGGGCTGTTACCCATCACTTGTCTACTACATGAGCAAGATCACCCTGTGAGATGAGAGGAACAGCTGCCATTCTTAGACCCTTTTTGGTGGGAAACGGGAACACCACCTGGTCTAGGCAGAGGAGACACTCCCCCAGACTTATAATAATGGAGTATATTGGCCAGGATATTTTCCCAATTATAGCAAATCTTTCTATAATTGGCTCTTTTTTAAATTTACTGTTAAGTTGTTAACTCAGACCATTAATTAAAATTAATATTAATTCAGGTATGGAGATATTGTTTAGGTTGCCATGAACAACACAGGGTCACAGGGTACCGTCCTAATTTTCTACAAATAGAAAAAGTTGTTAACAATGGATAGTCAGCTTATAAGAAATTCATGACTTCTTGTTCCTTTTACTAAACATCTGGTGTTTATTCTCTTAATGTTAAATGATATATTGAAAAAATACAAATAGAATTCAATTAGTATGAAATCAGATCAAACTTAAAATACATTTAAAAACAAAAGTCGTAGCTGCATCAAATGATGCCTCTAATACCAAAAATGGTGGCAAATGAGCGTCTTGTGTGATTTAAGCGGAGGGGTGACTGTGAGTTTTTGCACATGTCCCTATTGCGACAAAGCAGTTAGGTCAATATTAGATGTCGTGGGATATCTAAATCCTCTTTTCTTTGAGGCAAAAATAGATTATTGGCTTAATATTAGTTTGTACATTAACCCCACCCCCACCACTTTACTCCTAAGATAATAGGTTATATAAGACTATTTACTGAGAGGAAGTAGTCAACTTATTCACACATTTTTGACTTGGAATTTTACAAGACCTTAGACCTGATGGCATGGCCTGTAATCTTCCACAATAAACTCTACCAGGTATGCAATTAAAATTATTGGTAAACATTTAGGTCTTTACAAATAAAATTTGGAGGTTCCTGTGACTCCAGAATCAACGCTATGATTTTACCTGGAGTAGAATAAATGCAAGCGGCAAAAACAAAGTTTTATAAAAATTTTCACACCAACTCAGTTAAAGTCTTAGAGTCACAAGAATAGGGAGCCCTAAATAGGTTTATAATGCTGCTAGTATTTATGTCATTATCAGCGAATGGGTTTTAGTAGTTTTTACTCTGACAATTGAGGGAACTATCTTAGCTCAGTTCTAGTGATGTCAGTGTCTAATCCATCTCTTAAAGTCTATTTTTTTGGCTTACTAGGCGCAGTATAACATATTATAAAATAAAAGTGGAAACTTGGTCACAAAAATTAAAAACTTAAACTGATTAGGCCAGGTCACCACTTATTTTATACTTAAATTATCAAATTGTGACTATTAAACCCAAGTGCAATTTTTATAGGTGTTGAGATTCTGATATAACTGGATGATAAGCTATAGTTCCAGCGGATTGTAAATTAAATTTGAGTTGAGCCTTGAGATCGAGCAAACGGATATATTGATACAAAGTAAGTATGATCAGAGAAATAATGGTTTGGCAAATTGAATTGATTCTGCGGAAGTCTAGATGTTTGAATGAAACCAATAGATCATAGCAAATAGGGATTACTAAGAAATTTTGTGATGAATCTGCTGAGGAATACTAAGGATTATTAGTAGATCATGAGAGTGAGAAGGGGGAGGTTTTATGAAGAAATAGAAGTAGTAGGAAGAGTAATGGAAGTAGCCATTTAGTTGGTTATTAAATAAATGGGTATTTTCAGGGCAATAGCTCCTTATTAAATATATTATTATTGTTATTGAGGACCAGCAATCCTCATATCGCTTGTCCATTGCTCAGTGAGTCTTACCCTGTGTGACAAGTCTGGCGGAATTAACCTAATCCGCCAAAAGTTAATAGTGTTTCTCACTACAAGGGGCCCATTGATCAGCTTATTGTATAGCTTCATACTTTCCATTCTATGGTGCAAATGGTTCCCCTTGACGAGATATTGCCCCAGTTTATTGAGTTGTCACAATAAGCGGAACTGAAGCTTTCATTGGATATATTGCTTCAGGCTCAAAGAATGCTTTTCTGCAAAAATAAATTATAACTGATCATCTCATTAAGGCTAATCACCAACTGCACCTGATGGGGCCAAACCAACCAACTTGCTGACCACTTGAGTGACACTACAGAGTGGCTATACTGTGCAAATCATAAATCAAATGAGGTTGTTAGGGAGGGAGAGGTCTACAGCGACAAGCTTCCCCCATTTTATCATGATGGAAACATAAATTGGTTTTTAAGTGGTTTGAATTTGCCATGAAGGGGGCTTCCAATTGGCAGAAAGCTAAATTGTTGTTATCTGCTTAGGATATTTTAAGCGCTGATCAGATTATATGTTACCTTTAGAGTAGTAAAGTAGCATATCAAGAGGTGAAATAAACTGTGTTTTGTGTGTTTGGGGGCAAGGAAAAAATGGCTCAGCGCAAGGCAGAGTTTTTGACAATATCTTTCCATAAGAATGAGACCTTAGTACAGTTTGCGGTGCAGTTTATGGCAGAAGCTCATGCTATGTTGGGAGGAAATATATTATCTAATGAGGAGGTGGGCATAGTGATAATGGTAGATATCAAGCCATATCAAGAACTGTATAATGCTATGTCATACTTTCTTGACAATAATGCAGAGTTAATAAAAATTGTTAGTCAATTGCGCCATCTATCCGCCACTTTTAGTGCTCCCAATGTGGAACAGAAAGCTCCTGCAACTGCTACCAAATCCCCACCAGTATTGGAGCAACAACGACTTGGGTATAATTTGTTGGGGAGTACTAACCCTTAACACTTTGTTCAGACCTTTCCACACCCATTATTATCAATCAGCCCAACCTCAGATGAGTTACAATTCCTCAATTTAGTTTGGACCAGGAACTATGAGCGCGATACTGAGCTGAGTGCCTTTTATGGACACTTATTTCTCATGTCGGCCAACGAGGACATTATGCAGCTAGTTGTCCAGGCAAACTGAATGTCAATGCAGTACCAGTTGCCCCAAATGAACAGGGAAAAGGTTGAGTAAGTAGTGACGGGACGCTCTACTTCTTCTAACTCAAATCTATCTGTCCCTAATGATTCTCATGAGTTGCTTTGTGCCATGCTGATACTCACCTTGACGATTTATTATATTGAAAAATTCCCTAAAGTATATTGGCTTCAAGCCGAGGTAGAGAGCACAGTAACTTGGACATGGAGTTCAGCCAAGATGTATAAAGGACATACGCCTGAAAAATCCTTTAGCGGAATGATACAATTGATTGGAAACCATCAACCCATGTCACAGCTCTAAAGGAGGTGGAAGTTGCAATTCTAGTAGAGAAGATTTCCCACGAGTATCCACATGTCAGCGCTAGTATTCTCATTTTTCTGAATAAACAAAAGACCTTGGATGTTTATGTATTGAACATTCATGATACTTCTTATTCAGCTGTACATATTGACATATTTGAACAAAATACCAAAATCCGAACAAATATTGATATTGGTGCTCCTGTCAATATAATATCCACCAAGCTCATAGATAAGCTTCTGCTGAATCCAGATGTGGATCATAGAGTAGTGTATGAGACCACGTGGGCACAGAACACTGTGTTGGAGGGCAAATACAGTGCGTTGCCTTTAAGGTTCAGGTCAATCAGCGCATCTAATCCAGTGGTAGTGTTGCCTAATAACTACAACATGTTGATTGGTGATGCGTTTATGCGGCACTTTGAGGCCATGGCCAATATGGCAGGTGAAAATATTGGTATTCTAGGACAACAAATTCCCGACTATTTTCTTTCAGCGGAATCCTAAAAGATCCAATCTGCTAAAGTCAAATTAATCTTGTATGTAGAGATGGAGTAAAACCTGTACAATATCAGTGGATGAAGCAGAGGACCTGAGTGCTCCCTACCCAGATTTACAAGGACAATGGTATTCCGCTGCAAGCTGCGAGTGATTTAAGCATACTTTCTGGGCATCAGGTCATTATAGGGACGGAGCCCAAAGAAGTTATCCTAGAAGGCCTATACGATGAGATTATGGGCCCTACCAGGAATCATGGTTCAAACCACATGTGGCTCCTGGGCTCATGTTACCAGGGCAGGGGGAAGTGAAGGTGGTGATAGCAAACCTGCAGAAGTAGTCTATAGAGGTTCAGCGGCATCAAGTGGTAGCATATCTGCACCTGATTCCTATCAATGAGGTTCACTGGATACATGACTTTGATCATGGGAAGATCTCAGGCTACCTTTAAAACCTTCCTTTGGCGTAATGACTGTGGTTCTGCATGAGGCTCTAAGTGGTCTGTTGAAAGACCAGAAGGATAGGGTGATGGATCTGTTTGCGAAATACCAAAGCATCTTTGCATCTGATGACCATGGCTTGGTATGTGTACACGTATTGTGCATCAGTTGGACATGGGGGATCACCCTCCTATCCAATCACAGCCTATCCATCACTCTAAGGTGGTGGAGAAGTTGTCTCCACTGAAATAAAAAAATTATGGAACAGGGAATGTTAGAGCCATCAAAGAGTCCCTGGGCGTCCCCAGTGTTAATCATTAAAAAGAAAGATGGTATCAATCAAGTATTAATTAATTACTGGAAGCTTAACAGCATTTTGTAAAAAGACTTGTACCCACTTCTGCAAATCGATAATGCTCTAGTTTGGTTAGGCGGTGCCAAATATATGTCCACTATGGACTTGATATTGGGTACTGGAAAATTGAGGTGCCAGTGGCAAAACAAGAGAAGTGTGCTATAATCACCTTGAAAGGGTTATTTCAGCCTACATTATGCCACAGGGTTTGTGCAATACCCCAGCTACGTTCCAGCAATTGTGGACACTATTTTGGGTGATCTGAAGCTGTCTTGCAGCTAGTCTACCTTGACACTATTAATGTGTTCTCATGGACATTTATGGATCATCTTGATCACTTGGAAAAAGTGTTCTTCTGACTCACTGAAACTAACATTAAATTAAGCCCTGCAAGTGCCACTTTTTAAGGAGCATTTGGAATACCTCAGATTTGTAATTAACTCCAAAGGGCTTAGTCCCAAGCTGGAAAAGCTGGAAGCTATATGCAAGATGACTCGGCTGAGTAATATGCATAATATTCAGATGTTTTTGGGGATGGTCAGTTACTACTGGTGGTTCATTCCCAACTTCAGTGTATTGGGGCTCCACTCTTCGAGTTATTAAAGAAAAATGCTACCTTCTATTGGATGGAATGATGTCCTATGCTTTTAATGTCTTACAAACTGCAATGGCTAGTGCACCTGTTTTACATTACACAAATTTTGAGAAGGAATTTATTGTACAAATGGATGCTTCCCGTTCCGCCATAGGTGCTGTGCTATCCTAAAAGGATGATGATGGTGTGTAGTATCCTGTCAGATATTGTAGCCAAAGTTTAATAGGCTCTGAACATTGTTACAGCGTGACCAACTCGGAGTTCCTAGTGGTGATATACGTGTATAAACAATTACAGGTCTATCTCCATGATGTTAAATTGAAATTAGCCACAGACCATGCATCCTTGCGGTGGCTGCAGAATCTGTGGGAACCTGAAGGGCGGCTCTCACAATAGGCCATGAAGCTCCAAGCATAATGCTTTGAGATTGTACACTGACCAGGAGCAAAACAGCAGAATGTGGACTGTCTTTCATGATTACCAATGGTCGCTATTAAGGCAGATTTGGAAGACATCATGTATGAGAAGATGAATGTGGGCAAATATCACAATGAGCCGCTACAGATGATCAAAGTGCTGGATGATCTGCAACAGGATAACTTTGTGCTCAATGGGGACTGTATAAGCAGAATGGAATCTTGATGCTAAGTACCCCAAAACCTTCCTTTAGACCCACCATTATTATGGATGCTCATATAGCGGTAGGTCACAAAGGGTTGTGAAAAACGCTGGAGTTCTTAAAACCCGATACTATTGGGAGAGTATGCACTAAGATGTGCTTGAAATGGTTAGCTGTTGTCATCAGTGCCAAGTGGAGAAACCATTCCACTGGAAGACCACCTACCAGCTGGTTAAGCCTCATTTTGCATGGCATACTGTTCTCAGGATGTGGTGGGGCTTCTGATGATTAGTGCAAACTGCTCCAAGAATATAATAGTAGCCATTGACCCATTTGACAAGATGGGTGGAAGCAAGGGTGATCAACTATTTAGGGTTGTCACCACTGCCAAGTTCATCTTGGAATGTGTCATAAAGCGATATGGCTGTCCACAATTCATCCTCATGGACAAATAAACAATTTAATGTCGCATATCCTGCCCAAGTTATATTAATTAATGGCAATTCATGGGGTTTTGACTACACCCTACCACCCTGAATCTAATGGAATGGTGGAATAGGTCAACGTAACTTTGGTATATATTGTATGCAAGCTTTTAAAGGATTGACCTTCAGAATGAAGTACCCTATTATCCACCACTGTCTTCGCATAAATATTGTTTTCCACTCAACAACTGGCAAGAGCCCTGCCAAGATTCCGATATGACTGGACGATAAGCCCTGAAGAGCTATGGAGGAATGGCAAAAATCCTCTGAATAGGATGTTATTTACAAGTAATTGAGCGCCTTGAGATGAGATGATATTTAGATATAACGGATAATTATATTACCTACAAATAAGGCAATAAGGCAAAGTGAATATTTGATAATATAATTTAGATTGCCTTGAACTAATGCAATAGAAAACTGAAGTATACCATCCTGAAACCAATGAGATTTGGCGAAATAGAATAGTCTAAGCTAAGAGAACAGTATTATCCAAAGTCACTGATATATAAAGTGAGATGGGGCAATTGAAAGAGTAGGCTGTTAATAGTTTAGAGAAAATGGAACAGCAAAGAGTCGCTGTATTAATTAATAAAAATAAAGTGTCATCAGGGTAATTTCTCTGTTTTTAAGTTTATTTCAAGTGAGTTTGGAGGACTAATGATCCTTATATCATCTGTCCGTGGTTCAATGGGTTTGACCTGTGTGACCCCTCCTGGCATATCATAATGTTATCGCCTAAAATCATAACACTGGTGCCCACTGCATGGGGCCCAATGATCTACCAATAAAAACAATAAAAATCTCCTGTCGCTGGCCAGGTCTCATCAGGCCTGCTTTGCTGTGGGGTTCTTCATGTTTTACTGTACCAGATGATTACAATGAGCTCAAACTCACTTTAGACGCAGTGCTCAAAAAACAGGACGAACTTCTTCGAGAGTAAAACGATGTTATGCACCAGCTCAACAGCAAGTTTAGTCAAATTCAATTTTGGGGCAACAAAACAAGCAACTCATTGATCGCTTAGATAGCACTACCAAACAACTGCATTGTGCAGAGCAAAAGTTAACAGTATCGCCTAGCTTTCTTATGGGGAAGAGGAAGAACGACAAGTGGGAACAATACTATGAGGACTATGACGCTGAAAAGAGCTACTACAACCAGGAGAGTATCTCTGGATACAAGTATGAATTAAAACACCAATTCCCTCAAGTAATAGCAGTACTACCCACCGCAAAGGGCCATGCTACCTCTGAAGCAGTGGACATCCCAACCCTTTTTCAGGCCCAGCTCCTCAGCGAGAGACTTCTTATGGGTCTTGACCCAATCCTAATTAAGGCCAAAAAGTCACATCTATGTGTGAGATGAGGAGGTCAATATCGAGAAGCTTCCTCCATTCAATTGCAATGGGAATATTCAAATCTTCTTTAAATTTTTCAAGTTTGCAATGAAAGGCACCTCAGATCAGCATAAAGCTAAGCTGCTGATATCTGCCTTGGATGTAAGGGGTGCCAACCAAGTTACCTGCTACCTTTCAAGCAGCTCTGTTACCTACTAAGAAGTAAAGGATACCGTGCTTCAACTTTTTGGGGGTATTTAAAAATGTTGCAGCGGAAAACAGAGTTCTTAACTTTTGGGTTTCACCATAATGAGACTCTCCTAGAGTTCACTGATCGATTCACAACAGAAGCCCATGTACTGATTGGGGCAGGCTATTTAGCGGAAGCTGACATGTGCATTGCAATGACCTCTGCGGTAAAGCCATACCATGAGCTTCATAATATAATTTCTCCAATGTTGGACAATGACGTTCTTCTGCTCAAACTTTTGAAGTGCTTGCGCCATATCTCCCCTAACTTCTCTCCACCCAATATGGAGCGGAAACCATCCACCGCTGCCATACCCTTTCATATGTGGGAATATGCTCGTCCTGCCAACATTCCACCTAGCAACCCCTGGACTTACTATAATTTTGAGCCTCATCCTAAGCCGAATTACTCCCAACAGATTGACTTCAGCCCCGGCCCTGTTTACAAAAATTATCAACAACCCAACTACCAACCTGGACCTAGTTACGCCAAACATCAGCAATCGTCTTACTGGCCCATCCCTGGTTACCCCAAACGTCAACAAAATTATCAGCCTGGACCCTCTTATGAAAAAGCAAGGATGTAGCTTTTATGGGGTTAATTGCTATGAGTGTGGTCGCCCTGGCAACCTGACATGGAGTTGTCCTAACCATCTTGTACACTACGTGCAGCAGGATCAATACTACCAGGGAAAAGATGGAGTGGAGTAGAGATGGGAATCTCTACCTCTGCTATCCCAACCCCAAACGTTCCACCTGAATAAATTGTTGTTATCCAGTGGAAGTCCCTTAATAAAATGATGGAATTTATAACTGCAATCAGTTGAGAGAGTCTTTACTGACATGAGCGCAAGCCAAGCCGCGGTGGATGAAGGACATCAGGAGTAAAATCTTTATGGCTGACAAATGTTTGACCAAGCTCATCAGACAATTTGGATCCAGCCGCAGAAGCGCCAACCTTGAAAGAAGTAAACGTCGCACTCCAATGTACACTATTGTTAAAAACCCCAAAGTTGTTGAAGAGATTATGAATATCCTTGGGAAAAGAGTTCACATGAATGCCCATGTATTAAATCGTCAATATTCTTCTTATTCTGTGTTACATAGTGTGATATTTTTGTAGCAAAAAATAGTGTTCGCGCTATAATAGATACAGGCACTACAGTCAACATAGTTTCTACTAAGTTGACGGTGAATTTGACGTTAAAACCTGAGTGGGCCATTTGATGGTGTATGGGACCTTCAGAGCGGAAAGCACAGTCTCTGAGGGAGCGTACAGTGCGCTACCTTTGCGGTTTGGGTCCATTGTTATTGTAGCTCCAGCAATAGTGCTACCAAACAACAGTTAAGACCTGCTAATTGGAACCACTTTCTTATGACATTTTGGGGGCTGTCATTGATATGACGGAGGAGATTTTTGCAATTTTAGAACAGCATGTCACAATTTAATTTACCTCTAGTGGAGTGCTGAAGGATCTGGTGCACATGGGCTATATCAACCTTGCATATAGTGATGGAGTGATTCCAGTTCACTATCATCGACTAAAAAATAAGACTCAGCCCCTTCTCCAGCAGATATATGAATATCAAGGGCTACCTCTCCGAGCTGATGGGCCTATCTCTATTCATTCCAGACACCAAGTCCTAGTGAACACCAAGTTCTAGGTGGAAATGCCAGCCAGGCTTTTATGGGGAGGTCATTGAACCCTATCAGAAAACGCAGCTTGAGCCTCATGTGGCTCCAGGGATTATACTACCAGAGCATGGAAAGATCGAGGTTTTGACAGCGAATCTCCAGAGTGAACCAATGCAAATCTTCCAACACCAAATAGTGGCATATTTACACTTAACCTCAATTGAGGAGGTCCTTCAGGTTTACAAGTTTAATTTGTTGGACAAATTTGGTCTAACTTTAAGTCACAACCCAGTGTATTGACAGTGGTACCATGGGAGAATATAATAGGGCTATTGGAAGAACAAAAAGACCAAGCAATAGCTTTATTTCAGAATTATAAGGAGATTTTTGCCGTCTACGCCCACAATTTAGGGTGTGCTCGCGGGGTAGTACATTGATTGGACACAGGGGATCATCCTCCCATAAGGTCTCAGCCAATCTGACGATTGAGGGCAGTGGAAGAATTTGCCACTGAGGGAATTGATAAGTTGCTGGAGCAAGGGATGCTTTAACCGTCAAATGTCCATGGGCTTCGCCCATTCTGATTGTAAAAAAGAATGGAATCAACCATGTAGTAATAGACTACCAGAAGCTCAATAGTATTAAAAAGAAGGACTTGTACCCCTTGCCGTGGATAGATGATGCTTTGGATCGGTTAGGGGGAGCTCGTTACTTCTCAGCAAGGGACTTGATATCAGGTTACTGGCAAATTAAATTGCCCACGGTGGAACAGGAGAAATGCGCCATAACTACATCCAAGGCCTTTTCCAAATAGACTGTATTCCCCAAGGGGTGTGTAATGCCCCGGCTACATTCCAACAAGCCATGGACAGTACCCTCAGTGACCTGAAGCTGTCATGTGTCCTCACTACCTGATGATTAATGTTTTCTCTCAGACCTTTTCTGAGCACCTTGATCATCTAGAAGCAGTATTCCGCTTCCTTGCTGAGGCTAACAAAAAAAATACTCAAAATTGTAACTTCTTCAAAGACCAGTTGAAATACCTGGGGTTTTGGTAGACTCCAAGGGGCTGAAGCCATAGCTGGCCAAGTGTAGGCCATCTGTAAAATGACTAGATCTAATAGTAAGCGCAACATGCAGGTATTCTTGGGAATGATTGGTTATTCTTACGCTTCATGCCTAACTTTAGCTGTATTGGGGGCTGCTATTTGAGTTGTTAAAAAAGAATGCCATGTTCAAATGGACGGAACGCCATCAATACGTCATCAACCGACTTTGGATGGCGCTGATCAGTGCACCGGTGCTACGCTATCCAAACTTTTATAAGGAGTTTATCGTTAAGATGGATGCGTCCCTTTCCAAATTATGGAGGTTCTTTCTCAGAAAGACAATGAGGGAGAGGAGCATCCCGTTGCATACTGAAGTTAAAGCCTGAATTTCCATGAGCATAATTATACTGTGACCAAGTGGTAGTTCTTAGAAGTGATCTATGCATATTCGTAATTTAGGGTCTACTTGCATGGAGTGAAGTTTAAAGTAAAAATGGATCACGCGTCATTATGTTGGTTGCAGAACCTCAAGGAGCCTGAAGGGCGTTTAGCTTGATGGGCTCTTAAGCTGCAGGCTTACGACTTCGAGATCCTCCACCACCCAGGAGTAAAGCATTATAATGCCAACTGTTTATCCAGATTGTCAACCATTGCCATGATGACGGATCTCAGTGATGTGACTTGTGATAAAATGCTCAGCGGAAAGTACAATGACGGACTGCCCCAAGTAATACAAGCATTAAACAAGATGCAAGCGAAAACCTTCCAATGGAATGGGGAACTGTACAAGTGGATTGGCGATTCTACGGTGATCTTTCTGCAACCCTCAGCATGGCCTGGGATTATTATGAGCGCCCACAAGGCAGTTGGACATGGTGGTGTGCGCAAGACAATGGAACAGTTGCACACTTGGTACTATTGGTAAAGCATGATCTTTGGCATTCTTGAAACCATTTCCTGTTGCCACCAGTGCCAAGTAGAAAAGCCATTCCGCCAGAAGACCTTGTACCAAATAATGAAATCACATTTTGCTTGACATAAGGTTTCCCTTGATATAATTGGCCCTCTGCTAAGGGGAGCCAACTGGTGTAAGTAGATTCTGGTGGCTATTAACCACTTGACCAGGTGGTTTGAAGCGCAGGCGATATGGGATTTGGGGACGGTCACAGTGTCCAAGTTCGTAATGGAATGTATTATCCAGCGAAATGGCTTCCTTCAGTTCATTTTTACTAATAATGGAATTAACTTCACCTTGCACATCCTTCCCAAGTTGAATGAGCTATTGGGCATCTGCAGGGTTCTGTGACCTCATATTAACCCAAGTCCAAAGGAATGGTCAAACGGGTTAATGGGACCCTGGTGAACATCCTTAGGAAGCTGGTAACTGATAATCCCTCTTATTGGAATTCCCTCCTGTCTACCGCCATCTTTTCTTACTATATCATCTATCATTCCTCCAAAGGGAAGAGCCCCTTTCAACTATTATAAAGATGTCACCCCGCTCTTCCAGCACTACTTTATTCATGCGTAGAAGATACCAGCGGAATGGATCCCCACTGCTACCTGATTAAATTCAGCTGACACGTTGATCAAGATACAAATGGAAGCGTGTTCATTCAGCCTGGCTAAAAAGATTAAGAATCGGGCACCAATCAAGTATGGTGTAGTGGATTATCCAGTTACAAGAAGGTGAGATGGTATTGTTCCACAACCAGCATAAGTTTGAATGGAAACACAAACTGGCCAACAACTGGGTTGGTCCGTTTGAAGTAATCAAGAAAACCAGCACCAATGCATACACCATCAAAGACCCAGCAAGTGGTTGAATCACTAATTGCATACACACAAAGTTTCTCTGAGAATATAAACAATAGAAGACTTGTCATCCAGTCAAAGGGTTGGTAATGTCAAGATTCTGATATGACTGGACTATAAGACCTGAAGAGCTAGGGTGGAATGGTGAGAATATGCTGAAAAGGATGTTATTTACAAGTATTCAAGCGCCTTGAGATGAGGCAATATTGAGATATAACGAAATGTTGAATTGCCTACAAATAAGGCGATAAGATGATGTCAAGATTCAACAAATATAATTTAGATTGCCTCAAACTGAGACAATAGAGAATTGAAGAATACCATCCTGAAACCAATGAGATTTGGCGGAATAGAATAGTCTAAGGTAAGAGAACAGTATTATCCAAAGTCACTGATATATATGCAAGATGGGGTGATTGAAAGAGTAGGTTGCTAATAGCTAAGAGATAACGGAACAGCGAAGAGTTGCTGTATTTATTATATAAAATAAAGTGTCATTGGGGCAATTTCTCTTATTTTTAAGTTTACCTTAAGCGTGTTCATAGGACTGACATCCTCATATCATCTATCCTTGGTTCAGTGGGTCTAACCTGTGCGACCACCCAGCATATCCTAACAGTATCGCCCAAAATTATAACAAGCCCTTTTCAGCTAATTTATGGAAGACATTTAGCGTTGCCAGAATCGCTTTATTCCTGAGTGGAGAATACTGATGGAGTTGAGCCCCAATGTTATTTGGTTGCCCTCACAGACATGCTGATTAAATTCTAAACCAAAGCATAAATCATTAATCTAGCCAAGAAGATTTAGGATCAGGTGGCTGATCAAGGAAGACGCAGCAGCCTTCCCCAGTTTGGGGTAGGAGATTTTGTCCTGTTTCATGACCAACATGGGATCATAAGAAGGAATAAGCTTACCATTATATGGATCAGATTATTTGAGATTATTTAGAAGACTGGTGTCAACGCCTACACCATTAAGGAACCTGCGGGTGGTCAGATTATCAACCAAAAACATGAGAAGTTCCTTTGGCTATACAAGTAATAGGAGCTTATCATTCAGTCAAGGGGGGTAATGTCAAGATTCTGATATGACAGGACAATAAAGTAAAGTTCTAGAAGATTGTAAATTAGATTAAAATTTGAGCCTCAAAATTGAGCAATTGATATGTCAATGTGAAGTGAGTTAGCTTAAAGAAATAATGGTTCATTAAATATAGGAACTTCTGCAAAGTCTCAATGTTCAAGTGAAACCAATAGATTTTAGCAAATAGGGATTTAATAAGTGGATCATGCTGAATCCACCGACGAATACTGAGGAATTATAGTGAGTATGAGAGTGAGAAGGTGGAGGTTTTATGAAGAAAGATAAGTAGTAGTAAGAGTAACAGAAGTAGCTGTTAATTTGATTATTAGTAAAAAAAGTATGTTTAAGGACAATAGCTCCTTATTAAATAACTACATGCCAAGATGAGCTCTACACAAATAATTACTTAACAAATCAGATTAAAACTTGATTTTCTAATGTCATAAGGGCCTCTGTATTTCTCCATATGCTGAGGGTAAGGTAATAAGTTGCACACCAAGTTATTAGGAGGCAAATACTTAAATATAACAGTAAGCGCATCTTTGGACATTTCTAAATTGTGTGGTAGTATCCTGGGGATATGAGCTTGAAGAAATTGGCTTATAACTCTTTGAAGGAGCCAGCAGTCTGTACAGGACAAAGTATATAAAACATGCAAATAATTAAAATGACTCTATCAAAAGTGCTTATTTAGGCATACAATAAACAGGGAAGATTATTGGTGATTATATTAATTGTTAATTAGGGTGGAAATTCCATTTTGGTGCTAATAGTATTGTTGAGTATGAGGCTTATTGCTTTTTAGTGCTAGTTATTTTATCAGGGTTTAGGACCCACTACTTTATGCTTCTGTTATGAGTTTTATACCTTGAATAATCGTTATTATAATGTCATGCGGTATCTAGTATGAAATCAAGCTTCATGTTGTGAGCTTTAGCAAATAAATCTAGTATCAATCATGTACAAAGTTTGATGGCTAAGACTTCGCTTTTTTAAGTTAATTGTCACATCCTCATTTGTCATAAACTAATTCATCATGAAGGAAATGTTATTATGACTATAATTTGTTAAACGCTGAACTCTTGGAAAAAATTGGCAACTTTGGCCTTAACTTATCTCTTGTCAAAAGATGATTTGGATTTAGGAGTAGCAATTTATGTCAAATTTGGATTTACCCTTATCTTTCTTCTTTGCTCATTTCATTCCTACATTTATTTATGACCCTTGACAATATACCTCATGCTCTGGTGGTAGAGTACCTAATTGATTGGAGTTGGTTAACCTGATTGACAAATTTAAAAAATATATGGCATAATAAGACTTTTGTTATTCAATCAATTGGGATATTACTTAATTCATACTTGATCCAATTAATGGTGGGTGGAGGTGGAGACATTAGCGATCTATTAGAAACCTTATTCTATAGATACTTGACAACGTCAATGTGAATTCTTCTAATTTGGACTAGCAAGCCATTTGATATATTTAATTGTCAAAGTAATTTTTTGATTTATTTTATCCAAAATTGATATAGTAACGTACATCTTGATAAGTCAATAATGGAGCTATTGATAATGAACAATTTTTTAGATTTCTATTTAATTTAATTCTATTATTTGCAACTATTGATAAAGGCAAGATGAAAACTTTTAGAAATAGGAATTCATTTGGTGAACTACACTTCAGAACTGGATAGGGTGGTTAACGTTTTTTGAATAATTATTAGTGAACCTAGATGAGTGGCTCTATTAAACCATACTTCAGATTGTAGTTTACCATAAATTAAATTTTTTACAGATTTGGCCATTTCAGGTATGTTAATTTGGCATGTCAATTAATAGAACAGTAGGGCAAAAGTAATTAATGCACTAAATTGTACCTTACTTGTATTAATGGGTTATTTTGATTATTGGAGTACACATATTAGTAACATCATACTATCGTCATACTAAAGAGGATTTTTACTAAATTATGAAGCTTTGCGAAAGTATGTCCTTGATTGGCATCCTTGGAAGCACCAGGAAGAAATTACCATCTTGTAAGAATACTGAGATCTGAAGACAGAGAGCCAGTCCTTTAAAATTTACATGAAGCTCTTGCGTTATTAGGTATCCGCGATTTCCTTTAATAATTTGTCTGCTAAGGTAATATATGAATTCCTAAAGGAGGAATTGATCAAATATGACAGAAAGAATAACGTTTATAAGATCTAGTACTAAAAAAATAACGTTTATAAGAAGTGAAGTATACTATATGTCATGCATGAACATAATTTTCTTTCCTAAATACTGTGCCCTTAACTTGGCAATAACTTTTTCTACATTTTTTAATGGGGCCTTTAATTTAGTTCTGTATGTTACCTAACTCATTGTAAATATTAGGTCCACTAAAGATCTTATAGTCCATTGCAATTTAATCAAACTAAGTTTGTGCAGTTATTTGATCAGTCAGAGAAGTCTGCATTGTAATATTTATCTTCTTTAAACTCAACCCTTATCTGAACTACACTTTACTATCAGCTCTCTTGACAACGCCATTTGTAAAATCCTGAATTCCTATACAACAATACTAAAATTGAAATTCACGATACCCAAGTGTTGGTAAATTCAGAACTTTTAAATAAATTTACTCACTCCAATCCATCCGCGCAGCTTGCTATGGTTCCTGAAGCAAAAAATGTATATGCACCTTACTATATTTTAGTTAGCCTAACCCTTATCTGGTGCTTAACCAAAGATTAAACAAGCGTTAAAAGGGTGTGTTAAATCATTTATAGTTTTTATCAGTTTCTTGATAAAATCATCATTAACTAAGGAAAGTGTTGGGTCCCATTAGACCCCTAAGGAGGAGATTGTCAAAGAACCACATGACCCCTGCTGTGAACACCCAGGCAAAGACACTACCACAGAACCAATTTAATGATCCTATATATATATGGAAAGTACTTTCTTCATACGTGTCCAGTTTGTCTAAAATTTTGTCTCAGTTACATTTGTTCAAACCCAGTCACCAAAAACTTCAGTTAGCTTATGTCACTTCAGACTTCTGAAGGCCTCTGGACATTTTTTTCCATAACTTGATAGTTGAACTTTTTCATATCCTGGTTTTATAAAGTAGTGTTTGACTTGGTCAACCGCTTTACCAAAATAATACATTTATCACCTGCCATACTAACATCACATTCTTTTGAACTGCCCTGCTTTTTGTAAACCATACTTTTTCTTATAAAATATCACTATGGGACGTTATCAAAAACTGGTGTACTTACTTCTCTGCTCAATTTTAGAGTTTCTAATCTATTTTATTAGTAATCTCTCCTGTTTCTTTGCATCTGTTCATCCCTAATTGAACAGAAAGTTAAAAAAAGAACCAATGTATGAAAATTTGGCATCTACACTAAATTAAAGAGGATAAGTTGGTCCACATCTCCCATTTTAAAATTTTCATATATCTATCTAACTCACACATCTACGGGTATATTCATATTATCTGATCCTGTCACATTCCCATCTTCAATCTAATTACAAAAAACATAGACATTCATTGTAAAGGCATATAAAAGAGAATTATCTAAGATAAAATAAAAAAAAGTGAAATAAGATGTAGGTTACTTCTGTGAGTTTATACAAATCTTATTAGATTACAAATATTGTGATGACCCTTATATCTACAAAGGTGACTTGATCATGGTAAATGCCAATAACATTAACCCTAGCAAACCATGTGTTATAGATTTAATCCTGGATGCAATAGAGCTTTGAAGGTAATCTTTAAACTGTCCCTTCTGCAAATTAATTTACCCTAGTTGTATACATCAAAGTGCTTTGTACCTTGCTTGAATATCTTCTGATCCCAAACAAAAAGACACTTCCTATTAGCCCTGAACTTTGGTGGTTAGTACAGAACCTGATTATGAGATTGATGTTATAATTTCATTTTATCTGTCCCAGCGATGCATTCAACATCTGTTATATTAAATCTCAAAAAATAAGAACATATGGAAATCTGCATGAGAATGTGCCATAGCATCAGATCCTTGCTCCATGTTTCATGAGTAATTACTTATCATGATGATACCGGCTAATTAAGGCTCCTTATCACCATATATTAACTGCTAAGATCTAGTTTTAGTCGGTTCTCCCTCTTTGTGACATGATAGCTTTGCACATGAGCTTCTATAAGTCAAGATATTAAAGAATTCATATGTTTAAGTGATTGCTTTCTAAATTTTATTGGCAAAATTTGGAGAAAATCTATTTTAACTTAGTGAATCTTTTTAAATTTTAGCCTCCTAAACTGCCAATTGATGCTGGGATCATTAGGCTCTCACGCTTATCTATTACAATTATTATAATTTTTTGGGTTTGCTTAAATTTTTGCTGGAAATTCCAAGCCCCCAGTTTGCTTTTTACGCCCTTGCCGCCTATTTCAAAAACTTACTAATTGCACCATAATTTTATTTCATTATAACTATTATTTTGGTGAAAAGGTTATAAAAGGCTTTAAATCTAAATAGGGAGCTTCAACAACTTGGGATCTCCTAAGATTTGATACTGGTGCCCAACAATCTTCACAAGGTGCATGTAAGGCTAATACAGGGCACAGTTGATCTGAAGTTGAGCGTACAATATTTCTAATTGAGCAGATGTTGTATTTAATCCACGCCAGTCACCAGAGGCTAAATTAGGAATAGGGAGCTCATCAAGCCACAGATGGCAGGGCTATCACCTGATATCATAATTAACCCAGGAATGACACTTACCTTGTCATTAATAATTTTAGGTGACTCTCTCTCCGCTGAATTTGTTGTCACACTGATAATTGGTCACTTGGGAGGCCAGATCGATACACTAGTCCAAGATCATTTTATTTTGCAGATTGTAGTTACAGCTAGGCCACAAGATGGGGTGACGCCCTTTTTACAATCATAAAACCACATGTAACTTCCACACTGGTTCAGTCAGCCACCAATGATGAAGGAGGATATTAATAAGTAATCTTTTAAGGTTACTAATGGTTGAGTCTTCTTGTGCACATCAGTAGATCTCTATGGGAAGTTACTGACGCTTTTTGTGACTCAGAATTTCTAAATGGTACCCTCCTCAATTCCTTTTAAAAAGGGCACTCATTAAAAACAGTATTCTGTTGCTGTATATTTATGGAACTTTTTGGGACTGCCCTTTAATGGGGGTGATGTGTCAAAATTATGGTTTTGCAAATGTATTCAATATAAGTCAAGATAGGGAAATTATATGTTTAGATGTTTTCTTTACAAGTTTTTAGTGGCAAAAATTGAATAAATTAATCTAAGTTCAAAGTTTTATAATTTTAGGATTTGACTTGGCAACAGATGCTGGGATTGGTTGACTCTTATGCCTAAAGGTATTTAAATTTTTTATAACTATCCAGGTTTGTTTTAATTTGTTCTGGTAATTTTATTGCTCCCATTTGGTTTCTCATGCCTGCGCCGCCAATTCCATAAAACTTACCAATTGCACCTAACTTTACATATTTAGATATTGTTTTGGTTATAAAAGCTCTAAATTTAAATAGTGGAGTGATGGCCCCTTGGTATCACCTTGGTATTAAGACTGGTGCCCAAAAAACCTGCGCAAGGAACGTGAAAGGCTGCCACAGGTCATAATTGACCTGGTGTTAGGCCTGCAATAAGTTGAAGTTTTGCAAATGCTTGTGGTTGATCCTCAATACGCTTTGGAGGGTAATTTAAATTTAAAGGAGCTCATTGAGCCACAGATTGTGAGGCTTGACTTGCCATCAACAAATAACCAAGTAATGACACTTACCTTATTGCAAAAATATTAGGTGACATTCTATGGCTGGGGTCTGTTGTCACTCCGGCAATTAGGCCCTTGGGAGTCCTTGTTGTTACGCTCTAGTGGCGTGGAGCCCCGTTTAAAAGTTGAGATTAAAATTATAATAGTGGCGTAATTTCTGTTGCTTGGTTCTAAAAATCAAAGAATCTCGAACAATTAATTATGGTAAAAATTCTTATGCCCATTGTTTATTACTTAATGGTCATTGATATGAAGTGCTTTGAGGCCCAATATATCAAACAAAATACATCTGGGACTCAAAAGCTTGTAAATCACCTCAAAATCCCCTTTTCAAATTATCAAAACCATGGAATTCTTTAAAAAAGTGTCTAGGAAACTTAAGTTGCATTTTTTGGAAGATACAGGACTTAACTTATTGTAATTTGAGGCTAATTATTTATATGAAAATCATCCGTATATACCTAGAACATTTTTATAAAATCCCTTATTTTTAAAAGGATACTTATAAAGCCCTAAGTAGAGATGATATCCTTTCAATACTGTTACTTTATCAAAGTTTTTTATATCAAACTTGTCTAAATAGTGCTCTGCAATAATTTTGTTGTTGAAAATAATATCACTGCTATCTTTTAAATTTTGTTATGTCAACTTTACCAATTTGCCAACTATACAGCGCAATCATCTATATATGAGTTCCATTAAATTCCCATAAAGGTTTGGCACTTTAGTGGATTGCTCATCCCATATTATTGTTCAGTTCATTTGTTTTTTATTTGATTTTTATGTTGAACTTTCATTTACAAATCCTTAGATTGTTTTTGAAATTGTTCTTCATGCTTTAAACTACTATGTTTAATTTTAGGAACTAATAGCTTAGACCTCCAGTAATTCTCTTTTTTTATTTGTTGATATTAAACATCTGTAATTAATTATGAAAGAGATTTAATTTTAAATTTTACCAACTCTTTATTATGTTCCATTATCACTCATATAAAACTTGTTACTTATATACATTAAATTTGGCACAATGAATTTGTAGAAAATTATGTATTAAGAGATAATTTGTCATTTATATCATTAATAAGCTGCTTTGATAGTTTAAGTTTATATCAGCTTAATCTTAGGGCTTTATACAGGGTGGTCAGCCTTACTATTGGTAAAATTACATTTACTACTATGAACTTCATACCTTACCTTTTTGGCACTAAATATGCATCTATCTTAGAGATATGCAACTAGTATCCTTTCCTTCTCAGACTTTATTTACTTGATAATAATTATAGTATAAAGATGTATACAGTTCATGGTAGAATTACAATCACTAAGTTTAAGTTTTAATTAATATAGATAATTAGTTGAACCTTTTTTTTTATTAGCTTCTAACTATGCATAAGAAATTTTTTTATTTCTTTTGATGGTTATACAGATAAAGAATATACTTTATCTAGTAAGTTTTTTAAGATATAAGCTCTGCAATTTTTATGCCCTCAAAGTTTTAGAATCAAATAATCTCAGTCTTAACAGTTTATTTTTTTAGTACTAGATGGTCCGTTTTAACAGTTTATTGACTCCCTTATATAACTAATATAATTATGCATTTTTGGAAGGTCAACTGCCAAGAAAAATGAGATTAAAACAAGATTAATGTTTCTAAGATTTATACAAAATATATGAAGGAGCACTAAGGTAATATCATACTTTAACAATTATTTATTATAAAGACTGTGACTTGATAGGCTCCTACATCGTATTTTATAACTCAGAAGTACTAGACAATAAATAAATTTTTATATACTATATTATCTGAATAAATGAGACAAATATTACATTGAAAAATAGACACTACTTAATCAAAAATTGAAGATAAGCAAGGACCTGATTATTCCATATAACTGGGCTTTATATAATAGTGATGCTTTAAAATCATTACCATATTACTTGAACAATTGATTCAAATGGAAATCTATCTGGGAAATTTTGTATTCTTTGACTAGTACTTGCTATAAAAATTCTGAGAATCAGCATATTTTTAGTAGCAGACAATAATTATTCTATCTCAATAGGTAAATTCATATATAGCTAAAGTTTAAAGATTTAAAGTTTTTTATACCTGTATACATATTTATTAAAAAGTAAGTCAAATTGGCAAAAGTGTTTAATTTGTATGTTTAAAGTAACGGAAAATAATTGTATTGTATGGCGGATATTGCTCACAAACTTTTAATTTGATCAGGTACTAAAGTTTAGTTTTTTACTTTTTAATTAGGTTTCTCATCCTTGTTTTTTATTTAAAATCTAATTTAAGGAAATTTAAAAAATTAAGACTAAATTTCTTAAGCTTTCCACCCTGTTTAATAGGGGTTTCATGCTCCCTTAATCTAAACTTTAAAGTTTGTAATTCCTATAGCAAGTATTAAACCCTAAATTTAAAAAATCATGTCTATTATGCCTAATTTATGAATTTTTATTTTCACTTTGTAATGCATCTAAGGTTATCTTAGTCTACATTAAACTTCAGAACCGCCAAAACGAGGCCCTGGATGAGATGCATAAAATAATAAACTTTGGCTATCCCTCATTAGTGTCAGAAGGGCAAATTACTTACAATAAGCCTTAATAGTAACTATACCCCAACTAAAACATACTTATAACATAATTTTAACCCCCTATAGGCGTCTAGAGGACATTTTTAAAGGTGTGCCCCTCTACAGCTTAGTCTTCTTAAACCAGAACTTCACAAGCACTAAACATAGTTATTGGGTCATTAATGTAACGGTCAGAAATACCTAATTTCTAATTGCATCTTACAGCTGGTTTGACGCCAATCTTTGACGTCAAATTATATTTACAATGCGAGTATAGAATCTCAAGGTAAAGTGTTAGTGCCTCCTGCAACTAACAAATCAAACCTCTGAATTAGGGAAACAAAGCGAGAAAAAAAAGTTGAAATAGGTAAACGAGATAGCAAAACCAAGAATTAACCTCATTATATTTATTTTCTAATAAAAATGTTGCTCTTGAGCAGATCCTGATAATTAGGTGCCATAAGCGCACCAAGTAAAAGACATGATAGTTGGGGGAGATCAGCCCTGGAACCCAAGTTTTTGTTCATGCAACAAAATCTTGATGCATTGCGGCCTGCCATTAGACAAAGTAATGGTGACCTTAAAACCAAAGGATTAACCCAGTTTGGGGGAAAACTCTATAGAAAGAGAGAAAATTATGAACTAAGTTTGGAATTGTAAAGGCTCAACCTTTAATGTCACCCTTATGGGAGCCTCCCCCTACCATTTTTTAAGCTTTTGTGAGCTTAAAGAATGGCTCAGGCGAGGCACAGCCCAGCGCCCAAACAAACCCAAACCAAAACTTCTTTAATGATTCAACTCAGGATTCAAAATCCGAGCCCAAGTCAAGATGAAATATTGTAAAAATCTCGTTTGTTACAATTACTACCTATCAGACTAAAGAGTTTTTAAATTTATACACTAACTATATTATAGCTTGTGAAGATAGAAGACTTAGTCTCTATCATTTATTAAGGTCAACTAAACATATCTAACTTAGTATCTTTTTACTTATAGTATATATAAAAGAATTTGGTTCTCAGAACCAGAACTGGTAGTTATATCTTTAAACATCTAAAATGCATTCCAATTCCTACTATTATAAAGGCCTGTAAAAATAGGCTTTTTTTTTTTTGGTGTAAAACCTCATCTTAATTGCAATATCTAGTCCCTCTGTCTTCACATTCACAATATTATTCGTTTTTTATCTTCTTGCATTCCTTTCTAACCTTATTATATATAAAAAATATATCACAAAATTAATTATCTAAACTAAAAAATCTAATAAAGGGGTCTTTGGATCATCTGGCCTTTTTTAATAAACTATCAAATATTTATGTATTTGAACCTACTAGTTTCCATGCGATGGGATAACTAAAAAACTGACAATTGGTAACCTAAAGGGACTATATCATAGAGCTTTACTCTCTATGAAAGGTCCCAGGCGCCAGATATAAGCTGGATAGGGCCTTGCACCCCTTCAGAGCAAAAAATGGTTTAAATTAATGACATTACTGCTTACTTTTTAGTCAGATCTTTGTCATACCTCTGATGAGAGATGGGTAGGAACAACACCTATCTGTGTCATGGAGATGGCAGAAGAGGTTTAGACCGGCCTGCCAGTTGGGATGTGTGAAAAAAAAGGCAAATCAGAATGCCATAGGTATTGCCAACCATACAACTTGATATGGAGCTGGGAAATGTGATATTACGAAGTGGGTGGTGTAACAGCAGGGTAAAGAGTATCCCAACGACAAACCACACCAAACCCATTCCCAACTCAGTGGTTCTTACTGCATGAGGTGGGATTGCTGGGATAGTCTTGACAAGATTCTTGGCTTGAGAGGCCAACTCATTGGGGCGATAGGGAGAGAGATTCTCTTTTTCCATTGTTGTACATAGGGCCATAAGATCCCCATGTATTGTTGTCAGAAATTCATAAGAGCGGGGTTGTAAAACCAAAAGTGTCAGACTCGCTGGGCCCAATTGGCGATAGAGGGAGCCATGGTGACCAAAAGAATTGGTAAAGCCCACAAGGAGTGTGGGGCGATGGACCACCAGAAAAATGCCATCTGGGATGCAGTCAGAATGGGAAAAATTTTTTGTTTTTTTTTGGTAAAAATTTATTTGGAAAGGAAAGTAAGAAAATTGACCAACAATTTTCTCAGTGCCATGCAACTGATTAAATAGTGGTCGATTGGGTAGTGAAAGGATGGGGTCAGGACCCAACAAATTTGACCTAACTGGTGCATTCTTTGGGAATGGAGGTGTTTATTCTTTGGGAACTGACATTGCAAAATTTGGCAGCGGGCCAAGTCTCTGTCAGTTCAACCTCAAACGTCCAAACCAGGGCTTAACTACATTTCCAATGATTAGCATGACAGCATTTGGCCTGACAGGCGACAGGAATCCCCCAAGGCCATCCCTTATAGGGATGGGTCCATTTTGTTAGGAATGGGTTTGGGATGGCCAACCCGCCTGCACTTGGTCATTTAACCATTCATTTGGTCAACAGCAGCACATTGGACGCGACGCCCAAATTACTATTCAAGGGCTTCAAACCCTTGTCAATAATGCCCAATATTTGTTCAACTGGTCTGTAGATTAAATTGGAACTGTTGGGTGATCCAGCTGATATCTCATTCTTCATGCTTTTACAGTCATTTGAATTTTAGGCATCAGCCAGATTGCCAGCCAAATTAGATCTGACCAATTTCAATTTGGTAATCTCAGCACAGATTTCACTAATTCCCCGCAACAGTTCTGCTGAGGTAAGTGTGGGTATTGGAGGTGGGATCCAAAGCAGATGAGCTGTTACCCGTCGCTCATCTACTACGTGAGCGAGGTCGCCCTGAGTGATGAGAGGTACCGCCATCCTCTTTGGTATCTTTTTATTTGGGAATGGGAAGATGGCCCGATCAAGAGCTAAAGGATGTTCCCCAAGACTTACATTACCCTTTCCTTTTTCCAAAGGAATGGCACCACCACTGGGAAATTGCACCAGAGCCACATTCTTGCGTGCTTTAGGTAGCTTGATAGCCATAATCATTGCGATTTTCTGAGGAGGGTGGGGGCCCAGGGTGGGATGCGTGGAAATCTTCAACTAGGGCCATGCAGTTCGCACAATTGCGCGCCTTGACCCAACTATTTTTGTAGGCCAGGTATCCTTTCCAGGCCATGAGATATTGGACTGAACGTCGCGACTTGCGAGATGCCAAGATAGCCTCTACCTCAGCTTCTTCCTCATTATTGACAATGATCGGTTCTGGGTCCATGGGATTTACACCCTTGAAGGGCGAAAATTGGGAAACATGGAATACTGGGTGCTGCTTCCAATGCGCGGGAAGCTTCAGGTGGAACGCCCCATTACCCAATACTTCCTCCACTAAGTGAGGACCCAAACGCTTACTGGTGAACTTGCGGGAAGGGGTTTGAATTCACAAATGATGGGTATCAAGCATGACGTAAGAACCCACCGTAAAGTCATGACCTGGAAGGCGCTTACGGTCTGCAAATCACTTATAGTCATCAATGGCTTTGGTGAGGTGTTCCCACACTAAGGCTTGGGTTGATCAAATATGGGTAGCATGATCTGCGGCAGCTTGAACCTCAAGTCGCAATCATGCCCTGAACGAAAATGATGGGTTATAGCCCAATTTTGCTTCATATGGTGAAAACCCCATGGATGCATGGATCCGGTTACTGTATGCAAATTGAGTGAGAGGCAAGTCATTGAACCAAGTATCCTACGCTGCTGTGGCATAGCAATGCAGGTATTGTTTGAGGACTTGATTAACCCACTCAGTATGACCATTGGACTGGGGGTGATACGCCATGGATTGACATGAGGTTATCTTCAGGATCAATAGGAGTTCACTCTAAAAGCGTGCAGTAAACTGAGTACCCCGGTCACTAACAATTTCTTGGGGGAGACTGAACATCAAAAACACATGTCAAACAAAAAGATGATCAGTTTCTTCCAACGTAATTTCAGAAGTGCAAGGGATAAAAAGGGAAAATTTTGTAAAGCGGTCCACCACTACCATTACTGCTGTGAACTCATTAGAACAGGGGAGATTGACAATAAAATCTATGGATACCGAGGTCCACGGACCTTCCACCTGCTGTAAAGGGTGTAGGAGGCCATTCTTACTGGAGCTTTATGACTTAGCCCTAGTGCAAGTAACACAATCGGTGATCTAAGCTGGGACCTCTTTGGTCAGTCCTGCCCAATTGAAGGTTCACTTGATCAGATCAATACATTTCTTGTTGCCAGGGTGTCCAACCGTGGGAGGATCATGGTGTGCGCAGAATACTTTAGGGTGAAAGGGGGGGAACCCACACATGATAATGGAAGTAAATGAGCCCCTCTTCTAAGGAGTATAGGGAGTGTTTGGGACTCAAGTGAGTCAACTGCTCAACCAACTCCATGCCCTCAGGGCAGGCCGTTTGACCGGCTAACACCTGGGCCAATAACAGATCATTGGGAGATAACGCGGTGGAGGAAACAATGGAAGAGACAATCAACAGAATCTGGCAGGGATCACAGTAATGAGATCCACTTCCTCAGGTTCCAAGGGAAAGTGAGTAGGGCTACAGCTTAGGAAGTTAGCAAGGACATTGAGTGCACCTTTGACAAATTCATATTTGAAGTTGAAACTGCACAAGTCCCGATAGGTTCAGGCCTGCCAGTGTGTCAATTTTGGGGTTTGCGGAAATACAAGAGAGCCTGGTGATCCATGCGAACCGTTAGCTCATGATGAGTACCTTGTAACAGGTATTGCCAATGAGTTAAAGCCCATACAACAGCCGCCAGTTCCTTGTTGTAAATGCCTAAGACTGCTCCATAGTAGTGAATTTTTGGGAAAAATAAGTGACCAGATGTTCAAGCCCATCATGGTCCTGAAGCAGCACCGCTCCCACTGTTACTGATGAAGCATCACATGCGACAATATATGGTTTGGTGGAATTGCCATGTTTCAAAATGGGAGGAGACATGAACACCTCTTTAATTGATTAGAACGCCTGCTGGCATCTGGAGGTCCAACAAAATGGTACTTTTCCCAGTGAGGGGATGGAGTGGGGCGGCCAACTGAGAAAGTGTGGGGGAATTTTTTTCAAAAAAATGATAGTTCCCAAGAAGCTCCAAAGTTGCTTCTGGGTAGTTGGAGTTGGCCATTCTCAAATTGCATCTAATTTACTGGGAGGGATAGTGACACCTTCTTTGAGAACCAGGTTCCCGAGAAATGTGACCTCTTCCTTATAAAACTCACACTTGGAAGCTTTGAGGAACAGCCCTGCTTTATGCAGAGCGAACACCACCGCTTCCAAGTCAATAGCATATTGTTCAGGAGTTGGGGAATGGACTAGGCTATTATTGATGTATGCAATAGCACAAGAGAACCAGAGATCCCCTAACGCGTTGTCAATCATTCGTTGGAATATAGCAGGAGCTTTTTTCAACCCAAAGGGCATTATGCGAAATTGAAAAATGCCTCGCCTCGTCCAGATTGCGGTCAACCATTCCTGTCCTTCCATCACCCAAATTTGGTTGAAAGCATTCACCAGATCTAGTATTGAAAACACCCGGGATTTGGCAATTGCCTGACTGATTGTCTGCTCTAAAGGCAATGGGTAGGGATCTGTAAAAGTTAGTTTGTTTAAGTGACCATAATCCATGCAAGGATGGAGCAATCTATCCAATTTTCTTGCAAAGATGATAGGTGAGGTGACGGGTGAAGTTTCTTTGAACAACCAACCATTTTTAACATGTCGTCCAACCAGGTGTTAAGCGCAACTTCTTTCTCCGCTGTATGAGGATACAACGGGCAGTTAATGTTCACCAATTCCATGGTTGTACAAAATCCACAATCATACCTAGTATGTTTTAGCAGTCAGTTCACTTTTTCCATGTCAAAGATTCCCTGATATTGCATTAAACTTTCAGGAAAATTGGCCGGAATGCCTGCAGAGGTAACTAAGGTAGTGATAGAGCTGGTTCCTTGTATTTTTTGAGGGTGTTGATCAAAGGGAACTCTCCCTCTGAATATCATTGGTAAACGACAATGTATTAGACTCTAAATGAATCTTCAAATGTTGTCGACGCCACCATCCCACACCCAGGATCACTGGGAATACCAAGTTTGGCATGGCCAAAAAATGATTGCAGAAGTTATATTGGTAATTTTGAGAATGTATTGGCCGGCGAACAACATATGAAGACCGGTAAGCAGAGGAGGCCACTATTACTGATGAACCCACATCCATTTCCAATTTTAATTGCTGTGCCAACTCGACGCTCATGAAGTTCCCCGCTGCTCCGGTATCCACCAGAGCTTCAAAGGAGACATGATGTGGACCAATACTGATTTTCATAGGGACAAAGAAAATAAGCGTAATTCTGTTTAATGGGAGATTTGACTGACCCATGGATGACCGAAGAAATAATGGGTATGTCAGGACCAGGGTCAGGGTTCTTAGCTGGAGCGAAAATTGGAAGTACAAGAGCGGGAGAAGTCATTTCTTCCATCTGGGCTTGAACAGATTCATTCAAAGTTAACTCCAGAAATGCCAACTCGGACTTGGGGGTTATGGCAGGACTGGAACCCACTTCAACTGCTATTCTGGTGTCAGGCGCGTTGTCTACGTCTTTGTTAGGAAATTCTATCATGAAGTTCACCTTCTGATGCGGGGAAATGTGGCGAGGTAACGCTTTGATAGTAGTTGCAGTGGCACATATTTGATTTACTGATTCCTGGATGGTAGACCAGACCACGTGATGAGTGGAAACTGAATACAAGCTCACTCTAAAGACTGCCTGAAGCATATCAGTAGATAGGCCTGACGAGGAAGCCAACTCATGAAAGGTAGAAATCAGAGAAGCCAAACTAAGGGCTTTGGCCATGGTTAGGAGTAGTCTGAATAAGTGGTCTGATTGGGACACATGGGGTTTTAAAGCAGCCGATACAACAGCCATCTGGGGAATGGAGTTTTCATCTTGTGAGGAAGAACGCAAAAGGCTTCTCACCCAACGGTGGGCATCTCCATCCACAGCGTCTAAAAACGCGAGACCTTGTTAGCATGAGATATTGCAGAAGCGTTTCTGAGTGTGATTGTCATCCACATTTGTACTTTAGCGAGAGCGTCAAGAACCTGATTGGCGATCTCTTGAGAGGGGATACTTGATCCTTTTCCCGGGCAGAGGAAGTATGAGAAGATGCAGTTTTCACCTCTTGGGTGGCTTGAAGAAAGTTTAAAATATAGAGCGGATGCATTTCCCAAAGTTGGAAAGTGACCAAATGAACAACAAACAACACATAACTGATTGTACGTTCATCTGGTAGAGGGTAACCACTGTGGCGTCCAATTCAAAACCAAGGCAGAAGTGGCTGGAAGTAATGGTTGGTTGATTATGTCATGGAAACGGTAGAAGTGGTTTAGACTGGCCTGCCAGTTGGGATGCGTGAACACCCAAAAGGCAAATCAGAATGCCAGAGGCATTGCTGACTGTACGACTTGATATGGAGCTGGGAAATGTGATACCACGAAGTGGGTGGTGTAACAGCAGGGTAAGGAGTATCCCAACGACAAACCACACCAAACCCATACCCAACTCAGTGGTTCTCACTGCATGAGGTGGGATTGCTGGGATAGTCTTGACAAGATTCTTGGCTTGAGAGGCCAACTCATTGGGGCGATAGGGAGAGAGATTCTCTTTTTCCATTGTTGTACATAGGGCCATAAGATCCCCATGTATTGTTGTCAGAAATTCATAAGAGCGGGGTTGTAAAACCAAAAGTGTCAGACTCGCTGGGCCCAATTGGCGATAGAGGGAGCCATGGTGACCAAAAGAATTGGTAAAGCCCACAAGGAGTGTGGGGCGATGGACCACCAGGGAAATGCCATCTGGGATGCAGTCAGAATGGGAAAATTTTTTGTTTTTTTTGGCAAAAATTTATTTGGAAAGGAAAGTTAGAAAATTGACCAACAATTTTCTCAGTGCCATGCAACTGATTAAATAGTGGTCGATTGGGTAGTGAAAGGATGGGGTCAGGACCCAACAAATTTGACCTAACTGGTGCATTCTTTGGGAATGGAGGTGTTTATTCTTTGGGAACTGACATTGCAAAATTTGGCAGCGGGCCAAGTCTCTGTCAGTTCAACCTCAAACGTCCAAACCAGGGCTCAACTACATTTACAATAGTTAGCATGACAGCATTTGGCCTGACAGGCGACAGGAATCCCCCAAGGCCATCCCTTATAGGGACAGTTCCATTTGGTTGGGAACAGGTTTGGGACAGCCAACCCACCTATGCTCGGTCATTTAACCATTCATTTGGTCAACAGCAGCACATCGGATGCAACACCTGAATTACTATTTGAGGGCTTCAACCCCTCGTCAATAACACCTGATATTTGTTCAACTGGTCTGGAGATTGAATTGGAAACGTCAGGTGATCTGGCCAATATCTCATTCTTTATGCTTTTACAGTCATTTGCATTTTGGGCATCAGCCAGATTGCTAGCCAAATTAGATCTGAATAATTTCAATTTGGTAATCTCAGCACAGATTTCACTAATTCCCCGCAACAGTTCTTCCGAGGTAAGTGTGGGTATTGGAGGTGGGATCTGAAGTGGATGAGCTGTTACCCATCGTTCATCTACTACGTGAGTAAGGTCGCCCTGAGTGATGAGAGGTACTGCCATTTTCTTTAGTGTATTTTTATTTGGGAATGGGAAGATGACCCAATCAAGAGCCAAAGGATGTTACCCTGAAGCTTACAATCTGGTACTAAGCCCCAAAGTCACTCCCCAGGTCCAAAGCTATGATATCTCTAAAAGCTTTAGAGCAAGTAGTGCTGAAAAGCCACCGATTATTCTTCAGATTAGAAGTATTTGCAATACAAACGCTGACAGGGCAAAAACTACTTCCAAGAAAAAGACGTCAAAGAAACCTGTAAGGTTCCAGGACCCAGCTATTAATCTGGAGAAAACCTTGGGTTTTATTAACAAGAAAGGAGTCAACCATAAAGCTTTCCTCTTGCCTGACTTGCTGATCTAGGGTATACCTCAGACGAGGATGGATAGTAGATTTTCCACCTCATCTGCCCTTTCCAACCCTGTACAATTCCTAACCAAAGCCAACCTTCATCTCTTTGAAACTACAGAAAAAACTGATAAAATCAACCAGGTGTGCATAGATTTTGAGAATGCTTAGCAGAAAAATGGTTGTAAGGGCTAAATCTCACCTCAACGGAGGGACCCAAAAGGGGCGCTCTCCCCCAAAAACAATTAAGATCTGGGGTTTCACCAGGTGAAACTTTCAGCAAACAAAACCACCATATGCTAAACCACAAATTGGATAGTAAGCAGCAGGATTCAACTTATTAAAGTTTAGGTAATGCCAAAGCGAAATTTAACATTATAAAATGGGATATGAATTTCTCCAAAACAGTAAAATAGATCAATTTTGCTATTAACCCATTATTAAAATGTGCCGTTTAATACGCTGCAAGCTGAAGAATTACAATGATTTCACTTTGGAAAGTATTGCTTTAAACCTTCCATATGTCATCCCTAAAACCCTGCACCCTCTTAAAGGTAGGGTATTGGGTCATACTTTAACATTTCCTTATCTAAGTTTATTAACTAACCTCTCTGTTTTTTGGATTTATTATATAAAAATTTATATAAAAGTTACGGTTCTTGTTATAGCAAAGTTGGGTCCCATGAGAAGGTCTAGTCTACTGCTCTTAGTAGAAAAAACTCTTAGGTGATAGCTCTACTCATTTTTCAGAAATGTTACCTCTACCCCTTCAGAGAGCGCTACCCTTTTATTTCCTCTAGTTCTCAGTAATCTACTCACCTCCCTCACATTATCTCAATCAATACTCATTAGATAGGCGCCTATTGGTAGTTAAGAGTGTGATATTTCTGGGTGCTGAGGTATCCACATTTGCAGCCCAGTTTTCTCTTGGCACGCTTTTTTCTCAACAAAATATCCAGCCCTAGAATAAGAATTGTGAATTAAGTACATAATTATTGGACAGTTACTCAAGTTTAAGAATTTTTTTTGCCACTCAAATGACTAATATACCCCCTCCCATAGTACTGAATAATCTATCTTGGTTCATATATAACTTACACATTCTAAGGATTCCATACCATGTGAAGATATCTCTAATGAGCCTTTGGGAATGGTTGCAATTCATATAGAGCCTGAGGATTCTGAAATAACAGTTTACCACCTCTCTCTGGTTGATTGGGTGGAAGAACAGCACTGGGTCAAACCAATGTATGAGGATCTCTCTTATTTATGGCCCTTATCAGACCTTGAAAACCCTAATCTTCTCCTTTATCCTATGTAGGAGTCAGTTCATTTGCCTTTTCTTGTTTAACTTGGGTGGCTGAATTGCTAGTGGGTAAGTCTTTCAAACACATATATAAATTTTTCTGGGAAAAAAGAACCTCCTTTAAAAAAGGTAATAAAAAGTATTAAACAATTGAGAAAATATGCCTCCTTGATAAAACCCTTTTTGAAGTTGCTTCATCTTCCAACCTGACTTATAGAATTTTGCTCACAATACAAATTATTTTTATGTCTGGATTGGGTCTAAGTGTAAACTATAAGCAACTTAGAATATACAATTCTGTATATATATTATAGATAGCTAATATAATTCAGTTTAAATATGGCACAGACTTCAAAAAAGGTTTTTATTGAGAAAGCATATATTCTCAATTATTTCATACTTTTTAGTGCCTTTTTTTATTAGTTTTTTCCCCTAAAATTTTTTAAAGAAGGTTCTTTTTCCCCAAAAATTTTAACCCAGTTCTTTTTTCAAAAAAAATTAGTATGTTTTAAAAGTAGATTTTTTTCTAATCTTATTAGAAAATACCTATAATATATGTCCTTTTTGAACTCTCACTATTTCTACAAAAATAAAACTCATTGTATATAATATATATACAGTATCTCATAAATGAGTATACTAATAAAAATATTATATTAAATTTAGTTGATTTTATTGCTCAATATATGCTAAATTTACTATTTGCCATCTATATAACTCATTTAATAGATTTAGGTCTTTTTATTAGTCAAAGTATGCTAATATTACTGATTGCCATATATAGTAATTATTTTTTAATTAGTTAATTTTATTAGTCAATCATGCTATATTTCCTATTCACCATAAAAATAAAACAGTTTATCAAATTTAGTTGCTTTTATTGGTCAAATTATGTAAAATGATATCCAATTATAATGATTTAAGCTCATCCCGCTATGATCTTATACTTGCCTGGATTTTGAATACACCCTCAGCTATAGGTCATATATCAAAAGTTGCTTTGAAGCTATAGCTTCACCAATGTCAGAATAAAGTTTATCCAACGATGAACTTATTATTACAATTGAAATCCTTTGCTTTCAAGCCCATTTTTTTATACATACTAAATTAATGGTCAGATACTAGACTAATAATTACAAAAGTTAGATGGGACCTAAGTTGGAGCATCATCTTTTTTGAGAAATTTAGGCATCCAAATTGGTACTGTAGTTTTGGAGTTATGTGCGACCAAACATAAAAAACAAAAAATATATACATGTCAAATTGAGAACCTCCTTCTTTTTCAAAGTGGGTTAAAAACCAGGAGACCTTCTGAAAGGACATGGTAATCCTCACTGAGTAAAACTTTTTCTGATGCTACCTGAGGTAGCATTATTTGTTGGCTGGAACTGCTCATCACCCTTATGGAGGTCTCTTATTGGCACTCTTTTAATACCTTCAGTACATTGGCCTAACACAAAGCTTAATAGAAACCTTGATTAGCCTCTCTTATGGTTTTATCAGCAACCAAGATATCCCTATAGAAAATATCATACCTCTTAAATTCCAGACTGGTTACTGGAGATCTCCTCACTTAACTAAAATATAAGTGGAAAAGAAAGAATAAAATTGGAATTATGAGGTAAAGGTTGTTTTGTTAATATGAGATTTAGTAATCTATACTTCTTGCATAGAATCAAAAAAACTAAATGGAATATGTAATAAAATGGGAATAGTTATAGCAATATTGTAGGGGCTTCAAGAACCCCTGATCAATCTCTTCTTGATGCCTGCCTTGATTAAGTATCAATTCCATTTTTTGCTTGTATCCACAAGTCACGTTTTTTACTGGACATCTCTGAACTAGGATGCTTGATGGCCCCTGGTTCAATCCAGCTTCTGGGCTTTGGACTATAATACCACTTCTGGTTTTTGCTTTTTCACCTGATCTTGCATTATGCTTATCAGGTTGAGGTTTATATGGTGGCGCTGCTCCAATGTACCTCTCTTCAGGATTTTTGATGGGCTCTCAAAATTGCTTGATTGACTTTTTGGGTAATATTCAGATAAAGGGTTTGATCGCTTTCAACATGGTAATTTAGTTTGAGAGGTTTTTTGGCCTTTTTGATCACTGGCCATTTTTGAATGTAATTACTCCATCATTGGTCAATTGGAAGTAATTTTTCACCCCAATGTTATAAAAGGGAGTCAAATTTCATGGTCTTTGGTGGCAGTGTCGTCAACTTCACATATAAAGTCATTTATTGTGAAGGCATCAAATTTTTAACTAATGTCATCATGACTAACTAAAAAATATCTTAGGCCACCATCATCTATAAAAGGTGTTTCATATTCCTTATCCGCGTTTCAATAATACATTTGTACTCCTTGAAATGGTTGTATACTGGAAGATTTCTTCCAGAGGGTGAGTGCAACAATCAAAAATGTCCCAGCTTTTGACCGCCATCTTACCTTAGTATCAGTGGATCAAAATTGATACCAAAAGATTGCCTGATATAGTTTCCCTTGAAGTAAGAGTTTTAACTCCATGTGCTCACCAATCATTCTTGGATTTAGGAATAAAAAATGAGAAAAGATGACACAGGTAAGCGAGGATTACAGCCCCAAAATTAGTCTTGTTTTATTTATTAACAAAAATAATTACACTGACAAATTCAATCCCAATAACATAGGGCACCATGAATGACACAAGAAAAAACCAGAGTATTTGGTGGATTGGTTCGCCGCCAAATCCCAATTTTTTTAAGGATACAAACTAGGTTTGACATTGGATACCAGGTAAAACAAGGCAAGAGCGGCCCTGAGGCCACCTAAGAGTCCCACATGTGGACAGGAAATGACAAAGAATTCTGAACTGGGTTCAGGATCATGTGAGCCTGACCTTAAAAGGTCACCCTTCCAGGGAGCCCCTCCCACAATATTCTTTACGCCACTAAGAGCATAAAGAATAGCTTGGGAGGGGCACAGCCCAGCGCTGAGCCCCGCATAAACCGCAAAAACCCAAAATAATTGTTTGACTCAAGATTCACAAATCTGAATATTAAGTCCTAATGTAATGATTAGTTCAACCCTGTTGTTACAGTGAGGAACATTTTCTAGTATAATTCTGGTATTTTCCACGACACTTCTTCTCCTAAGACAATTCCAGGGGAAGGACCTAAAGTGCAGGGAATGTGCTCTGTTGAATACAATATAAGTACATCATATCTTATTTAATACTTGGATCCTCTTTTGGCCAGGATAGTTTCAGGGCCAGTCCAGATGGCTTGCTATGTTTCAGATGGCTTCCCTGTATATAATAGTATAACCCTGTAGTCCAAGGTCACTTCAAGCACTCCATGCACAGTTCAAAAGTTGGTTGGTCCATCTTCTTGGCTTACTGTATAGAAGATTTTAGCAGTAAGCAGAACTAATCTTAAGTATTGAAATCTACGCCAAAGATTCTCTTGATTTCTTTTTTAAGCTCATGGTAATAAAATCTACGTCTTAAAAACTAGATGAATCTTATTATATAATATATAGGGAGTAAGAAGTAGTTTATCAGTAAAAAGGTTAATATTATTTGAGTAATAGGTGAGATTTAAGATTATGATGAGGGATAGGCGCATACCACGCATGATGGTGGAAGGAGAATCAGTAATGTAAGGGGTGTTGGCACAATCCAAGTTCATAGTTAGAGTAGGTCAGGATTTATTGTTGAAGGCTGGACTAAGATCAATAACAGTAATATCTTTAAGTAGTTTTCATTATATTCCATTAGGAAGCCAATAAATAGTAAGGCATAATATGTGGCATAAGGGTGTTAATGGTTTGAATAGTTGAGCTAAACTCTGAATACAACCTCAGGCTTGATATCAAGATAAAGTTAAGTTGGTTCAGGCATTCTTCCCAATCTCATTGGCCAGTGGAGGACTAATAGCAATTTATCTGAAATCTATTAGGTTTTAAACTTAGTTTTATTATTTTAAATTGCTCAGTGCTTTAAATATAATGTTATTGATGATTTCAGGCCTTGGCCACAATAAGCCATAAATTGATAAATTAATAATGATGATGACGATAATTTTGGGCCTTAGGCCCAATAAAGCATCAATATGTATTGATAATAGATATCAAGGAAAACCAAAGGCAAGGCTTCACCAAAACTAGAGCAAATTTTTAACTGAAAACTTATCTCTTATATTGAAATCTGATAGTCTAGCCCATCTCTGGCTCTCATCAACTCTTAAAGATAGTGGCTGAAGTGTTCTTGGATGCTTCCAATTGAATCTAAACACTCATCAGTCAACTCTTTCTATCTCTCACAGATGGTAGGCTTTTCTAATCCTCATAGATAACTGGTGCCAACAATGTATGTAGTGCTTCTTCTCGCCCATACAGGGCCTTAAATGGAGACATACCAATTACCTGTTGATGGCTAAGTCAGTAATCTAGCATCGTGAATGGCAACAGTTGGTCATACTTTGACTTGTAGTTCAGGGCCATCTTCTTCATTTCTCCCCCTAAGATTCCAATCAAGTGTTCTACACTCCACTTGGAGATGTTATATAGAGTGGTGAATTGTTATTTTATTCCAACCAGATCCATAAGCTTTCTTACAACATTGGAGATAAAGTCCATGCCATTGTCTAATAGTAAACCTGAGGGAGTCCATTCCTTGATATCACTTGACTATTCAGAAATATGGCGGTTGATCTTGCAGTGTACATCTTGACTGCTGATGCTTCAACCCATTTCTTAGTATGTTCTATTGCCACAATGATAAACTTTGATCCAAATAAGGCGGTAGGCAAAAGTCTAATCATTTCTTTAGATACGCTGTTGTATGGGGCTAATGGCAGAATTGGTTGGAACTCAAAACGCTTCTCAAAGGGTTTTACTCTCACAAAGGTATACAAAGTTCCAGGGCTTGATGTACATCGTCTGACATTGCCTCCCAATAAGAATCAGTCACATAGGTATTAAAATGTTTTATAATTGTTCATGGCCAAAATGAATTTGTGCTTCCATTATAATTTAAATTTAATCACTGTTGAATTTTAGGCTACTTTAGTTGGGCTGGTTCTTCTTAAGAAATAATTTGGAGTTTTGAGCGTCTATTGTATGGAGACAATAGACCTGACGGTAACAATAGTCAAGATATAAACTCCTTGGAAATGATACTTTAAAGCTGTATTCTTTTGTTGTTTATTTAGACAAAGGCTCGTTGCCCTGATTTTTCTGATCCCAAGTAATTTCTCATTTTGATACAAAGGAAAAGTATTAAATACAAAAAGTTTTTATAATAAACAATTAACTTGTAGTGATAAAATGATTTTATTTTATTATCATCAATTTGGAGATAATATATAGGGTTCAATGTTAACCAGATCTTACCAATGACGCCTCATTTTCAATGGCACTTAGCCAGAGAAAAAAGTAATAAGTTCTTCAGAGGGTCTGCAATCCTTTTGACTTGGGGCATCTCACATGGCCCCAGGGTCAGTGTCAAACTCATAATATCTCAAGACAGATTTTCTGAAGCGTCTGCAATTAGCTGAACTGACGCTCCTCTCAAGCAACCAGCAGCACATACCAAGGCGACATGTGCCACTAATTAGTAATTAATGCAATTGAAAACTTGATTGACATTAAAAGATATTTTTAACATAGGACATCAAAGCCCACAAGCCTGGGTCATTAAGTAGACTATAATTATTAAGTCCGACTTAACCAACGAAACCCCCAAGCCCATGTCAACATAATCAGATATTTTTATTGGGAATCGCTAGGCCATGAATCCCAAGTTCAGATATACTTAAGATATTTTGGTCCATAATCACTGGTAATTTCAATATGATACATAATGAATTAGCATCAGCTAATATTATTTCCCCTATCAAATTACCTGACAATTTAGGTCTATTCAACCATTCAACAATCACTATGTCAGATGTAAGGGTACCACTTGTCCTTGATCTTCTTCTGTAGGTTCTCATCAATATGTTGGGTATCTTTGGAACATTTTCTGAGGACATTCTTTACTTCATCAATCTCATCTTGATATTCTATATCTTTTAATTTAATCAGGTCGCAAAGGCGATTGCTCTCATGTGCTTAGAGGTGGAAAACTAGTAGTTGTGACAGTTCATCATTATTGAAGTTCTTTCTGACTTCTCTGTATATAACCTCAAAATCAAACCCAGCACTATTGTTTTCCCATTTGGAAAGGCTTTCATCAGGATCCTTCGTATTATGCAGCCATCAGAGTGATGTGTGATCCATCTTGACTGAAGTGTACTCTGTATTAGTAAGTCAAAAATGCTTCACTGCTCTAACACCTCCAGGCACTCCTTTAAGTTACAGTGTATTTTTAGCCCTTGTAAAGACCTGGAGTAATCATCGGTGGGGTTGTCTATTCCTTCTTTATCCAATTGGGTGAGTATCCTCTAATCCCAATGTACTAGCTCAGTATACAGTAAACCGTCTTGTTGAAGTCTAGGTAATCCAGTATAAGTGCCTCTCCAATCTAGCTTTTAGCTCTTTGAAGGTCTGCTCTGGCTCCAGGCACCATTTAAACTTGGTTTCTAAGGTTAATAGGTAGGTGAGTTGCGCAGAAAAGTTTGTTAATGGGGATAAAAATTGAATGATATCCTACCATCTTAAGGAATACTTGGATGTCGCGCATACTTTGAGGCTGTTCCATGACTACTATGGATTTTATCCTTCCTTCCAATGGATTAATTTCTTTTGGGATATTCTCGTGTCCTATAAATCCAGCTTCCTCTTCAGGAAGGTACACCTGCTTCATATAATATTCAAGTTAGATTCCCATAGCTGTGCAAAGAGTTCTTTGTAAGTGTTAAAGGTGCTCTTGGAATATTTAACTTAACAATTTTATATTGTCCATATAGATTAGCACGCCTGGTAACTTTAATCCTTAAACATTTAGTCCATCGCCCTTTTGGAAGGTTGCAGGGGCGTAGCACAGCCCCTATAGAATTCTCCTAAGTTCAAACAATTCCTGATAGCTTAGCAGGGCGCACATCTTGATCTTCAGATGATAGCTCCATCTTCCAGTACCCACTGGCCAGGTCCATTGCCGAGAATTACTTTAGTCTCCCAGGCTATTCAGGTCATTGTCTATTTGAGGATCAGAAATAATCTTTCTTGGTAACTTCATTCAACTGGTGGTAGTCAATAACCAGGTAGTCTTCCATACTTCTTGCATAAAAGTAGCAGCGGTAAAACCCACGTGCGCTTTGAAGGTCTGGTTAAGCCAGCTTCAGATAGCTGATACAACTATCTAGCAATAACTTAATATTCAGCTTTTTGAACAGCGGTATGGTTTAGATTTTAAAGGGATGGTAGTTAGGTGACCATCCTATGAACCTCTCATTTGCAAAGCTCATGATCGTTTGGTCCAGTGCTGAAGATATCTTTAAACTCATCCATGAGCTTTTTTAATTCATTCTACTTCTTATTAATCACATCCCCAAATTTTAGCTCATTATCATCTCAGACATCATATACTGATTTAATGGTGTCACAGCTGGTTGAAATGGCTTTGGTGACGATCTGTTTATTCTCAATGTGGGTAGGCTGAACAGTGATGTATTCATTATGACTTTCAGTTCTCCAGTATAGTTGATATTAAAGAACTAGGTAAGAACTTTTAGCTCCTGCTCTATAATTCTGACACAACTATAACTTTAATTACTGAGCTCTGTTATATCTATACACTGATCAATAGTAACGTTCTCCATTATTCACTAATTCTGATTTCCATGGCCTCACTAGAGTTATAAAGTTAAACCTTCTTCTGTACATGAACGTGGAAGTTAGTTGCTTAATGGCCTTCTCTTTTATGTTGTAGTGGACAGGGATTATTGATCGATTAGTTTCTACCAAGCATGTCCTCTTCTTTCATGACCTGGCATATTCATCCTTAAACACTATTTGCAGTTGCTAGATGAGTATGCTCATAGTATTGGTGGTAAGTTAATTTTAGCACCAAGCTCAAGTAAAAACTGGGTGTCAATTATGAAGACTTAGTGTTTTCTGTCCAGAACCACTGCTGGCGCTGTCAGAACCATGCTCCCAAACATAACAGCACTTTTGAATATTTCCTAAAGCTCACATGACATCTGTACCAGCTGTTTGATATTTACATTGT
The DNA here is from genome assembly GCA_022478985.1 of Massospora cicadina. Classification (NCBI taxonomy): domain Eukaryota; kingdom Fungi; phylum Entomophthoromycota; class Entomophthoromycetes; order Entomophthorales; family Entomophthoraceae; genus Massospora; species Massospora cicadina. The sequence continues at coordinate 90,942 of JAKSZP010013239.1, forward strand.
AGCTTATATCTGGCATGAACTTCAGTTTCTTCATCAACTTGGTGTATGTGATATTGACATGCGATCCATTATTCAGTACAGGAAAGATGAAAACCCTCTGAATCATCACTTTAACCTTCATAACGCTTTTTTACAAACGGGTCCCATTCATCAAACCATCAGTGGATGACTCTTTGAAAAACTTAGAGCTTTTTGATGTGGCTGTTGAAAAGTTGTCAATGCACAGGTTCGTGAGGGTTTATTCCTTAAATAGTACAACTTACCTGTATGATGACAGGGAACATGAATCTGACCCAATAAGGGTTCATATAACACTTACCTTTTTCACTATATTATTTAGACACTTTTGTCCTAAATAACTAAAAAAATTACTATTAAAAAATAGTACAAACAAGAACAAGATACTATATAAGGGAAATAAAATTATATATATATAGTATTTTGGCATCCTGGTGCCCCTATTAGAATCTTTGGAATCTTCTGCAAATAGAATAGCTTTTTATTCATTGACCTGCAGCTTCAGCAAGCCATTGATTGGAACTTATTTTGACTTGATTTCTCAGGCATGGCAATATTGCCCTAGAGCTAGTAAACTATTGGGGATCATTCCTGACAAATTAAGGAAGTCTAATTGTCAAATTGATCTTAAGAGATAACTCAGAGCTCCCTCCTTGGAAGCCTAAAATCATTGACACTTATAAATTATATTGAGGATCATCCCTGACTAATTCTCTAGTATCAGAACTCATTGAAAAAAGCATATTATGATTAAATTCCCAACACATCCCCCCACTTAACTAGATTAACTTCTTCCAACATGTCTGCTGACATAAATACCTTCTCCTGACCCCCCCACGGGCTAGAGGTGTTGTAAAACCAATGTCAGAAATTGTTACTAAAACATAAAACAAGATAGAAATACAAGCGGCATGGGTAGCTGAGAAAATATTAGCTGATCATCAAATGAGGTGATTGGCAATCATTCCAGAGGAAATTGTTGGTATTAAGCCATTCCAAAAACGTTGAACAACCATCTAGTATTAGTGAAATCGATATATAAAAGTAGAAAAATAATCTGACCCTTTGGTTGGTTATTGGCATACTCATATGAACTTAGCATGCACTCTATTCATGATACAACCATTATAGAAGTCCTTAATTGTGTAGTCATACAATGCCTACTTTTTAATGAATTTGAAGGGACCAATCCATAACTGGTCCAACTTGTTTCAGCGCCAAAAACCATGATTATCACAATAATTAACCCTACAACCAATTGAAAAGAGTTGGGAGAGCCAGCCGTTTAGTAAACTCATACTCTTTTGACTTAAGCTTCCGCTTAAGAGTTATTAGCATAGGCAGAGGACTTTAACCAATCAGGAATTTCCTCAAGTTCTCCATATATTTAAGAGGTGTCATCGCCAAACTCAGTTCCTTTAAAGAATATAAAATTGGTAGAACCTAGGCCAACTCCCATAAAGCAATTCAAAAGGGGTTTTCCCCATTAATGAATGACAACTTAGATTATAGGTGAAAAATCGCCACTGACAGGTATGTTACCCAGCTGGAAAGTTTTCCAGTGACACGCTTTTCAGAGTAGCAGCCAGAGTACCATTTACTCGTTCAACCATCCCATTAATCTCTGGATGGTAGGGCGTCATCAGTACTCTTCAAAATAATTAATAAATCAATTAACTTTGGGTGATGTGAGTGATAAAGTTGCAGCCGTTATCTGTTAAAATAACCTGAGGGCGGCCATGCTGATAAATTAACTGTTCTATTATGACCTTAGCATTACTGGTGGCATCTACCTTAGTTTTAGCCCGCATCTCAACCCAACGAGCTAGGTGGTCAACAGCTACAATTTCATATTGGCTTTTCTAAGTACTCAGGGTCAACGTCCTACAACTTCAATGATACAGTATGCCACGCAAACCCAGGCTCCAAAAGCTAAAAAGTAATAGCTTTCTTAAAGGGCTTGTGTGCCTGACACATTGCACAATAACTAAGATGTTCTACATCGTCAAAATTTAGGCATTCCAAGTAGAATTCCCATTGAACCTATTCCAGAGTTTTCCAAAGACTCCATTGTCAGTTATATTGTGAGCTGCAGTAATAATTACAATGCATTCTGATGGCCTTGGGTACAATCGGGATTTTTCTCAACAATTTTGAGCAAATGACCCTTGATAAACTTCATGTTTTCCATCACTTTGTTGAGGGCTTGCTGTATTTCAGGTGGCTGGTCCCTGATATCCCCACTAAGCATCTTCTTATAAACACATATGCTTCATTTTTAAACTAAAATGAAGGTAAAATGTGACAACCCATCAGCATTCTAATGTGTGGGCCCCGCTTGTTGTACAATCTCTTAGTCATATACTTGTAACTTTAGAGCCCATTAGGACAACCTCACTTCTGGCTCTTTGAGGTTATTCAACCATCTCAGTGAGGAGTTATTGGTCACCACAGTAAAATGGACACCATAGATATATACCCTGAACTGCTTACAAACGTATATTACCATAAGGCATTCCCAATCAGTTACAGTATAGCTACGCTCCTGCTTACTAAAGGTACAACTTGCATATGGTACTGGGTAATTATTGCTGAATTCATCCATTTGACTCAACATGGCACCTATTGCCATTATGGATGCATCAGTTTGAATAATGGAAGATTGATTGAAATTCAGATATTACAATCTTGGCTCTGTCATTAGGTACACTATAAGGGTGTCAAAAGAGTCCTGGGCTTCCTTATTCCATACAAACCCTTTCTTAGGATCCTTCAACAACTGAAAAAAAAAAGCTTGGCAATAAAAAGAAAATTATTAATGAATAGGTGATAATAACCGATATTGAATGATTTACTGGATCTGAATTGTTGGGTAAATTAAAATAAAAGATGATAATATCTTACATCTAACTTGGTATAACTTATTTTAAATAAATCAGTAATTGATGACCAAAAATATAAGTTCATATGAAACTTAGGATTCACGGCCTAGAAGTTTCACCTAATCATATTTGATTTATTGACACGGGTTTGGGGGCTGGTCTTTTGATTAAGTCAAAATTAGTTTTTAATATCAATTGAGTTATGATCGAATTTAATTGCTAATTAGTGGTAAGAGCTGCTTTAGTATGTGCTACTGTTGATCAAGAGGAGCGTAGGTTTAGCCAGCTTAAGACGCGTCAGAGGAGATGCTGTCTTGAAATGATTATGTCAGTAAGACACTGTCCACAAGGGCGAGCTGGGTTAAAGTGGGACGCTTTATGTACTGTAGACCCTCTAAAGAACTTCATCACAAACCGCTGGTTAAGTGGTGGTGTAGGGTGAGGTATCATGGGTGAAGGTGTGGGGAACATTGAACTATATAATTCTTGCTAATTTTAGACAAAAAAACAATATCATTTATTAGTTTGAGATATACAAGCTTTTTATATTTAATATTTTTCCTTTGTATTAAGTAAAGTTTTTACTTGTGATCATGAAGATCAGGGCAGGAAGCCGTTGTACAAGTAATCAACAGGAGAATACAGCCTCTAGTCTTATCTTTAAGGAGTTTTTATCTTGAGAATATCATCATCTGGTCTATTGTCTTCAAACAATAGACATTCAAAACTCTGACTTCAACCCCAGGACTTGTTGGTTGGGACATGGCCCAAATTACCTCAATTTTGGGTTTTTGTGGGCATAGCCCATTAGTGTTGACACTTAACCTCAAAGATTTGATCTTATCTTTAAAAAAGTGACATTTTCGTGGCTTTATTTACAGATTTTCCACAGCTAATTTATTAGAAACTTCTTCTAGATGCTCTAGTTGATCTTTAAAAGTGCATCTGGAAAAATTAATCTTGTCTAATTAGATGAGAACAAACAACAACTTCAGATCGCCTAACATGGTGTACAATGCTCATTAGAACGTTGCTAGCGCATTACAAAGAGCCTGAGGCATTTGCATTACTAATATAGTCCATTTCCAGTATAACTCACACATTTTTCTTGGTCCTAAGGTAGGTCAATTTGCTGGTACCCAGATATGATATCTATTAGCTTTATAATGAGCTCTGCTAAGCAACCAAGAGCGTCATCAATCTGAGGAAGTTGGTATGAATCCTTTTTTGTTATTTCCTTCAACTAATAATAGTTTAAAATGACTCAGTTGGATCTGTCCTTCTTTTTATGATCGAAGTTGAACATACCCAAGGGCTTTAGGATGGGACCAACAATCCATGTTCAAGTAGCTTAATAACTTTGTCCTAAATGGCAAAATGGTCACATACAAATTGGCATTTGATCTCTGACATCAACCTAATGAATTATACTTTGGCGCACCTAAGATCATAATCATCTTATTCAAACACTCCAGGATAACATTCAAATGATTTGAGGACGTAACCTTTTGTTCTGCTGAGATCCTCATCAGTTTGTCCCTATTAGGTTTCTGCCAGATGCGCTCGCTGGAGCTAATGGTGGGAAACCCAATATGGTGGTTGACTGCAGGATGCTATGGTCAGCCGAGAGGACAGAGCTTCTTTAGGCGCAAGGTTGGATGAGACTTTGTTCATTAGAATAAAATAGAACTTAAATAAAATAAGATAAATATGTATCCTACTGAAAAAGTACTTTATTAGACTAAAAAGTATTGATATTTATAGGGTCGTGGGGACAAGGTGCCTCAAGGATATTCATATGCCCCATCCAATTTAGGATCTTTCCCGTCCTTCTGGATTGATCGCCTGTTTTGAACCTTACTTGGATCTTGCCACCATCGTGACTGGATCAGTGGAAACCCATCTTCACATGACTCAGGAACTGGGGATGTAAAGATTCCAAATTCAAAGTTATTCATGTAAAACCCCAAATTTGGTATACTAGTGGGAAAACATAGAGTTGAACCCCATTCTCAAACTTATTGAGCCATTTGGGATTTGTGCCCCTCGAATGAATGTATTGACCATTACCCTGGAATAGGCTTTTAATAAACCAGAGTCCTGACAGTCCCATTAAGTACAGCAAGGATTGCGGGATTCTGGCTCATCAGGTAATCATATTTCATTTAACTTACCAAAGGTTTAAAAGATAAAAGTTTTGTAACAGGAACTATACTTATGAAGGCCGTTACTTGGTACTTTTCTATCCGTATTGGCCTATCTAGATGATTGACGACCAGCACCTGAATTTCACCATAGCTGGGGAATAAAATCATAGTGCTACAAAGGGTTCAGCTTGGCCATTTTCCCAGGATGCATAAATTTCGCCATACAGATAGTCAGGGATATTTAAGGTAAGATTGGTCCCAAGGATGCATTGTTACTTGGAGTTCACAACCATTGGCATTCACGCCCTCAAAGAAATCCTTTTAATTTCTTCAATCTGAAATGGCTGCTGCCAGGAACATTTGTCAGCTTGTCAATAATTTATGGGAATGATCTTATCCGCATAAACCAAACTGATATAGTCATTCCTCTTGTTTGGGGATGGTTCCCCCTTCTGGTGGTAGAGCAGTGGCATAATAGGCCCAAAATTTTGAAAGTATTGTTTTAGAAAACCGCAATGGACCCCTTGCTGTCATATGAAGTTGGCGATGATCAATCTTTCATAATTCTAATTAGGCAGAACTATGGCTGGTGTGGTGACAAGCAAGGAGCTGAGTCGTAAAGGCAAGGCGCTGCAGGCAACCTAGGATGTAGTGGGATGTAGGCCTGCCGTCCAGTAAACCTTATTATGATCTATGTTGAGGGCAAGCCTTAACTATTTCACAATTTCGTGGAAACAGTATTAGTTGGAGGCCCACTATTAATGATGGCTCAAACTTTTACTTAATTCACCAAATATCACCATACGTGATATCAGAATAAAAAGAAATTTTGTTTACTCGTTAAATGGCAGCATCATTTTCTGAATTGAAGGATTGTGAAATCTGTTTGGCTGTAACAGGGAATTGTTCCTTGATGGTAGCCATGGGGATTGAAACATTAACATAATTCCAAGAGCTATCAGCTTCCATAAATGCTGTTAGGGCTTTCGGCTTATTCAAGTATGGCCGTGCCACTTTCTCCACCATTTCAGGCTCAGTGGCCCTTGCTTGTGAGCAGTTAACTGCAAAAACTTGGTCAAGGGATCATGAGCAAAGGCAAAGGTATACTAAACCACTTCTACTCTGCCTGATCTTTTCCCGCGCAGGATAGTTGTTCATTAACAGGGACAACCACATTAAACTTTTTGGTTTAGTGCAACAGAACTGCAAAATATGACCATACTTTTTGCACTTGTAACAGATTACCTTATTCCTCATGTTGCTTTTCAAAGTCTTAAACAAACTAACTAAGCCTTTGGGATTGGCTACTACTCAATCTTTATTGGATATTTCCCCTCATAACCCATATGGGCAGAGTTAGTGTCACAAAAGCTCTTGTTGGGGCATCAAATGTGGCCCCACAAACTTGCAAGATTTGACCACTTGAGCTGTCTTCATATCCATAGACAGTGTGGGGATCATGGCCCAATTTAGCTCTTTACGTCCTCGCAGCACTGACTTTATGGAAGTTTGGGCGTCAAAATTGGTTGATGCTCCTGCACCTGTTAGTATCTGTGCCTTCTTATAGAATCAGCTGGCAAAGGAGTTGATAGACTCATCTTTTCAGAATTGAATACTGTGGTACTCCTGTTTTTGTTGGAGAGGTGCTCTGGACTGCTGAACTCCCCTGTGATTGCAACCTTTACTTCTCCTTAAGTCCATTTCCTGAAGGCTAACTGAGGCAGAATGAGATCCTGGATCGCCGTGTTAAGGCAGTTGACAACAGCAACCGCCTTTTAGTGATCCCCACACCCCACCATGGCTATCTCAAACAATTTGAAGAACGCTATATATTGTTTCTTTTGAAACTCTGGCAGTTTTAGAGTTGGCTGAAATTCCATTGTCTCAGGGGGATTGCTGCCAATTTTTGATTACTGGCTGGTGGTTTGCATGGAAGAGGAAGAGTGCCGCACTGAGTAAGCTGCTAGGGTTCTTTGCGCCTTTAATAGAGTCTTGCAACTATAATCTTTGGGGCTGTCATCCATTATGAGTAATTTTTTTATACAACAGATCTGCTTTTGGGATCCTCATGATCAAGGCTGGTGTCCCCTTCTAACTTGATAAATAAGCTTTAATGGGGGTTTCACACTTCTTTCAACTGGTGTCCATGCCTTATACTTTTGGTGCTTCCGCCTTAATTCCTCCAGTTCCTTGGTAAGCTGGAGGAGTTTAATGTTATTATTGTCCAAGATTTTTACTAATAGCATGACTTGATCTTGTGCCTTAATAATATCTGATCCCCGCTTCAACATAATAATTCTTATTGCAGCAACTCAGCCCGTCAATTCTTCTCTTTGCTTCTAGTATATGGAATCTAAAACCATAACTTTGAGTCCCATTAACTCGATTCAAAACTCCTAGCTTAATTTGGTTGTGAGTCTTTATGTCATTAACTAATAGATGCAACTTCGCGACTACTTCCTTAAAATCTTTATTCTTCTTTATAAGATAGTGGATTGATTCAATTATCATTGCAGCAGATTCCATTCACATGTTTTCTAAGTATGCAACTTCAGGTTTTCTGAACGCCTCAACCTCAACTTTGTCACTCCCCTTTTTGATCAAAGGTTCTCCTCTCAATTTTTAACTCTTAGCTATTAGTACAACGTCAGCCCATAACCCCCTGTAGTGAGCACCACTTGTTAAAAAAGTGGTCGCTGAACAAGTTCATGAGGGTTTATTTCTTAACTGATACAACCTCACTGTATGATGATAGGAAACACAAATCTGAGCCAATAAAGGGTTCAATAATATCTGACTCTTGTTAACTATATTATTAGTCACTTTCGTCCTATAATAGCTAAAAACAATTACTAGTAAAATCTAGTACAACCAAAAACAAAAACTTTATTAGGGAAATAATATCAAATATATAATATTCTGGCACCCTAGTGCCCTCTTATTAGAATAATTGACGTCCACTGCCAGAGTATAGATTTTATTAATTGACCTGCAGCTTCAGCATGTCATTGATCAGAATTTCCTTTGACTTGATATCTCATGATAAACAGTCCTGACCTTATCTGGTAAACTATCAGGGATCATCCCTGACAAATTAAAGAAGTCTAATCATTGAACTTATCGTAAATAATAACTTGGAGCTCCATCCTTGGAAGCCTAAAATCATGGACACTAATAAATTATATCGTGGATTATCCCCAACTATTTTACTAGTATCAGAGCACATTTGAAAAAGCATAATTTTATTAAATTACCAACAGTGGCCTTAGTGGTATCATTAGTGTCTAGTTCTATGCTCACAAAGGTAGACATTAAAGATATTCACATTTTCTCTGGCGTTGATGATCCTGGAAGGTTGAATCGCTTTTTAATTAATTATTTCTCAATCCAGTCACTTCATTTCCTTTAGACTTAGTTTAGAAAAAATGACCACCACATTAGGTGCCCTTAATTCGTAGTGCCTACACTAAATACATTTTATCTTCATGGTATGTTTAACTTCGTTGAGTATATCAATCAGTTCACTGCATTGGTGGCTTCCTTTGTAGGGGGTACATCCTTTTTCCTGGTGGCGTTCATCAGACAAGAGCTCCAAAAATGTGCATGTTTACGGCACTTGTTTTAGGTGTGTTCTCTATAATTCTTTCACTCTAGAGGCATTTGAATATTAAATCTCAATTTCATCCTCTTTTCACGAGTAACATAGACAGCCTTGCTCATTTTTTGAGTAATGGTCCTGAGGCCTTGAGCTTCATTTTATAAGTTCCTTGGACATAAAATAAGGCCTCGCTGATGGAATTTTGTGACATTGCTGCCCTGATGTTTAATGTCATATGCACTTCATAGCAGAATGAAATTTTACGGAGCTCAGTAGCACCATTTTTCAGCCAGTATTTATAAAGTTCCTGTTGTCCATAGTTGTTGAGCCTTTAAGTAGTAACATGCTTTTTTGTTAGCACCTGAAGCGCAATTTCCCATCTTAATGAGCAGGAAGACTTGCTTTATGTTCTGGAATTCTAAAGCTTCAAACCTCAAACAGTAGAATGTTATACACTACAGTACAGGGTATTCCCTGGTGCAGGCTTGTACTGAGAATCTCTTGAGCCTTGATATCATACAGCCTTATATGTGATGAGCCTTCTGGAAGTAATCCATGCCATCCAAACTGTTTTTGTACATCTGCAGAAAGCCTGAATTAGTCCCCTTTCCCAGGTGTATACAATGTCTTGAAGTAGGGATTGAAGTTTTGATCCTCTTCAAGGGTTTGGCGTGCACTATTTGCATTGGCGCAGCATTCAATTGAGTAGCCAAGATCTATTTATATAACTGAGTAGCTACTCGAGATGAGGTAGGTTTTTGCTGAGATGCAACCTGCAGGTGAACTTTAAACACATTCATATCCTTGTCAATGGTGTACAGCATGGTATAGTGCTGATTAAGTGCTTTTCATACTCGTTTATGGTTCAGAAGTTCAGTCCATCATATTTCTAACAAATTATATTTAGTCTACCATTTCTCTTGATGATAGTAACTATAATCATTACAGATGAGGTTCCACCCAAAAATGGTGTGTAAAGCAAGGGCCCTTCTAGCAGTCTCCTTGATATGCTCAAATTTGTTTTTAAATCTTCACATTTAAGTTTATAATGTACATAGTCTTGGATGGTTTTCTCCTTTCTTGCTAGGAATTCAGAGTAATCTTCATTGTGATATCCCTCCATATCCTCATCGTCATTCTGTTCTTAGGTTTCTCAATCTCAACCTGGTACAATGGTGTCACCCTGTAGGAAGTACCACATTCATCTTGAGGCCTTTCTCACTTAACTTGGGTGGCTTAATTTCTAATGGGGGCTAGTCAAACATATATATAATACCAGGCGACCTTCTTAAAGGACCTGGTAATCCTCACTGAGTTAATCTTTTCTGGTGCTATCTAATGGAGCATTGATTGCTGGCTGGAATTGCTCATCGCCCTGTGGGCGTTATCTTATTGACTCTCTTTTTATAACTTCAGTATATTGGCTTAACACAAGACCTAAGAAACCTTGATTAGCCTCTATCATGGCATTATCAGCAACCAAGGTATCCTTCCTAAAAGTTGTCCTATTTCTTAGTTCTTAGACTTGTTACTGGAGATCTCTTCATTAACCCATATATAAGTGGAAACATAGGATAAACTTGAGATTCTGTGGTAAAATCTTCTTTTTAAAAAAGTATCTCCTATACTTCTTAAATAAAATCAAAATAAAGTAGATGGAAAATGATAACAAATGGGAATAGGATATGGCGATATTGCAGGGGCTTCATGAACTTATAGTCAGTTTCTTCTTGATCCCTGTATTGGTGGCGGCTTCCGTTACACTTAATTCTTGTCAGATATCCTGATATTGACATGATGAGAATAATATTGACTAATTGACTCCCATGAAAGGATTTTCTCTTTGACTCAAGAAGGGCGTTAAAGAAGTCACATCAAATTATTTTTATAGAAAAGATATTTGGTAAGTCTCAATTTGATACTAAAAACATTATCAGACCAATTTGAGACCAATATACCCCAAAAAATCCTGCCTAATTGGGATGAAGTATAATCAAATTGTCAGGCCACCATTACGTTAGGTGTAACATGAGAGAGTAAATTAAGATGAACCTGCAAAAGGGTAAGAATTAAAAACTGACAGCAATTGGCCTAAGTGACACCAAGTCTCATCTGACTTGGTAAATCAACATACTTTTTCGCCCAATAAAAATATGATAAAAAAGCATTGTACAATCTGTATGTATCGCCTTACCAAGAGCCTCCCATCTTTATTTACCCTCAAGCTTATATTAATCCTTTTTTATGAGGTTTATATTGTTAAATGTAACATATAAAAACACTTAATTAATACTAAAATAAAGTTATGACGTTAATTCTACACCTCAGTTTTGTACTTGACTTCAATAAGTCTCTTTTACCATGATTATCATAGGACGGATAATCTAGCAGATAGGACCTAAGCGTGACTTTTCATCTTCATAAATAAATAGTTTACTTATCATGAGTCTTGGGCTGCTTCAAGTATTAACTGTTGGGCTTCCTAAGCAGCACCATGAAGTCACAAAAATGGAAGCCCAACAGGATGGTGTTCACTGCAGGGGGCTCAGCCAACACTTAGCAATAATTGCATCTAATTTATTGCACCTTGAAAGATAACCCAGTTGATAGTGTACCCTACTGGGTGCACAACGGAAATGGTGAAGAAGATGACCTAGTGGGAAGTCCGCCATTGCACATTTGAAGTAGTAAAGCAAATCCAATGGAAATTCCAAAAACTCATCATCTAACATGGATTTCCAATAAATGAGTTAAGCTTAATTTGTGATGCCATTAACCCAGGAGAAAGAGAAAGCCAAAAAAGGGCATCCGCAATGGACATGAATCTCATGAAACTATATAATTCAAATGTTCTTCCTAGAGACATATAGTTCAAGAGCTAATCTATCTTGCTACATCATGAAATTTGTACACCCAGCGCTTTATCATATCATGCATTTTTAGGTGTTCATAACTAGGAACTCCACCATCATATCAATACCCAAGTGGCCTTGCAGTGGCCTTCTACTGGTATGTAATTTAGCATCTCAAAGTATGGTGGACGTCTGAAAACTGATCAAAGCAAATAGTTCCAATATTATACAGCTTTATAACCAAATGGGAAACATTGATTCTGGTTTTTATTATTATGTGAAGGAAGCTATTAAGCTTTTCAAAAAGGACATTATAAAGTTGAACAGATATTACTAAAAGGCTACTTGACGCCTTGTTAAAAGAGCTCTAAAGACAAATTTGCAAAAATCATGGTAAGATTGCGGCCCAAGCTTCTATTAGATGTCATTATGAGGAAGAACATATTAAGCGCTTTGAGTCCTGACTAGAGCAAGTCCTACGACAAATTGATATTCTGGAGACCTATCAAAACTCTAAGGCTCAATCATTATCTCAAAATATCATTTCCTGAGTGGCCCGTGTTGTACAGGGCCTGGCATCCCATTTGACTCAGATGTCTACTCATATCATTTCTGTTTGACTCAACAACTTGGAGAGCAACATGAAAGGCAAATCCCTTAGCCAAGAAGACATCATTTAAATTTACCTTCACCTCAACAAAGCTGAGAAAGTCTGGAATATTCTTACAAAAGAGCTAAAGACCAAGACCAGCAAGCCTCCTCAGAGCACTGAATGCAAAGAGATGAAGAAGGACTTGAATAGGCGTATTGGAGTATTAGAGGATGATAAAAAACTTTTGTGAACTAACCACTCATCTGTTTGACAACAAATCCATGATCTGGACATCCGCGTTTAGAATTTTGAGTATGATAAAATTCCCTCAAGAGAAGATTAATCCTTTGGATATCACTTCAAGAATTACTCTGGAGGTAATGAAGCTATAACTCAATCCTCTACAGGATTAAATCCATCGACTCTTGCATCAAGTTGAATATAGAAACGCTTTTACTGAGATTACTGAACCTGAAGCTCCTGGAGTACATGCTATCGCATGATTAAAATCCACCACCTTTACCCTACCTTTAAGGAAATGTTTACATCTGGCAAAGAGAGTATCACATTTTCTTCTACGTCTAAGAAGCTGTGATGGAAGGTGCAACTGATCATCAAAAGCTTAATCATATTTTATCTTGTTTAAGCTGTATGGCTCAAGAGTTTATCGTGCCTCATATGGACGACCTAAACACCTGTAGTGAAGTAATGACTCTCTTATCAAAGAATTTAGTTCCAAGAAAAGTTTGAGTATGAAGAAACAGGGCTTTTGTGAGAATTTCACTAAGTTAAAAATGGAACCCTATCCATATTTGTGGATTACATTTATATTGAATCACAAAGGCTGTTGACCTTGAAGATGCTTACATTGTGTAATGCTTTAGCTGCCATTGCTTCTAGTTTACATAGTAATCTCAACCTAGCCATGCATGTCACGTTTGTCAAAAGAGCTTCAATTCTTCCTTAGACATTAAAGAAGCTGTCAGGATTTCGCCAAATTCTTCATTCCCTGAATCTATTACCCTTAAATATTTCTCCATTGGTTGCCAAAAGGAAGGATATTAATTTGTTCCCATCAAGTCTTCTAAACATGATCACGCTTATCCCAATCAAGTAATATTGGAAGATTCGATCTCTCAGAGATTGAAAAGTTTTGGTCAGTGGCAAGCCTCTACATAACCTATAAATATCAAGTCTTTCTGATAATTAAAATTAAGTCTTTCATGATTTAATAACTAACTTTATATATTCTCAACTTATAATTTTGGAGAGTCCTCTAAAGTAACCTAAAGAGAATACCTGCCATTTTTTTGTAATTTGAATTTTAAAAGTGGTGCTCACTACAGGGGCCACTCTGAGTTGCGCACTGTTGAAAGCATTAATCATTACAATGGATTCTCCTATTCTGCCCAAAGTGTTTTAATACCATAATCAGGGCAGGATTTTGCACATGCTTCGTTCCACAAGGATCAAAATTTCCAGGGCGCCATCTATGTTGGAATTCCATGTCAATATAGAGCTTGACAGTCCTAAATTAAGTTTCATTATAAATTTTCAGATGCAACCTGAAACCTTATAAGCACCAACCAGCAATTACTCAATGAGGTCCTTTTTCCAGAGTCTGTTCTAATAGGTCTCAGGCCAGTGCTGTGCCCTCTACCATGTTTGATTTATATCAAACCTCTCAGTTTCTTGAAGCTAGTACTAAACTTTTTAACGTCAGTTAGTGAATCCGGCGTTGTACAACTTGTTGCAAGTCTAACTTATTAGTGTGAAGAAGAGTTTCCAAAGCATCTTGGACATTAAGGAGGCCTTGTTATAATTGCCTCCTCAATTTGCCAAAAAATCCCGCATCTCTGATTCTCTGAAACTGAGTCACCCTAAAGTGTATGCTATGCCTGAAAACTCTCAGGCTATTCAATGTTACTAAAGTCATCAATATTTCCATACTGAAGCCTACTGTTTTAAGAAGAAAGAGGATGAGAAGAAAAAGGAGGACAAATCCAATAAGATCTATCATTTTAATAACAATATGGGTATAAACCAAGGTGGCCATATCTCTGCTGTTTATAATAACGATACACAATCTTCTTCTTATGCCTTGCCATTCTTGTTGGCGTTACCCTCCCAGTTTGGAAGTATAATTACTCGCATTGATCTTCAAGTAAACCAAATCCCCGCTAAGGCTATCATTAATACTGTCTCCACCATGAATGTAGTCTCTTCTAAGCTGACCAAGAGGATCAAACTTACGCCCAACATTTCTCATTTTGAGGAGTATGGGAATGCTGGGCCCAGAGTACGCCATCATCGAAGCTTTTTCATCACTTTCCCCTGAAGATTGGGAAGTTAACTTTTATGATGCCTGTGATCATTTTAGGATAATCAAAGCTATGATCTTCTTTTGGGGACACAATTTTTGCAGGAATCAGATGGAAAATTAAATTACCTCAACTTTTCTCTATCACTTTTAGGGCATCAGGTTCCGTTACTCCTGTCTGAGAATGCCCTTATTCAACATACTTTGCTTCAGGTTTGTTTGTTGGAGGGGATAAAAGGTCCTATTCTATCCAGTATCATGCTGAAGGACCTCGAGTAAAATTACCCACCAAGATGGCTGACATCAAAGAATGCATGCCCATCTCTCCTGATGCCATTAATATTCCTCCATAAATCAGATTATTGTTGATACCTTTTTAAACTTCGCTATCTTCAAGGGTCATTTATTATGGATCCAGAGCGTTACAAACCCTTCTGTTAAGGAGATTTTACCTTGTACAGGGGTGTTGGATTGCGCTTATTATGGAATGCTACCCATCTTTCTGGAGAACCTTACCAATGAGCCAAAAACTGTAATTTGAAGTCTCCAATAGCCTATGTTAAACTATTACCTCTTTTACGGATTTATAATGTTAAGACTTTTGGAAATTTAAAAGATTATGGACCGTAATCCCATCAGGACATCCTTACTGTAGGTCCTGCGAAAGGGAACCAACTTAATGCTAACCAGGAAAAACTAGTGGATCAATATCTCAAGGAATACTCAGATACTTTCATGAAGCTTACTTAAGATTTTGGTAAAATGAATGGAGTGACGCATACCGTTGAAACTGTGGCACATTTTATTATCTGGGCTGAAACTTATTATGATTCAAAGACTGAGGAAGCGCAGGTTACTAAGAAATTAAATAAATTATTGGAAACTGGATTATTGAAACCCTCCAATAGTCCCTGTGCCTCTCCATTATTATTGGTGAAGAAGAAAGATGGCTCTCACTGGATGGTTATGGATTATTGTAGATTAAATACAATCACTCATTGAGACATCTATTCTTTTCCAAGGATTGACGATTCCCTCCATCTGCTTGCTGGCTCCACATACTTTTATGCGATGGATTTAGCCAGTGGTTATTGGCAGATTGAGTTGGCCTCAGATATTGGGCCAGTGTGCTTTGATTTCTAGTGAGGGCTTGTATGAACCACCCGTATGCCCCAAGGGTTGAGCAATGCTCCAGCCACTTTTGACAGGGCCATGGATGGAATGCTCTGAAACAAAAAGCTGACCTGCGTCTTTGTGTATTTAGATTACATTATCATGTTTTTGAAGACTTAAACTGAGCCTTTGGACCACTTACGAGAAGTTTTTAGCTGAATTTGGGACTCTTTGTTAAAGCTCAAACCTTCAAAATGCTTTTTCTTTTAGAGTGAAATGGAGTTTTTATGTCACAAAGTTTTGGATAATGGGATTCAACCCCTACTGGGCAAAATTAAGGCTATTAGCCAGATGTCTCCTATGGCCTCATTGCATAATATACAGTTCTTTTTATGGATGTTCAGGTACTATTGACAAATTTATACCTAAGTTTGCTGATTTATCTGAGCCTTTATTCTATCTAACACAAAAAGGGTGCCATTTGAGTGGGGATCTTCTCAGGAGCAATCCTTTAATTTGCTTTGAACTGCTCTAACCAAAGTGCCTGTTTTGGTCCATTCTCACTTTGATAAGGCTTTTCTATTTTACACACTGATGTGAGTAATGTTGCCATTGGGGCCATTCTGTCTCAGTACAATGAGGATCAAATTGACCATCCAGTGGACTACTATAACAAGATCTATCCAAGGCTTATCGAAACTACAGTATGACTGAATGGGAGTGCATCGCTGTAATTATGGTGATCAAAAACTTCTACCCCTTTTTATATAGTAACTACTACTCTGTGGTTACCTACCATTCTTCTCTAATATGGTTACAAAATATTAAGGGTTCAGAAGAGCGGTTGGCTTGTTGGTCCCTGCAATTACAAAATTATGTTTTTTCAATTGTTCATCACTTAGGTACCAAGCATCAAAATGCTTATGGCCTGTCACGGCTGCCTTTGTTAACTTTGGACACCCAGATTAGGAGCGATTATATAACCCTATTGGCCGACTTGAGCTGTGGGATAAAGAATCTGAAGCGGGTTGAGCCTACCAAGGCCATTACTCAGGACACCATGATACACGAGGGATCTTTGTATAAGAAGGTCAACTCTAAATGGTTACCCTTTATACATCCAAACACAGAGTTTACTGCTATCATGGAAGGACATGGTCAAGTGGATTACAGTGGCCTAAAGAAGACTCATGAATTGTTGAAATTCCGATATTATTAGAAAAATATGACCAATTCTATCTAAGATTCTCGTAATGCATGCCTCACCTGTAAAAGCCAGGGATCCTCTAATCCTATTTAAGGACGTCAAGTGATTCCACCAACCAATGGTTTTAATTTGGTAATTATTGATGTTGTAAGGCCCTTGCCTCGAGGGTTGCATGGACACCAGTACATCATTATGGCTGTTAACCATTTAACTAAATGGCTTAAGGCCATATCCATTGACGCTCCCTCTGCTAAGACTACTGCTTTGTTCCTTTACCAGAAAATCATCACACAGCATGGGTGTCCCAAGGACCTTATGTCAGATAATGGGACCGATTTTACCTCTCAAATTCCACAAGAACTATCCAAATTATTTAATACTGCGCAACAGGTTGTCATTCCCTATCACCCATATAATAATGAGGCTATTGAGCGGGTCAATGGTATCTTAGTCTCCATTTTGAGGAAAATGGCCTATTCTGACCCATCTCAGTGGAGATTTTATTTGCCTAGTGCTTTGTTCGCTTACCAAACTAGTTACCATCATATTATAAGATGTCACCTTTTAAGTGTATTTATGGATGAGATTTTTATGTTACCTCGAGTGTCCAGGTGATACTTGATGAGAATGTTCCCAAAAAAATCTGTTTTAATCATGAAAAATCTGGCTGTTGAGATCATTCGCCTTCATTCTCAATCAATGGAGTCAATTGAAGTGACTACCAAAAAGGAGACCTTGAGGAGCAATCAACATAAGCCCATTTTACCTGAATATTAGACTGGAGACTACGTTATGTACTATCATTTTCAGCCGGGTTGGAGAATGAATAAATTAGAAACTAACTTGTCAGGTCCTTATTGAGTCATTTTCTGAAGAGGGCTTGATTACTCAATCGTTCATACTGAGACTGGTACCATTGTAAATCGTGTTTATCCTAGGTTTCTGAAAATTCGTCCTCCTCTGCAATCAAATCTTTGGGGATTTGTTGGGATTTCACCAACTTTTTAAGTCACTTAATCTATTACCCCAAATATTCCTCTGCAAGTCACCAAAAAGGAGGTTAGTGGATTTTTCCCATCAAGTCCTCAAAATTGATTACATGTATCCTAATCAAGTAATCTCAGAAGTTTTAATTTCTCTGAGATTGAAAAGATCTGATAGGAGGTGAGCCTCTACAAAACATATAAATATTTATTCTTTCCTATGATAAAAAATTAAGTCTTTTTGTGAGTAAACTATTTTTATTTATTCTTTACTTTTTATTTTTGGATAGTCCTCTAAATTAACTTTGAGAGAATACCTGCCATTTTTGAAGTGTAATTCGAAACTTCAAAAAAGCCCTTCTTGATATGTTTGATATACATAAGCCAGAGACCTCCCAAAATGCTTTTATGAAACAACAAGTGTATAGTGTGGAGGAAGTGAAGTTTAAAAAGGTGGAGGACCAAGTTAATTATTTCATGAATATAACCACACTGAAGATATTGTTTAAAGAATAACCCTGCCCTTGATGAGCAGGCGTAGGGCTCACTTAGGGTCATGTACCTCTAAATCTGACCAACCTAAAGTATCTGAAAGCAAAACATTGCCAATTTCTCACCTTGTGAGCATTGATAATAATTCCAACGATGACTCTGAAGGGGGTTATAAGGACTCAGTCTATTATCTTTTAGGTGCATTCACTGATATTGACACTCCAGATCATTTAAACGCCAAAAATATTGACAATGCCCAGGTTCCAGAAGGCACTTACTCAGTTAGGTTTACAGCTGCCCCAGAATAATTAATATGGCCAGCAATGCTGATCAATACTTTTCCCTGTTGATACAACCTATCCTGAGAGTGCACAGTCTACTGGAGATCAATCAATATCCCAAGGCTGCCCAAAGTCTCAAAAGCAACGTTCTGCCTTAAAGAGGTTTTAGCCCTCCTGCCAAATAATGGAGGAACTGTTACCAAAGTGGAAGTCAAATTTATTAGGTCTTAGTAATGGCTATCTTAGATATGGGATCCCATGATCAATATTGTCTCATCTCATCTCATCAAGAGACTAAGCTCGCCCCCAACCTTGAGTACACTCAAGAGTATAGCACTGCTGGTCCAAACAACACCATGTCAATAGGTGCATATTCATCCCTACCAATTTGAGTTGGCAAATTAGTTTTCTCAGCTTCCTCAGTTGCACTAGACAATAGCCATTATGATATCTATCAGGACACAGTTTATGATTAAATATGATGGAGTCATCATCTAAAAAGAAGGTTGTTTATCACTCAACAACTATAAAGTTGCCCTATGTACTGTATAATAAAGACTTAAGCCATAAGGAGGGATACGCTTGTCTAGTTGATTACCCTTTTTCAGATTTACCTTTGTGATATTCTACCTCTGAAAGTAATAAAAAAGCTCCCCAACACAGTAAAAGCAGAAGAAGTATGCTATTTTATGCTACTGAGGGGTTAAAAAATCAAACAGGAGAACAAAGAGTGATTTCTATTAATACAACCCTGAGCATACCCCCAAAATGCTTGATACATATCATTTGTGTCAAGGGAGTCAGTAAATTTGAGTAAGAGTTTTACCAATTGTCCTCAAACTAGATTATCATTGTCCTATTGAGCTATTACCTTAAACCTAACTAGGCGTTGGTATTTTGATATGCCTATAATACACAGTCAAATTCATTTATATTGCTTTTTTGCCCACTAGTGGATTATATCCTTTAATGGATATGGGATTTATCATTTCTAATAATAACTATAGCTTGAAAAATTATCCCAAATGAATATTTACTGAAACTCTGGATATTAATTCACTGTATTGGTCATGTTTCATTGGGGATGATTGCCAAAAAATGTATTTACTTTATGATTGGATTGCCTATTAGCTATTTGTAATTTAATCATAGTGGTTTATTGGGTTTTGTCATAAATTGACTCAGGAATCTATTTTTAGTTGCAAAAGCCTCAACACCATTTCTGAAAGTAACTCTCGGTTTAACCCTTTAGGTTTTGTGGTCTGCAGTTGATGGGTAAAGGTCCCATTACTCAAGAAGACTGCTAGCCCAATTAAGGTGTCAAACTCCTGGCACTAACTAGTGCTCGCTGGTGTTATTTGCACAGAATTTGACAATTTATAAGCAGGAGTATTAAAAAGCTTAACTGTTTTTAACAAAATAGTGGAATTTTAAATCATTTGTAAAAAACTAGGAAACTTTTAAGTTAGGAAAATAAGAAAGTTTTTAGTTGATTTTATTAATGATAGTGACAGGTTGAAAAGAGAACCCTATTGCTATGTCGCTGCTTAGTATTTAAACAATCTGAGGCTCTAAGTGATAGGGATGAAAAAATTGAATATAAGCTACGAGCATCCAATAAGGGAATATGGGGTTTCAACCTAACGGAGCTCTTGAATATCTCCTCATTACAAAGGAATGACCAATGGAGGGTTGATATTAGGTAAAACAAGCCTGTTAGGCAAGGATTTAATATTTGACCCAGTCAGAGGGCGGGAAAATATTTGCACCTTGTGGGACCACCTCCAAACCTATAAAAGGGTGTGGTCTCTGGCTAGTTGTGAGAACTGAAATGTAGAGGGGCTGGGGAGGAACCTCAGAATAACTTCCCATATTCCGCCACAGGTTTGGCACAACCTTATTACTAATAATTGGACTATTCTTCCGAGGAGCAGGGGACATTGTTTTACACCAATTCAAGAGATTCAACAAAGAACTGACAAGGGTTTTTTGGACGCTTCTATCCTCATTTAGTCCTGGAAACTCTTATCACAATATCAGATAGGTTTTGTCTGACATTACCCCTTCAAGAGTATTAGGATAATAAGGGTGTAGGAACTGGGCATGTATTCAGTTGAAAGTAACCCCATAGCAAGGTATTTGATGGAGTACTCATCCCCTTGGTTATATGTGACTACAAATGGTCCTTCCCAGATAGACCTGAGTTTCTCACTTCTGGAAGTTTTGGTTGTGGTACTACTGTACCAAGTCATATACTTGGAAGGATGGAAGAGGGCATTAGAGCTCATTAGCGGCTTGGCCTTCTTTAGTGACAGTCTTTGTCAAATTTGTCATGGCCTATGATTGTAATTGGATGATGTGCTGGGCCAACTTTTTCATGGCATTCTCAAGGTCAATCCTGTCAGAGAAAATATCTTTGGGTAATATAAACAGCACCCCAGGTTCTCACCCATGCAGTAAAAGGAAAGGAGACATCTTAAGGATGCGATGGTAGCTGATATGGTAGGCCATGAGAGCACTAGATAATAATTGATCCTAGTGTAGTAGATCTGAGCTGGCCATCTTTCATAATATGGAAACCAGGCTTCCATTCGCTCTTTCGACAGTACCATTTTTTTAGAATGGTTGTAGGGGTCTGAGAAGAGTTGCTGCGTCCTCATCAAAGTAGCTAAAAGCTTTACCACCCTTGAAGTGAAATTCTTTTCATTTTCACAAAGTAGGACCTGGTGATAACCATGCTGGGTAAAAATATTTGATGAAGGAAGGTGGCTGTGGCTTTGGCTGTCTGGGAAGGAAGAGCAACTGCTTCAACTAATTTGGTAAAGTGATCAATACCTACCAGGATATAGTGATATCCACTGGTAGTCTGAGGTAGCGGACCTACCACATCTAAACTTATTGTATGAAATGGTTGTTGAGGCGTAGTGGGGTGATATTGATATTTGAGTTTGTAGTTGGATTGCTTCTTACATAGTAGCAGGCGTCCAGCACTTCTAAGATAGACTCCATGATTCCCTCCCAGTAATAACTATCCTTCAGCCACTCATAAGATTTGCGCATCATACTGTGCCCCAGAATAGAATGGACATCCATGATCACTAGGACTCGCTCAGAAGGTCGGAGATAGGGCAACCAATTCATCCCTGATTTCTTATACAACTTCCTGCTTTCCACCTTTTTTTTAGTACTAGATGGTCCCAATTCCTGCTTTCCACCTTTTTGTTGTGGGATTGCCAGGATAAAATTTTTCTGACGGGTTCATCCTCATCGTCCCAGGAGTCAGGGGTCATAAGGAGGTCATGCAGCTCTCAGTTTCAATATTATCCAGGTGAAGGATAGGCAGCCAAGTCAAAACACTATGTTCATATGGTGGGTTCCAGCTTGGTGCTTGATCTTCATATCAAATTGTTGAAGCTTTAAGGCCCAGAGAGCCAACCGCCCTGTGGGATCCTTCATATTTTGTAACCTCTTCAGGGAGGCGTGGCCAGAGACCACAGTGAAGGAAGTTCCTTATAAAAAAGGGTAGTAATACCTTACAGACAGCAGGAATGCAAGGTACTCCTTCTTGGTGACAATTTAATTGCGTTCAACCTTGAGTAACTTCTTGTTGAAATAGGAGACGGGGTGATCCACGCCATTATCATCCAATTGAGCCAGAATGGCTCTAACAACGTAGTTAGAGGCATCAGTAAACATAAGGAAAGTTTTACCATAATCAAGGTGGTGCAGTATAGGACGCTCTTGCTCAACTGCTTTAGCGTCTAAAAGGTAACCTTTTTTTCAGCTCCTCAATTAAAATGGACGTTCTTAGCCAATAGCCAGAAAAGAGACTCACTTAGCTGGGCAACTTTGGGGATGAATTGATGGTAATACCCCATCATGCCCATAAATACCTGCATGTCACGAAGGGTTTTGGGCGCATGCATTTTGATATCGCTTCAAACTTGTCTTGGAGGGGTTGAATCCCATCTTGAGAGATAGTGTGCCTAAAGAAATCCAGCTTCTTATGGAAGAAGGTAATTATGGAGGGCTTCAGCTTGATGTTAGATGCCCATAACTGTTGAACACTTCCTTTAGGTGCATGAGGTGCTCGTTAAAGGTCTTGGAGAAAAATGTTAAATCATCGAGATAGACAACCACACAGCTCAGCTTGAGATCCATGAGAATATTATCCATCGCCCGCTGAAAAGTTGCAGGTGCATTGCATAATCCCTGTGGTAACCAAGTGGGTTGAAGTAGGCCCTCTCTGCAGATAAGTGCGCACTTTTCCTTATCCTGTGGAGAAAGGACCATCTGCTAATACTTGCTAGCTAAGTCCATAACAGAAAAGAATTTAGGCCCAGAAAGTTGGGCTAGAGAATCATTAATGCGGGGGATAGGGTAATTATACTTTTTGTGAGATTGTTCAATTTGCAGTAGCCCATAACTACCAGATGATCACCTTTTTTCTTCTTTATTAGCAAAAGAGGGTACGACCAAGGACTTTGAGAGGGCACAAGCAACCCAGAGTCCAGCAAATGTTTGAGCTCCCCTCCACATCTGTAGTTCCTCAACTTTTGATTTTAAAAGGGTTTGGATCAGATAGAGCAAGCATCCCAACGTCAATGGTATGAGTCCAACACTTCAGTTGTTCATAGTCAGTATCTGATTTTGAAAAGATGTCCTACATGACTTCAGTAATGAATAAATTTTTCAATCTCTACTGGGGTTAGATCATCAGATAAATGTACAGTGGGCAGAGTACATAATGACTGATCAGCAGGTAGGCCCATATCTGTCATAGACCCAATACAGTAAACTTGCTGGACGTCCTCAAGGGAAATTAGAAAGCCCTCTTCCAATCTCCTGATGCTTCTTGATGACCATGTTCTTCTTGGTGAATTTCCCCAGCAGGAGATTGATAGGTGGTTGATAAGCTGGGTCTAGGACACCTGGCAATACTCTGGGCTCCAAAGGACTAGCTCCGTCAACGCTGACCAGGTGCAGTAGGCAGTTGTGTGTAATTTGCAAGGTAATCTTAGCGTCAATAAACCTTTGTTCACCCGCCTTATTTACAACCTATTTGAAAGCATAGAAAGGAATTCCTTCAAGAGAGTCCACTGATGGAGGCAACTTTTTATATTGTGTCCCGCCGTCATATAGTGCAAGGATAAGGCGGAGGAGGGATACTCACCGGTATTTGAATATTTCATTTTAGTAAGCTCATCATTGGTCAGAATCAGAGGAACCTTGTAGTTAAGCATGGTGAGATGATCCTGCTTAAGTTAATAATCCCTTCATACTCAAGCATAAACTGGGTACCAATGAGTATATCATAGGTATTGTTAGCCAAGGCCACCGCTGGTGCTGACAAGATGAGCTTCCCAAAACGAATGGGCAAAGAAGAGTAGGCTCCAATAGATCAGGTGCTGGTAGGTCCAGCGGTACCAAACTCTTGGGTGTAGTTGAGGTCAGGGGCCAGCTTAATTTCTTAATGAGTTTTGTTGACACAACGTTCACCAGTGACCCAGTGTCCATTATTATTTTAACCCGCACTCCATTAACAATGACCTCCACTTTGGTCAAGGTTCCACCCAAGTTGGTGGAGAGAGGACCTCTTTTAGACGGAGAGTATAGCAAGTCTTTTGGTAGTTTTGGGGTATCTCACTTAGTATAGACTTCAGTGTATGAGCATACTGGGTAGATCAGATAAGTGTGGCAATGAGTTGGTCAGCGTCACAGACAGTGTTAATAACCTCAAAACCCCTCATCACTTTTCAGTGATAAGTTTGGCGGTGGATTCTAGCCATATCCATTCTCTCAAGGTTAATCCTGAGGAGTACCTCCACTTCACCTGGGGCTCCTAAGACATAGTAACCCACATATTCACAACTCCCTTCAGATTCATCATCCAAATAGTTATCAATGCATGTCAGGGAGTCCGTCAGTCATGATGTAAGTTCAGTGCTTCCTTTGTTGCAAGAGAATCTTTGGGGACGCTCAAATACCCTAATAACTTTTGGAGGAGACATGGTCATTGTTACGATTTACAGGTATCCTTTGACGTGGGGTTTGGGCTGGCCCAGTCTACAGGTTTTAGACTAGAGATGGCCGATGTATAGGTTGGGGAGAGAGATGTAGCGTTTTGTAAGGACGAGATGATGAAATCACTTGTGAAGGCCACTCTAGAGGAAGAGAGGGGCAAGGCAAAAGAAATAATGCCTTCACTTTTGGCTTTTTAGAGCTGAAGATGGAGGGGAGAACTTCCCCATCACCGTCATTATCCTCTGGCTATCTCCACAGGCTGGAGGAACATCCCGTGGCCGCAGCTCCGCAGGAGCAGTTCACAAAGGGAGGCAGCAGTAGTAGATTCTAGATGGGTCAGAGTAGATTCTTGCCTCAAAACTCCTTGCATAGGGTCAAATTCATAGATGTCTACCACCGCTATCAAGGCATCTTTGGTATCTTGCAGATTTGGAAAGAGTGCTTAACTGAGTAAATATGCATCTCCAAGGAGGGATGAAACGCTAATCCAGCCAAGATAGCCGCAATAGCATCATCTAGTGGCAGCATCTTTGCAAGCAGTAGCGATTGAGCTTTACTAAAAACTGCTCAACACATGAGACGAGTGATTCTTTTTTTCAGGTTAAGGCACATAAATGCCTGTTTTTGCCTTTTTTAAACTCTGTGAGGAAGTCAAATCCTCAATAAGTGCTTGATTAACCTCCGCCCAGGTTCTGAGGGTGGCCATGTGCATAACCATTATCTCTTGAGCCACATGACTTAAGCAGGGAAGGATGTACTTGATTTAGGACGGCCAGTTGCTCCTTACATAGCAACTTCATACAAAAAGAGGAAATAGGCAATACTTCCCTCACCTTAGGTAAACTTGACCCTAAAAGGGGGTTTATGATTACTAAGGAAGGTCCCATAAAGGGCCTTGCAAAGAGTGTTGCTCTATCCTTTTAAGGCGAGACAAAGCACTGGCTAGCTGATACTTTTAGAGAAGCTATCTGGGAGTTAATTTCAGTAAGGAGATCGTGAGGTTTACTTTTCCCACTAACCTCCATTTTTCTGGTTTATTTGGTGGCGTACAGGGCCTCCTGTAGTGAGTACCACTTTTCAAATCCTGGCACTAACTAATGCTCGCTGGTGCTATTTTCAAAGGATTTGACGTATAAAAGAAGCAGGAGTATTGAAATTTCTAGCTGCTATTAACAAAATCGGTAAATATTTAACAGCAATTATATACAACTAGTAAAACTTTTACATTAAAAAATAAGAAAGTTTTTTAGTTAATTTTAACAGTGATTGTGGTGAGTTGAAAAGAAAACCCTATGACTTTGTCTCTTCTTAGAATCTAAACATTCTGGGGCACAAAGTGAGAGGGCTAAGGAATTCATTATAAGCTACAAGCATCTGAATTAGGGAATATGGGGTTTAAACCTTTTGGTGCTTTTGAATCTCTCCTTGCTTCAATGGAATGACCAATTGAGGGTTGATATTAGGTAGGAAAAGTCCGTCAGGCAAGGATTTAATGTACTAACCCCAATAAGTGGGCAGGAAGATATTTGAACCTTGCAGGACCCCCTCCTAACCTATAAAAGGGGGCGTTCTCCGCCTAGGTGTGTGAACTGAACTTTAGAGCACTGGGGAGGAACCTTGGTACAACTTCCCATATTTCGCCACAGGTTCATCACAACCTTTTTACGAATAATTGGACTATTTTGCTAAGGAGTGGGGAGATCATGTTACCCCAATTCGAGGGATTCCACTGGGAATCAACAAAGTTTTTTGGGCGCTTTTATCCTTTTTTTTAAATCTAGGTAACTATTCTCACAAAATCAGACTAGTAATTGACTGACAGAAGGTACTTCACTGAGGTTAATTGAAGATTTTGGGGACACCTTCCTAAATCAGGAATGAATAGGTCACAACTCTAGTTGGTGCTGCAAACAAATAGGCAATTGAGGTTGGTCCTCATGGTGCGTCCTCAGAGGTGTAATCCATTGGAATATCTGACAATTCCCAGTGAGGCGCCCGCAGAAGAGCTGATCGCTGGATCTTCAAATTGACTGACTTCACAGTAAATAAAATGAGATTAAAATAGCGCATTTTTTTATAGTTTAAGACTTTTATACAGTGGTTGTATAGTTAGTTCTTGAGATATTAGTTTAAGGATAGGATATCCTTTGGTTGCAGTATATTGGTTATCAAGACTTCTGCGGACTCTATAATAAGAGAGAAAGTACAGCAAGAGAAATCATTGATTATTCCAGAGATACCTTCAATCCTTGTAAGGTCAAGCATCTGTTTCGCGTTAAACTTAACATTCAACCAGGTTTTTGATAGAGTTCAACTGAGTAGTCTTCATACTATTACTGCCGATCATTATTTACTTTATATCAATAGAAAAATAACGCAGTTGTCAAAAACTTGTGCAGTTAACTGGAGAGCCAAAGAGAGATGCATACCAGAAATTTATTTGTTACTAAATTCTCAAAGTACATGCGCTCAAAAGTTATAACCAGCCAAGATATAATAGTCAAGAAACATAGAGAGTTTGGGATTTTTTTAATTAATTATAATTGATGAATTTTACAAGGTGCATTTTATTGGTACTCACCTTGATTTTGGCCTACTAGCCAATACTTTAATTTGTGGCATTCCTCAAGTTCCAATATCCATTAAGTTAAACAGGGGAAACTTAAGAAAGTTCATCAAATACTTGAAGACTATCAGGATGTTTTTTTACTTAAGATTTCACTCATGGTCACATGAAAGATTGGACACATATTATTGAAATAGGATATTCAACCCCAATATGATTAAAGCAATATGGGAAGTTGAAGATAGAGGATCAATACATAAAGACTGAGCTCAAGAAGTTATTGGATGAAGCTTACTTGTGCCCTTCCAGATACATGGTCGTCCCCACTATTACTTATAAAAATAAACGGTGGTCACAGAGGAGTTTATAGATTGCAATAAGTTAATCATCCTCACTAAGAAGGAAGGCTATCTAATTTCATGGATTGACAATGCTTTGGCCTGACTCTATGGCACAAAACTATTCCCCAAAATGGATCTCACCGGTGTTTATTACAGATGGATCTGTTGCCTGAGGACCATGAAAAGTTTGCGTTGAAATGCACAAAATTTACTTTAAAACTTGGCTCCCTCAGGGATTATACAATGCTCCCATTTCGTTTCAATGGGCAATGGATCACATCATGAAAAATCTCAAATTAAGTTGCATGATCATATACCTAGATGACATAATGGAGTTCTCAAAAAACTTTTCACAATCATATGGATCACCTCAAGTCAGTTTTAATGACTACTAGAAACCATATCAAACTAAAGCCTGTAAAGTGTATTTTTTCAACTGGAAAAGAAAATTTTAGGACATGTCATATCGCTGGAGGTAATTCAACTCTTGTACAATAAGGTTGAAGCAACTTTCAAGATGCTTGTGCTGAAGAGCCTCTGAGATATGCAGGTAGCCTTAGGAATGATGGGATATTACCATCAATCAATACCTAATTTCGCTCAATTCGCCAAACCTCTTATACATTTACATGCCAAAAACATTCCTTTTTTGTGGGGAGGTAGAGCAAAGAACTACATTTGAAAGCATGAGGAATTTGTTGAAGTTAAGTCTAATTTTACAACAACCAGACTACAAGAAGCTATTCATCCTAACTACAGATGCATCCAACCTAGCAGTAGGAGCTATTCTCTTGCAACTGGATGAGGATGGCAGTACCATCTGGTGTTTTATTATAAAAATGCTTACAATTGTAGAGCGAAATTACAGTGTCATATAGAAAGAGTGCTTAACTGTTTTCCTTGCGGTGAAACATTTCTGACACTTCTTCTATGATATGAACTTTACAGTTGTTACAGACCACGCTTCTTTAAGGTAGCTGCAAAAAATAAGAATCCAACAGGAAGATTAACCCAATGGGTTCTCAAACTACAGAACTATGATATGAGCATTTTCCATCAAGCTGTAGTGAAGCACATGAATGTAGATGGACAACCCAAATACCACTCCTACATTTGGACATTAGTGAAGTTGAACGGTTACATGACCTACTCATAAAGCTAGACTCTTAGGAGGATGAAGATGAACCAGTTAAGAAGATGTTAAAATAACATTCATTAAAACTAAAGTTCTTAATGGATTATCATACAAGAAAGTCAGAACCAACTGGCTACCTTACATGAGGCCTTGGAACAGGTACCAGTAATAATAAAATTCCACAATACCTTAGGACATGGAGGAACCATAAAACTTACAAATGGATCAAATAATAATACTATTGGGAAAGAATACTGGACTCTGTAGTAGAAGTCTTAGATGCCTGCACCACTTGCAAAAAAATGACGCTGCATAAGGCCAAGTACAAGTACCAGCCCATGACCCTCAGCAGTTAATTCATATCATCAGTTTAGATTTCATAGGTCCACTGCCTGAGTCTACAGGAGAAATTCAATGGTTTCATGTAGGAACCAATCATTTTGCAAAGTGGATTAAAGCAATCGCTATTACCATGCAGACAACTAATGCTACAACTAATTTTTTATATCAAAATATTTGCTAGGCACAGTTTCCCACAGGTTTTTCCTTATGACAATGGGAAGAACAATACTTTAAGTGTTGTGAGAGTCTTAGTGTAAGTCTTGGGAAGGAACCTCTCCATATGGACTGGGATCAATTCCAATTCCGCTCAAAAAAGAGGTGGAAGCCAACAACTGTGACTCTCATCTCTCAAGGCGATTTAGCCCATGTGATGGATGAGAGATGGGTAACGGCGCACCCTTTAAGAGTTGAAGCCCCCTTTCCAGTGGTCTCTTCCGCTATCTGGTGGAGAATAATCAGATAGTCTGCTAAGAGGCTGCAAAATTGCGCAAAGCAGCCCAAAAATGCTGTGATCCCACTATTACATCCAGCTCACACCCATCCTCAATAGGTACGGAGGTGGTAACCCTTTCTCCACCAGCTGGGCTCAACCCTATGTGGCTTGGCCTTGGGCGCAGCCTGCCAAACGTCCAAAATGTCACCACCATAGAAAATTTTGTGTATGACAAAAAAATTAAATTTGAGTAATGAGCCCAAAATGAATTCAGTTAAGCAGTCCAGACCCATGTTGGTTGAAAATTAGGTCCAGGGACCCAATCTGAGAGCTTAGTTTAAATTACTCTTGATGGCAGTTGTCTTTGCATCTCAACTTCCCCATTGAGCTTGTAAGCATCGGTCCTTAAAAAGTACCATTGTCGCTCCATGTTCTTATTTTAAATACCTCTAAATTCAATAAAGATTCTCAAAGAAAGCAAATACTTTGGCTTTAAATATCTTATTAAACTCCAACGGATGATGATCCCCCAATCTTAACACACCCTGGGTGGTCCTCATGGCCTATTTTATTATATTTTACACATCAATTTGGATGGCTATGCCCATGGTATTCTGGCTTGGGTTTTGTGTGGTAATGCACCCAGAGTTCCAGGCCAGTCTAAAAATTATTTTTAGCACGCTCCATGGGATAATGGAGTGACCAATAACTCTCACCCTCTCCATCTCGCCCTTTGGGCTGGGTGTTGCGAGGGTTTTACCATACCAGCTTTAAACCCCTTTCCAGTCGGCCAAGTCCAGCCCTTCTGGGCCCCACAGATCATTATGTTCAGGATTCAGCGGATCACAAAGGTTCATATCAGATTTTTCCCTCCTTCCATTGGTTACCACCATTAGTTCAGCAATCCCAGAAACGCTCTCCTACAAGAAAGACCAAGCATATTTTCTGTTACCTGTGGAAATTCATCTGAGTGCACACTGGATGTCATTTGAGGCCAAGGTTGACACAGGGTCAGCAGGAAATTACATGAGTTTAAATTTAGCGCATCAATTGGTATTGGACTTGGATGTCAGCCCGTAGGTGTTGGTTGCATCTTCCGCCAGGAAGTCATCTTACAAGATACATCGTACAGTCCCGTTTTGAGTGGGAAAAATTATATTTTGTGATTATTTCTCAGCCATGCCTGACTTGGTATTCCCAGTTATCTTTGGTGTGGGTTGTTAGAGATGCCAACAAGTGAAGATTAACTTGACTTCAAATATTTTACTCTTTGAAAATGCTCACGGTGGTGGTGAGCTCCTGCTACTTGACATTTTAGGTAAAAAATGGAACAGATGTACCATTATCACAATTGCTACATCCCTAAAATTGCCTCCCAATCTTCCCCCATCTCAGTCAGCGTACAAGGGAATTTTCGTTATGGATAAAGCTAATCAACTCCCGCAACATTCAATGTATAAACTTAAGTTCTGTGTTATTACAAGAGTTAACATCATCTGTCCGCTTTACCTTCATTTGGTGGAAGAAACTGCATCTTTGGATGCATGGATTGAGGACATGCTGGCGAAGGGTTGGCTCTTTAAGAAGACATCTCCGGCTGTCTCCCATATTGTGTTTGAAAAAGGCTGATGGCTCACTGTGCCCTTGGGTGGATTATGGTCACCTCAACAACGTCACAGTCCATGACCCCTACCCACTTCTGTTGGAACAATTAATTTCCCAGACCATTGCAAAGTCGAGAGTATTTTCAAAACTTGATCTGGTAAAAGCCTTCAACCAAATCTGGGTAGCCAAAGATCAGGAATGGATTACCGTTATCTGGACAAGGTGGGGTTTATTTCAAATCCGTGCTATGCCTTTTGGGCTAAAAACGCACCTGCTACGTTCAACTGGATGATTGACAATGTGCAAGGTGATCCGCGTAACATATGCGCTGTGGCTTATATATATGACAATTTTTATCCACTCCCCAACCCCAAAACAGCGTTCTTTGATATGGAGGTCATGCTCGCCTCTTTGCATAAGGCGGGCCAATTTGTGAAGCCATCAAAATGTGAGCTCTTCCGTGATGAGGTCACTTTCTTGGGTAACCTGGCACTAAAAGATGGCTATGCTATCCCACCTTGTAAACTCAAGGCTATTCTCAAGTGGACTACCCCAACGACCCAGAAGCAATTGCAGAATTTCTTGGGCACTATCATCTTCTTAAAGAAATTCTCTCCCCCTCTCACAGCTGGCCTCTCCGCTGTACACCTCACTGGCAATAACGTTCCTTTCCATTGGATCCCTGAATGTCAGCAGGCATTTGATACTATCAAACAGGATTTTGTGTCCCCACCTGTGCTCAATCACGCGATGCAGACAAACCCTGTATTTTCACATGTGACGCTTCTTCAGCTGCAGTGGGAGGATTTTTGCTGCAGCAACATGATGGTGTGGAGCACCCTTTAGCGTATTATTCATGCAAATTCACGAGCACAGAGCAGAACTGGGCTATTTATGACAAGGAGCTGGTGGCTGTTTCATGGGCGCTAACTCATTGGCGGTACCTCCTGCAGGGCACTTTGCATGAGGTGACAGTATAGAATGACCATCAAGCCCTCATGTACTTTTTCAAACTTCAAAAGTTGGAACACCGTCAATACCAGATGTACCGCGTCCTATGCAGCTTTAATTTCAAGTATAATTTTGTAAAGGGCTCATTTAATGTTTTCCCCAAATTTCTTAACTGCAACCCCGCCTTATGTCCCACATAGGCGGTGGAGCAAGGTCTTACCACTGTGATTCTGCCATCCCAAATTTTTTACAATGCCCCACCTGTAATTATGTCATTAGTTCCAGACCAAGATTCTCCCTTGTCTGACCGCGTTATGGACCACCAGATGACTTGTCCTGAGTGATCAGATATAGCAGTGCAGCTTATGAATTCAGGACACAAGTGCTCCCATTACTCGTTGGGTGCAGAAGGAATTATGTTCCAGTTGCAGTTATGAATATCTCCCCAACTTCGTATCAAAGTGATTCAAGCCCAGTACAATAGCCGTCAGTTGGTCACCCAGGAGTTAAAAAGTGTCTCAAGTTGGTAAATTGGACTTACAATTGGCCTAGAATCTCCAAAGACATTCCTGCATTGATAGAAAAGTTGCATTGCCTGTGCACATGTAAAATCGGACTTTTCTGGATGGTTTTCTTCACCCCTGCAACAGGCTGAGAGACCATGGACGTTTGTGTCTGTTGACTTCATTGTTGAGCTTCCTCCCTCAAATGACCACAATGCAATTATGATTGTGGCAGACTGGTTCATCGAATTTGCTTTGTATATCCCCTGCTCAACTGCCATCACCTCTGAGGAGATTGTCTATCTGTTTGTCCGTCATGTCTTCTCTATGTTTGGTTTACCCCAGGAGATTGTGAGTAATAGGGCCCACAATTTACAGCTCACTTTTAGACGGCTCTTCTGTCTATCCTGAAATTCAACCCTGCTGGTCCACAGCGTACACTTCCAACCAAATGGACAGACAATGCGAGTTAATAAAATCCTGGAGCAGTACCTCGATTTTTATGCCACCGCTGCACAGGAAACCTGGGCGAATGATCTTCCATAGACTCAGTTTGCTCACAACAATGCCGCAAATGCCTCTATAAGGTTATCACCATATGAAGAGACTTTGAGGTACAACTCTCCTTCTCTCCTAGACCCTGTCTTTGCCCTGAGGTTCCAGCAATGGCAGAGCATGCTCAACAAATCCAGGCCACTCAGTCCCTGGTCTTCAAACAGCTTACCAAAACAATCGCTGTCTATAAGCAATTTTCTGACCAAAAGCGCCTACCCTCTCCCAATTTCAAAGTTGTTCATAGGTAATGTTTGACACCCACCACCTGCGCATCAAGACCCCCTTGCAGAAGTTTGGATGTAAGTGTTCAGGTCCCCATGAGGTTGTTGGTGATCTGGGTAACGTCCCTGTAACAGATGGGTTTGTCCCATTCGTTACATTCAGACTCAGATTCAGATTTTCCATAACCAATTCAGATCATTAATAAGCATTTTTGTGTTTGATCACTTTGGACATTGGGTTGTGCCTCGCCAGAGCTTTAAATTGGGCTTTTGCGAGCCTAATTTATAGCTTATGTGAGGGGCCCCAAGTGCTGCCTTTATAAGCGCGCCCGCCCATTCCAAACCTCAGTTTGGAATTCTTACCCTAGCATGTCCCTTCCTGGAGAGCATTGTCAGTTGCTCCCCAGCTGAGCTCTGGTCGGCAGGTCCTTTTTTATGATTCCTGAATAAAAACAAAGGTTGTTTTGGGGTTCGCATACCTCACATACATGTGGTCTTTTTGAGGTGCTCATTTCTGAGGAGCTTTCATGTGGTTGGGTTGGACCAATCACGAGGTTGAGCGTAACCAGTATCAGTTGAAATGTTTGGTGCTTGTTGGTGCTCCAAACCTCTTTCCTGCCTTGGTTAGGCCGCTTTGGTTGCTTGTCGTGCACCAAAGGAACTTTATTATAGGCTGCTGGAACTGGGGTTTTTCCAGTTCATTACATAATTCCAAACTCAAATGCTTTGCGCGCTGCCAGACCCCAGTTTAGCCGACCTCAGTGGTCACTTGGTCCTGGTTGTTGAGTAACCAGCACCGGTGGGAGCTGGTGATTGATGGCCAACCCTGGATTTGAATTGACCGTCAGCTAATTTTCCCAGTGGGGCCTCCCACCCACCAGGGATTCAGCAGCATTGAGGGGACCTGTCCCAGTAGGGCTCCCTCACCACATGGATGGTCCGCCCAGAAAGGGATTGGACGTCCAGCAGTGCTGGACTGCGCGCCCCTCTTGCATTTTCTTTGGTGAAAGCGCCTTCCTGGTCAGGATGAGAAGACCATCACCAATGAGATCCTGGGAGGGGGCGCAACACAGCCACATGCTGGGCGTGCATCCTTGTTCTGAGTGGGCTGATTCCAGCAGCCCAAAGACAATTCAATCCCATCATCTGTGTTTCTTCGAGGGGCTCAGAGTTTATTTGGGCTAATTTTCCTTGGGCTCAAGGTAACTCGCCCCAGGAAGCCCTCATCATGGTGGCTTTCCGCCGAGGGGCTCCTCTTTTAGGGAGGGGTTCTCCTTTAGCAGGGGGTGATGTAACATGGGTTTGTCCCATTTGTTACATTCCAACTCATATTTGGATTTTCTGAAGCTGAGTCAGATCATTAATAAACATTTTTGTTGTTTGGTCACTTTGGACATTAGGTTGTGCCTCGCCAGAGCTGTAAATTGGGCTTGTGCAAGCCTAATTGATAGCTTGTGTGAGGGCCCCAAAGTGCTGCCTTTATAAGGCGCGCCACCCATTCCAAACCTCAGTTTAAAATTCTTACCCTAGCATGTCCCTTCCTGGAGAGCATTGTCAGTTGCTCCCCAGCTGAGCTCTGGTCGGTTGGTCCCTTTTTATGATTCCTGAATAAAAATAAAGGTTGTTTTGGGGCTCTCATACCTTGCATACCTGAGGTCTTTTTGGGGTGCTCATTTCTGAGGAGCTTTCATGTGGTTGGGGTCAGACCAATCATGAGGTTGAGCGTAACCAATAGTAGGTGAAATGTTTGGTGCTTGTTGATGCTCCAAGTCTCTTTCCTGCTTTGGTTAGGCCTCTTTGGTTGCTTGTTGGTGCGCCAAAGGAACTTTACTATAGGCGTCCAGGACTCGGGCTTTTCTGGTTCATTACAGTCACATTCTGTTTAGCGCTCCTTTCACACTGAAAACAACATCTAGTGTTCCACGCTTCCCTGCTATCCCCCTTTTATGGTACCACACCCACCACCCCTGAACCAGTCATCTTGGAGGAGTCAGTTGAGTCAGAGGTGGAAGCGATCTTGGCATCACGCAAGTCCCGCCACACAATTCAGTACCTTGCGGCTTGGAAAGGCTTCCCTTATTATGAAAATAGTTGGGTCAGTGCTCATGATTGCGCCAAATGTCATGAGTTGGTGGAAGAATTCCATGTGATGCACCTCAAAGCCCCTCGCCCTCCCCTAAAATTGCAGCAATCATGGCCATCAAACTTCCCAAGGCCTACAAGATGTTGTGCTGGCTCAGTTCCCCGGTGGCTATGCTCCTCCCCTTCCTAAAGGAAAGGTTAATGTAAGTCTTGGGAAGGAACCTCTCCATCTAGACTGGGGTCAATTCCCTTTCTGCTCAAAAAGGGGCAGAAGCTGACACCTGTGGCTCTCACCTCCTAGGGATATTCAGCCTATGTGGTTGAAAGATGGGTAACGGCGTACCATCTAAGATTTGCAGCCCCCTTCCAGTGATCTCTTCCACCGAGCTAGTGAAAATATACAAATAGTTTTCCAAGAGGTGGCAAAATTGTGCAAAACGTAACAAAGATGCTGAGATACCATTATTACATCCAGCTCTCACACCCATCCTTAACAGGTACGGAGGTGGATAACCCCTTCCCACCAGCTGGGCTCAACCCTATGTGGCTTGGCCTTGGGCGCAGCCTGCCAAACGTCCAAAATGTCACCACCATAGAAAATTTTTGTGTACGACAAAAAAATTAATTTTAGTAATGAGCCCAAAATGAATTCAGTTAAGCAGTCCAGACCCACGTTGGTTGAAAATTAGGTCCAGGGACCCAATCTGAGAGCTTAGTTTAAATTACTCTTGATGGCAGTTGTCTTTGCATCTCAACTTCCCCATTGAGCTTGTAAGCATCAGTCCTTAAAAAGTACCATTGTCGCTCAATGTTCTTATTTTAAGTCCCTCTAAATTCAATAAAAATTCAGAGAAAGCAAATACTTTAGTTTCTAATTTTATCTAAAAAACAAAAGGGTGATGATCCTCCTATCTTAACACACCCTGGGTGGTCCTCATGGCCTGTTTTCTTATATTTCACACATCAATTTGGACGGCTATGCCCATGGATTTCTGTCTTGGGTTTTGTGTGGTAATTCCCCAAAAGTTACAGGCCAGTCTAGGTATTATTTTCAGCACGCTCCATGACACTTAGTTACAAGCAAAAGAACCCAACAACTTTTCTCTGCGCCCTACAACCCATCAACTAATGGAAATCATAAAGAGCAAATGGAACTTTAGTCTCAATATATTTGCAAAATGGCCACTTCCAATTCATTACACTTGTACCGATACCCACCAAGTGCGTTGATGGCTTACAAGGAAATTTTCTATCGCATCATCAAAATTTCACCTTTAAAGGCCTTATATGGAAGAGAACATGGAATTCCAACTCTATTGGCCTGCAAAGTTACCAGTGATAATACCAAAGAGCCCAAAAACGCTAAGAAATTAGTCTAGAAAATTATACAATTTCAATTAGAAGCAATGACAGATCTATCCAAGACGGTTAAAAAGAAAAGGCCAAGCAGCAAATGCATCCTGACAAATTTCTACCCAACTTGGTAATTTAGATTTAGTCTTATACTATCACAATTGTATAGCACCTCAAGGAGGAAATTAAATTCTATCTGGGATGGGCCATATGCTATAACCTACAGTCTTGGGAAAAATATATAATCAAGTCTCTAGAAATTGGAGTAACTATCAACTGCATACATAGCCAATTCTTATTTTAATAATCCCCTACCAATATTTTTGAATGGTTGATGTATTATATCCTGATATTGTATAATATTTGAAGATTCTGACCAATTGATTTATGAAAGAATCAACTCCTAGACCCAAGAAGGGGGTTCAAGAAGTCACATCAAATAATTACACAAAAAAATTAGTAGTTGGTGAGGCTCAATATGATACTAGGAAATTTCCATTGGATTAATTTGAGCCCAATACCTGAGATGGATTCTACTAAATTGAAATGAAGGATCATTGAAATGTCAGGCAACCATTATACTAGGTGGCACATGAGGCAGTAAATTAAAGTGAACCTACAAAAGTGTAAGAATTAAGAATCTGCCCAGCAATCCACCTAAGTGATACTTAGTTCATCTGGCTTAGTACATTCAACATACCTTTCACCCTATCAAAAATATGCTATAAAAGCATTGTACAGGGTTTTTCAAAATGAATATCAGGGTTTTAAGGCTTTGTAGTATTTATTACATTTAACTTACAATTATAAATAATACATCAAATGAAAGAGCAACTCAAACAGTTTTGTTTGTATACCTATGTGCATGCGCTGTTTCCTGTGTCTTCCATTAGAAAGCGCTAGTAGCAAAGATGTTGACTAGTGAACAGAAAGCTTTTTATGTTTTACGGTTTGCAAGGAATGAATCTGTTGTTACAGTGCAACGTGCATTCTGTACTAAGTTCCGTTGTGATCCTCCAAGTGATAATAACATCTGTAGATGGTATTATCAGTTTGAAGACACTGGCTGTATTTGCAAAGGGAAGAGTATGGGACGACCAAGAGTGTCTGAAAAAGTTGTTGAACGAGTGAGAGAGTCTTTCACATGTAGCCCCAAGAAATCAGTTCAGAAGGCTAGTCATGAATTATCAATCTTAGTGACGTCTGTGTGGAGAGTTTTAAGGAGACGCTTGCAACTATGTCTTATCATTTGCAGTTGTTACAAGCTCTAAAGCCTAAAGACTATAGTTTTCGTGCTAACTTTACAAATGATATGTTGCTGCATGACAATGAAGATTGTCTGAATTGTATCATCTTCAGTGACAAATTTACATTTTACCTAAGTAGAACTGTGAACACACATAATGTGCGCATCTGAGTGTCAGAAAATCACCACAAGATGGTACAATTGCAATGAGACTCCCCTAAAAAGAATTTTTTGTGCCATATCCCAGCCAGAATGTTTATGGGCCTTTCTTTTAGAGTGAAACAGCTGTAACTGGTGTGTCTTATCATGATGCGCTAGAACTATGGCTCTTTCCTCAATTGGAAGAAGCTGAACCAGAGAACTTTATTTGGTAGTAAGATGGTGCGCGGCCTCACTAGCATGACTCAGTACATGATTGTTTAAATGACATCATACCCAACTGCTGGATTTTCCGCAAGGGGCCAGATGACAGAGCTTGTTTTGCATGGCCTCCACGTTCACCTGATCTGACGCCATGCGATTTTTACCTTTGGGGGTTCATAAAGGATCATGTGTATGTGCCTCCGCTACCATCTGAACTACCTGACTTAAGCAACAGGATTGAAGCATTTGTTGCAACATTTACTCAATACACACTGATCAAGGTTTGGGAAGAACTCGCCTTTTGACTTGATGTGTGCCATGTGACTAATGGTGCTCACATTGAACACTTGTAAGAAAACTGCTTGAGTTGCTCTTTCATTTGATGTATTATTTATAATTGTAAGTTAGATGTAATAGATACTACAAAGCCTTAAACCCCTTATCTTCATTTTGTTAACCCTATACAATTTGGATGCATCACCAGATCAAGAGCTACCATCTGGATTTCCCCCTCTATTAATTTTAGTTTATCCTTTTCTTTATGGGGTTTATATTGTTAGATATAACGTATAAATACCTATTTTGTATACTAAAATAAAGTTTCGTCATTAATTTTATACCACTTTTTGGTACTTTACTTCAATTAGTCCCGTTCACTGTACTTTTCATATATGGATACTTTAGCCGATGGGACCTAAGCATGACTTGGCACCCTCAAAAATAGGTACTATATTTGGCATGAGTCTTAGGCTGCTTAAATTATTAACTGTTGGGCTTCTTGGGCACAGAATATCAAGACACAAAAATGGAGCCCAAAAAATGCTTGAATTAGCAAGCTTCTTATTGTGACGTTGATCCCTAAACCATGGTTTTTGTGGCCCCTGGTTCAACCCCTGCTTCTTAGTTTGGGGCTGCAATAACACTTCTGGTTATTGATTACTTACCTGATATGGTCTATGGTTACCAGGTCAAGATTCTTATGATGGCGCTGCTTTATGCGTCTTGCTTCAGGGTTTTGATTGAATTTGAATATTGCATAATTGTTTTTTGGCTAGTGTTCAGATGGAGGTTCTGATCACTTCCATCAGGGTAATTGGTTTGGAGGGTTTTTTGGCCATTCTTTCATCATTGGCTGTTTTGGACAGAATTACTCCATCATTGGTCAATTTTAAATTTTGCCCTAAGTATAAAAGGGGTGAAAATCATAGTCTTTGGTGGCGTCATCATTGTCTTCTAGTATTTTATCACTTTATCTGGTAGGCACAACTTATTTGGGTTAAATCATCCTGACTGTCTGATAAATTTATTAGTCATAACCATATATAAAAGTGGGTTCATTTCACATATACGCATTTCAATCTTGCATTTTAAATCTTGAGGTGGTTGTATACTTAGTGGGGTTTCCTCCAGAGGTTGAGGAATTTCTTTCCAGTATACTTGTGGCTTTCAAAAGACTAGGTTTGCCACTATGCCCACCCAGTTCATAAACAAATATTCTTTGATTTGGAAGAGTTCTAAGGCTAATAAATCAAATCTTATCTTTTGTTCCCTCAAGAAGTTTAATAAACTTTTTTGCGCTTGTTTTCTGTTCCCCATTAATATTATGATAGGACATCGCAAGTTCATAGCAAATTCCCATATGTACACTGGAGCCACTGGTAATTACATAGATTCTAAAGGGCATGAATTAGATCTTGAAGCTACCTCTGGTGCACCTGTCATGAGGCATCTAGTATCTCTATTCTCAAACTTCCTCTGCGCAAATCAATAAATTTTATTATTTTGAATCTGAACCTTTGGCGGATTTCACATCAATATTGGAGTCATTATACTTTGTGATTTTAGGGGTAAAATGGTGGCGCCGCCAGTCAGTGAGTGTTGACTTAGAGGGGAAAGTGCTAGAATTTACTTCTAATTCTCTTCCTTTGTAAAATCCTCTTCATCTTGCTTTGGCAACATTAAATGCTGTGTCAGCAACAGTTAGATAACTTTCAATGATGTTGTGCCTAAGCTACCTACTTTACTTCTTATTTTCGAGCCCAAGTCAGTTTTTGATTCATGAGGCGCAATCAGTTCCTAGCCACTCTTATTTTGATCTATATTTTAGCTGAAACTTGACCTCTTTAAATCAATTGGCCATATATCCCTACACGCTGTGGAATATCTAGATAAAAAACCTGGCTTGATGATATGATTAAGAAGGGGTGGATGATCAAGAAAAACTCTCCTGTGTCATCTCCAGTAGTATTTTCTCGATACCTGATGGCTCTTTGAGACCTTTTTGTGGGCTTTGGGTTTTTGACCAGCGTCTCTGGTCCAGATCCATATCCTCTTCCCTTAGAAGTCGTTATTTCCTAACCCATTTTCAAGTAAAGAGCTTTCTTTAAACTTGACCTGGTAATGCATTTCACCAAGTTCAGGTAAATTCTGGCAATAATGACTGACAGAAATTTGTACTCAATATAGAATAAACCAACTTTGAGGCTACGCTTTTTGGTTTGAATAACGCGCTGGCTGTTTTACAGCGCCGCAATGATGATGCCCTGGCAGATCTAAGGTTTTAGTGTGTATTATATTACAATGATGACATATTAATACACTCACTAACGCTGAACAACATGGCAAATATTTAATGGCTGTAGTAACAGCACTTTAAAAGACTGGATTTGTGCTTAGTCAACCATATGAGAGTTTGATAGAAATGAAGTACAGTTTTTGCGTATCCTGATACTAGAAGATGGTCATGCCATCGCGCCTTCCAAATTAGATGCCATCCTCTCATGGTCCACTTTGGTGACGCAGAAGCAACTGCATAGCTTTATAGAACTAGTCACTTATCTTAAGATGTTTGACCAGCCATTTTGAATTGGCTTAGCCCCTTTATCTTCACCCTGGAAAAACGCCCCTTATATTTAGACCCCAATTGTCATCAAGCATTTGAATCAATAAAGATAATCTCACCACCACGTTGAGTTACATCATAATGATGAAGATAAGTCTTTTTACTCTGGCTTGCAAAGTCTCTGGTACCGCGGTTAGTGCTGTCCTATTGTAAGAACTTGAGAGAATGAAACATAGTTTAAGCTAAATTTTTTAGTAAGTTTAGTGTTACTGAGCGCACATGGGCCATCTGTGATAAAGATTTGGCTTCTGTCTCTTAGTTATAAATACAAGAACTGTATCGTTTACAGGGTGATAAGCATACTGTGGTTGTATACACTGATCACAAGTCACTTACTTAATATTTCAAACCCTAAAAGTTGGTGAACAGGCAGACTAAGACTACCGCTATCTTTAAGCTTCAACTTCAAATATGTTTTTGTCAAAGGGGCTACCCATTATATACAAGATATCCTAAGTCATAATCCCCTAATGGAGCCCTCATTGAATTTATAGTTTGACTTATTTATGGTAATTTCCCCCGAACAGACCATACCCCTCCTCTCCCAACTATTACCACCATAGTTTCCACCCCATAAAAGCCTAAATTCAAGTCCCGCGCCCTCAAGGCCTGAATTAATCCTGCACCTCTTCTAATACAATGAGTAAAGCTATTTTTTCCAATCCTGTACATGTATACTCCATAGAAGAAAGTTCTCTCCTTGATGCTGTTTAATAATCTTAGACTTTAGACCCTGAGAGTATCAACCTACTAACAAAGATTGATGTCAATAGTCTCTCCTGGATTATATTCTTGAAAGATAAGGGTATTATATTTTACAATAAAGTTATAGTATACTCTAATCTGAATTTCCGCGTCATAAAGAAACATCATGATCTCCTTACCATGGGTCACCCTGGAGTAAAAAGTTGCATAAACTTAAGCAAATGTTGGTATTGATGGAACAGAATCATAAAATTGTATCATCTGGATTGAACAATGTTGAATCTGTTCCATTTCTAAATCATATAGAACTGGTCAGAATGGCCTCCTCCATCCTCTTAACAAGAAGAGGGGCCATGGACTTCAATTTCTGTGAATTTTATTGCAAGTTTGTCAGCTTCTTGTGGGTATGACGCAGTTATAGTGGTCAAAGATCATTTCACAAAGTACTCCGTTAGTTCCCTTATTTGACAACAACTACAGCTGAAGATATGGCGCGGTTTTTGTATTACCACGTCTTTTCTATGTTTGAGTTGCCTCAGGAAATAATTAGCAACAGAGGTCCTCAGTTTACCTCACGAGTTTGAAAGCCATATGTGGCATGCTTTAGATTAAGTCGTTATATAATCAGCCTACCATTCCAAATATGGTGGCAAAACAGAGAGTACCAACCAGTACTTGAGGCAGAAACCTTGATGACATTCTACTGCATCTTAGGTCACATGAGCAACTGACTTTCATCTAACTCAGTTCTCATACAATAACTCTCTTCATCTATCAATGGTAGTATTGACTATGTATGTCAATTTAGGATACACTCCTGCTTTCACAATTGACCCTCAATCACGCATTAACATTTCAGCGGACAGATGAATTTGTCATGTACACAGTGCATTCAAAAAGTTCTGGGACTAACGTTTTAAAGACACAACTTTACAAATAAATACTTTCTTTTATCATAATTTAACATACAACCTTTCCCTCTCTATACATATTTATGTTGCAAAACAATTGTTAAAAGGTATGCACATAGTTCCTATTTTGTATAGCCATGTTTAAACCAGCTATCACATTCTTCTGAATTGTCTCTACTTTATCAAAAGGATGAACCTTCAGTGCCACCTTCAGATTATAATTACCCACCCTATTCACCAGATTTAGCTCTGTCTGACTTCTTTCTGTTCTCTAATCTGAAGGTGGCACTGAAGGTTCATCCTTTTGATAAAGTAGAGACAATTCAGAAGAATGTGACAGCTGGTTTAAACATGGTTATACAAAATAGGAACTATGTGCATACCTTTTAACAATTGTTTTGCAACATAAATATGTATAGAGAGGGAAAGGTTGTATGTTAAATTATGATAAAAGAAAGTATTTATTTGTAAAGTTGTGTCTTTAAAACGTTAGTCCCAGAACTTTTTGAATGCACTGTGTATATAAAGAAGGCTTATCAACAAAACCAGAACCATTTAAATAACTCTACTAATGAATCCAAGAAGATTACATATAAAAAAGCTGTGAGGCTCCTAACTCTCAGGTAGGCAATATGGTTTTGTTAATAGCAAGAGTTTGCGCCTCAAATTGCTATACCATAAAGTTGTCTTGTAAATGTGCACGTTCATTACCCATTTCCTAGGAATCGAATAACAGATCATTCCATGTAAAACTGCCCCACTTGAAATTCACGCCACTTTTTATGCATCTTCTTTCTCCCCATTTAAAGGCAAGAAATTAGCATAGGTGAGACTATTATGGTATAAGGAGCTTCCCAGTTTGAGGTAGAAGAGATTTTAAACTTTCATGACAGTTTAGGTGCAGGGTACATACTTAGTGGCAGGCTGAGGGTGATCCAAGAGAAAACTGGACTGTGAATGTGGGTGTTTGGACACCCCTGAAAAGTAAGTTTCAGACCGCCAGGCGACACCATACCTTGGGAAATTGATTCAGGGGATGTGGTAAATAAGGTGTGGGTTTCAGGCATTATAAAGGTAAGGAGGTGGTGGGCTTAAATTCTTCATGATGTTGTACTCAACAGTCTTAACAGACAATTCCATATATATCTCCTTCTACCAGCGCACTACTGTTTTGTTTATTTATTTGACATACAAGGAAACCAAATTTTAGATATAAAATACAATAGGTTAAAGTAAAAAAACCCAACATACTACCATTAGCAAGGTGCTGCGTTTTAAGTTGTGATGATGAGGGGGAAATTTCTTAGTAGAATTTTAGTATAAGAAACAATTTGATGTTATAAATAAAACAATCTATTGTTTTGAACACCAATTCACATTCCGTACTATTGGTAATCATAACCTTGACCAATCCTCAGTAGCTCCAATATCAACTTGTGTTAATATGCTATTCTTGGTTTAATGTGAGAAGTTTCGAATGTCCAAAATTTGTGGTATCTTTCAAAGTTAGTACCAGGTTAACCCATTCTTAATATTTCTATTCTCATAACTTTTGCCCAAATTTGGCTTTCTGGGTAAGTTTTCCCCACTCAGCTTGACTTTTAGTTGATCTTCCTGTTGGGGACAAGGAATGAGGACCATGGTAAAGAGCTTTTTAATTTTCAAAGTCTTCACAAAGTTGTCTTATTTTCTTTAAAAAGCTTCAGATTTTGAGACTTGAGTGGGGTTTGGATGATGAGTGTAAGTCTGGGGGAGCAACCCCTGAATCTAAATTGAGAGCTATTCACATTTTGGACCAAGAAATAGAAAATGGAAGCCTTACACCTTGTTACCCAAGGCGATTTAGCCCATGTGGTAGATAAGAGGTGGGTGACAGTATATCCCTTGAAGGTCGCATCATTTTCCCCTATGCTAACTACTCATGATTTGTACAGCGAATACAGGGTGTGTGTGG
Organism: Massospora cicadina; assembly: GCA_022478985.1. NCBI lineage: Eukaryota > Fungi > Entomophthoromycota > Entomophthoromycetes > Entomophthorales > Entomophthoraceae > Massospora > Massospora cicadina. The sequence continues at coordinate 135,619 of JAKSZP010013239.1, forward strand.
GGAAGTGGCGGCGGCCAGGGACCTCTGCAAGCAGAGGGTTGACATCGATTCTTCCTCTTCAAAAGGTTTCCAGCAGTTCAAGTTACATTGAGGTAGTTAAATTGAGTTTCGTTAAGACAAAATTAAATAAATTGATATTAGGCGCAGGAATTCTCATCTGCCGTGGCTCTTTGTCACTGCAATTGCAAGACCATCCCTGATAGGTATGTGTTCACCAAACCCCTTCCCAACTTAGTGGGACCAGCCATATGTGGCCTGGCCATGGGCATACCCAGTCGCCTGCCAAACAAAGCACTACCAATTCACCAAGAAAAATCGCAGTGGGAGAGAAAAGTTGGTGCAAAGTTTGAGCGTGAGATGGCTGGCCAGGGCAGGATTGATCCGGCATCATAGAATTTCTGGATGCTAATTAAAGATAATCAAAAATGCAAAATTATTCCTGTATTGAATGTCATTTTTTGGGTCCCCATTTTGTTTAATGAGCTTATAAGGCAGCAGACCCTGACAGGTTCCATTGTCACTCCGTTTCTTCTTTTTCTGCCCTTCAACAATTCAAATTTAAAATAATTCCTAAAGAATCAAAATTAATTTTGAGTTAAAGCAGTCTGCGACGCAATTTATACAAAAAATACCAATTTTAAATTTCTGTGGTTGGTGCTTGAAGTTTTTCTTACTACTTTTTTCATCCACCAATATGGATGGCTGTAACATCGATGAATCCCCCCCTTGGGTTGGGACCATCTAGTACTAAAAAAAAAAAAATATGGATGGCTGTACTGCAGGTATTCTGAATGAAGTTTTAGTGTTCCCTCACCTGGAGCTCCAGGATGGTCTTATTATTATCAACACGCTCCATGACATAATAAGCGACCACAGTCTTGGTCTGTCTCTACCCTTCTTGATGAGAAGGGTGCTGCAATGGTTTTTGTGTCACAAGCAAATGAACTGTTCTTCTGCTCAAAGGCTTTCCAATCCAGTTTGAGTTTTATCTCATCACCCCAGCTGCAATACGAAATCCTCCCAGCCCACATATGAAACGTTTGGAGCCCTCTTATGGTCCAAAGGCAAGCCATCTTAGACAGCTAACAGTTATGGGGTGACCATCCCTGCGGCCGTTGTCCCACCTCCTCAACCCGCTGTTCTTTGCTCAGGGGAGGGTATTGTGGCGGTTAATTTGGATGTTCTTGAGGAACTGATATACGCAAATCTGTAGGTGCCTTTGTTCATGACTGGGCAGCTACGGGAGATAAAGATGGCTTATGTGTCCAGTGCCGCAGTTTACTCTCCTGAGGGTTCTTTGAGGGTCATTCAGGTGGATACCTCTTTTCAGTTATGGCTCACCAGGTGGTCAAGAACCAAGATCAGGCGTATTTTCTGTTTCCTGTGCAGATCCAGTTTGGCTCACATGTAGAATCCATGGAGGCTCTTCTGGACATGGGTGAGCCTGGGAACTTCATGAGCATGCAGATCGCTCAGGATCTGGATCTGGATCTTGACGTTAGTCCTTAGTATTGAGTGCGTTTTCAGCATCGATGACATGTGTTGGGTTTCGCCCTAGTTTATGTAAAGCCTTAACTTTGAATCATGATTCTGTTGTTACTTTAATTAATGTCAACTTGTCCGTTCCTATTGAAATCAGTTTATATTTAACATTACTTTATCAATTTATATTTTGTTGGGCCTAAAGCCCAAAATCACTAATAATGTTTTAAAGCATTGAGCGATTTCCTATAATAAAATGTTTAGTTTACAAACCAACAAATTCTGGATAAATCGCCCCATTAGTGCTCCACTGGCTGATGAGATAAAGAAAAATTCCTGAACTGACTTAGTATCATATTAATATTAATCCTGAGGTTATATTCAGTGTTTGTCTTTTCTAATCAACCACCTTATGCCACCTATTATGCCATACACTCTATTCATTTCCTTATGGAAAATAATGGATACCACTTAGGTGTGGAACAATTATTGTTCTAAGTTTAGCCTTCAACGATGAATTCTGATCTATTTTAACTTTGAACCTGGCCTGTGCGATCACCCTCTATATTCTTGAATTTACTTCCACACTTACACATAGAATTCGCCTATCACTCATCATAATCCTGATTTCCCCTAGTAATTTAGTTGATACTATCAATTACTTAATAAACTTAACCTCTTAGAGATTTATCTATTTTAAGGATTAATGTTCTCTTGGGCTTCTGAACCATCCATGAGATGATTAAGCACATTTTATTACATTAGGTCCAGGGGAAAGCATCAAACTACTCCTTGTCAGCTTGGCACATCTTCAGAAATTCCAAGAATGGTGCTCACTACGTGGGCACTCCAAGCTGCCACTGTGAAATCATCAATCACCTAAGGACAACACCCTCTTAGAACCGCTGAACCTCCTATTACTAGGTTAAATTCTATTTTTACCTGAGAATAGAGGGACCTCTGAACCTGATAAAAATATAAAGTTCTCACTAAATTTTGTTTATTGTGGGGAAGGCTGACCAGGGGATGGACACTTCCAAAAGTAAAAATGAAAGAAAACGAAACTTAGTAACAGGGAAGGCACCCCAGAGAAGCAATGCTATCTCCTGTTGCCAGCGGGAACGCCACTATTGGGAGGAAGGGGGAACGTGTAAAGGGGCCGTAACCACAATTGAACATTTGTGGAGGAAGGGGTCTGAGTTGATGAACCAGACTGGGAACCAGGAGGAGACCAGCTGACGGCGACGCGGTGGGAGGTACCCAAACATCCACGCTTGAAAGTGGTCCACCAAATGGGACTGGAATCTGTGGACAGCTTCTGGGAGGGTGGGGGTGGAGCCTGCGATGGCATCCAAGACAATTGTGTGGATGGTCCACATGGTGATTGCAACCACCAGAGCATGGAGGGAGGGAGGAAGAGGGGATATCATGGATATAGCAAACATATCCCTTGACAGACTGAAGGGATGTGTTTGATCCTGGCCAAGCAGACGTTAAACTTCGCGCCATATTGCTTTAGAGGTAGGGCACTTCTCCAGGCGGTGGAATATCGTTCCATACTAGCCACACATGACGCAGGATGAGTGTAAAGCATTAGAGCGCTCAGCTGTATGGTACACCCGCCTCAGGTAGCGCCACACATGGGAACGGATATGAGGCTGCAACAGAGGGTGGTGTGCGTATTTCCAAATAGTCTTCTGGGTCTCAAGGGAATAAGGGATGTCCATCATGTCCAGGTAATCCACCCTGGATAGGACATGGGGCCGTGTGGGTATCAAGCCATCTTGAATGGGTAAGCCCTGTACCTCCTGTGTGAACTGAGGAGAGGGGCGGCCTCTCTTGGCTGTGTGTCCACTAATATGGATTCTCCACTCAGCGCTCCGCATGGAGAGGAGGATTCGTTTGTAGTGGGTTTTAGTACCGTGAGGACCTGTGGCTGATGGGTGGGAAGCCAGATATTTCATCAAGGAGTGAGGGTTTGATGGATTGTTAAGGCCCAGGGCACAGGAGAAGTTGGAGTGGGCCGCGAGGGACCAGTGTTGGGAGGGGAGCGTAGGGGCGGGTATGGCCGCAATCCAGGTGCCCAGGATCTTGGCAGCATGGGCTTTAAAGTTGAGCAGGCCCATGCCACCATGACGACGAGGGCCAAACATGACCTCAAGCTGCACTGGCGGTGAGCGGCTTGACCAGAGCCACCCTTGTAGAAGGGCATACATAGATTTGAAAAAACCTGGGGAGAAGGCGATGGCGTGGGCACCAAACCAGACTTTGGAGAGAAGCATAGAGTTGGTTAAAACAACCCTGCTAGTAAGGAAAGTAGGGTGGGCTCTGAGGGAGGCGATGCGCTTCGTCACGTTATCTAGAATATGACTTTTCATTACTGCTGAGGCATACCCGCCTGCCTCCACCCACACGCCCAGATGGCGGACAGGCCCTATGGTAGGGTGTGGCATGAAGGGGAGCACAAGTGGGGCAGTGTGGGGTGAGCAGGGAAGGCGAGCACGTGTGCGAGCAGATGGGCCGGGTTGGGCACTGGTCACTGGGGCCCAGCAGGTTTGATACCAACCAAGGAGGATGATTCCAGTTTTGGAAGCATTCAGTGCAGCATTACTTACCCGGGAATACTCCTGGATGAGAGCTTCAAGCGCGCGTGCATCTTGATCATATACACCCCAGCAACACAATCATCTGCAAACGCCATCATCTTGACTGGGGCTTGGCCTGGTGCATGGACCCCAGTGAGGCGGGCATTCACATTTCGAAGTAGTGGGTCAAGGCTAAAGTTATATAAGAGTGAGCTAAGGGGGTCCCCTTGGCGTAGGCCCCTTTGAGGGTGGACTACTTCCGTGAGGAAGCCTGGGCCACGCACTGCCATTGTTGCAGATTCTATAAGCATCATCACCCAGCTGATGAAGCGAGGGGGTAAGCAGAAATGGTGGAGGCAGGCCCTGAGGTATTCCCAGTTTACTCTATCATATGCCTTCTGTTGGTCCGAGAATACTTGTGCCCCAGAGGCTGTGGACTGGCATGCGTTAGTCACAGAGTGCACATTGTCCAAAATCGACCTTCTGGGTATGAAACCGAATTGTTCTGGGGAGATGGTGGCAGAGGCTATAATCCCTAGACGGTTAGCCATGATTTTAGTTAAAATTTTTGTATCCATGTTAGTTAGATAAATGGGGCGCCAGTTGGCTAGGTCTAATTTATCCCCTTTCTTAAAGAGTGTGATGGTGAAGGCCTCTTGCCCTCCTGGTAGAAGGCGCGTATCCAGAAGGCTCTGGTTAAGGGAGGCAAGTAGCAGTGAAGATATATATATGAAGTACTTCTTATAGAACTCATACGGAATGCCATCAGGGCCTGGGCATTTCCAATTTGGTGCACCGCGGACGGCGGACCAGAGTTCATCCAGATTAATCAAATTCATTAACTCTGGGTATTGGTAGATGTTGCGGATGTGGGTGCTATCAAGAAATTTTGCCATTTTAGCTGGCTGAATTGGATTGGATTAGTACAACTCAGAGTAATACTTTTGTATTTCTATTGCCACTTCAGCTGGCGTATTCATGACGGAATCATCTGACCTCTGCACCTGTGTGCAGGCCACGCTCTAGCGCGGTGCAAAGAATTTTAAAAAAAAATAAGTGGAGCATGTGCCACCCTCTGTAATGTGTTTGGCCCTGTACTGAACACAAACCCAAAGTTTGTGTTGCCTTTCAAGCACGTTGAGGTGGGTGGCTTCTTCTGCCCACTTCTGTCCCCAAGCAGGGCTGTAGCCCATGGCTGGGATGTTGGACTCCAGGTGTGTCAACTCTGTTAGAGCGTGCAAGATGATGGCTGATGTAGCTCGTGAGCATCAGGAGGAGAGGTGGTGAGCGTGGCAGATGGTATCCGCTTTGAAGGTTGACCATGTGGAAATTGGATCTGCATAAAACAGTGCAATAAACTCTTTTGCCAAAATTGCTGATTCCACCTGAGTGGAAAATCCTGGTGACACGAGTTTGGGTGGGCGGAGTTTGCACCAATGCGGAGCCCTAGCCACTGTGTTGGGTAAGTGGTAGGTTATTGAGACCAGTCAATGGTTGGAGAAATCAATTTTTGATGTGTGGAAGTGGGAAATATGAGATTGAAATTTTGCCAGCATTAGGATAAGGTCAATGCAGGACATGGACCTTAATTGGCCATTTTGGATGTGGGGGCGCATCATGTTCTTGAGCAGTGGAGCTTGCCGCAGCAGCGCGTCTAGAAACCCAAGGGTGTCCTTTAGAACGCGAAGTTCTATGTGACCCTGGGGGGCATGGGATGAGGAAGACCAACAGTCCGTGGATGTGTTTAGCCAACAGTTCATGTCGCCAACTATGAAAGGGTCAGGGGGTGACAGAAGGGATTTGACTGACAAGAAAAATTCCTGACGCTCTCGTGCACAGGTCAGGGCATAAAGGTTGACAATAGCGTGTGCCACATCAGCCCACGAAAATTTGACAATGAGGACTCAGCCATCGAGGAAGGATTCAGACAATAAAAATAAAAAAATTGTTTTTCCAAACAAGCACCCCACAGTGCTCAGACCAGAAGGATAGGGAAGGGAGGAGCATGGTTTTCCAAGCATCCTCAGAACCTCGTGGACAGTGGGACTCCTGGATGGCCAGGATGTTCATGGGTAAATTTTTTTTGTAAAAAACTCAGTTTCCTAGCCCAGGATGGCGAGGCCTTGAGTCTGGCGATATTCAATGTCCCTAAAGTGAAGGCTTCCCCCATCACACCTTAGGTGCAAGGGGGTGGGCACCCAGGCCCATCAGCCTCCTCTGGATCCCCACGGGCCTTCCTGGCGGTGTAGTTGTTTGCAGCAACGCTATTGGAAGATTTGTTAATTTTAGCAGACAGGTTCACATTGGCTTTCGCCTTCACTTTTTGTTTCCCCGCTGTCAAACAAATTTTTTGCGGTGCAGATGAGTTTGGTGCACCAATGTTCAGGTCAAAAAAAAAATTTTTCAGGTAGGTTGGAGACCAAATCAGTTTCAATTGGGGCTTGGTTGCAAAGATCAGGTGAGATTGAGTCACCCATTGGATCCTCAGATCAGGAGGCCCAATCATCTTGAGCCTCCCAATATGATTAGTTGAGGGATTCCTGAGTTGCTTCCACTGCAAAGGTTTCAATGTCCTCCTGGCGTTGGGAGTGTGGGATAGCGGAGGCGACCTTAGCCGCTTCTTTGGCCGTGGCCCTGCGGGCCTGTTTGGCCTTCTTTCGCTCTTGAGGGGAGACAGGCTTTACTAGTAAGTAGCAGCCTTGTGCTCCCCACGGGAAGGCCTCTTTGGTACTGGTGGTGGTTCATAGTAAGCCTCCCCGTTGGCCATGGCCACCAAGGGGTGCTCTTGGAATTTGATGCCCTCCTTGGTGGGGCATACATGTGCCTTATGGCCAAATGCATCACAGTGGGTGCAGATGGGGGGTGCGGTGTCTATGGTTACCCAGAAAGGGTGGGTGGTATGCCCTTCAATATTAGTATAAGTGGAGTGCAGGATCTGAGTTAGGTCCTTCACAATTTCCTCAGTTGGAGTCAGAACTGCAATGGCTTTGCCAGTGCACAGGTGTGGCATCAGTGTAAAGTGTTGCATCTCAAAGGATTGTATTTCTCTGTATACAGTTAGACCAGCTTTCAGGTGCTGCTCCAAAACAGCACGCTTGACTGTAGTGGGCAAAAAGTTGAACGTGAGGAAAATTTGGTTGGATTTTTATTTATTTGAGGCAAGCTGACTGGGGGATGGACATTACCAAAAATAGAGAAAGAAAGTTCTAACATGAAACCTGAGCAGGGTCAACTCTGTCATAAAGTTTTTTCACCTCCGGATCAGGACTCAGATTTTTCTGGTTACATCATGGGTAAGGTTTTCGTGTTATTATACCTACTAACTGCCAATAGTTTCCTTTGGCTGGCACCCTGATCAATGTGCAAAGGGTGGGAATTGAACCCGCAACCTTCAGGTTGGTAGCCGTACACCCTACCAACTCACCTTCCACCCCCTAAAATTTGGTTGGATTTTGTCCATCTGGTGCGCTTGGTTTTGACGACCTGCTGCCCTTCATGGAGGTTAATCACAATGTGCACCACAGCAGCTTTGTCTGCTGCCTCCTTGTTTTTGAAACTGAGATCCAGCCAACCACATGACATGGAGTGAGGTGCAACGTACACCATGGTCAGGAAATAAGTGTGCACATCCCCAGAAATTTTACCCACAGAGCTGTTTGTTGGATATCCAGCAACACCCAGACTCCATATTCCACCAATGAGAGTGGTTGAGAGTGCGGCGTGTTGATGTACTGGTTACATCGCGCCTGCCAAGTGAGGATTTCTGGGGAAATTTACCGCCAGTTTTTTATTTTTAACTTATCTACCAGTTTCTCTGGGGCATTTTTGAATGTTGGAGGTCGTGGGCCTACCACCTGTGCCTCTTACCTTACTTGCCCAACTGCTCCCTGACATGGGCGCAGACTAATCTCCTCTGTGAGATTATTGAACTAAATTCAGACTTGAATTTAATAAGTTGCAAAAGTGATTGCAACGAGAGAGAAAAGTTTGTTCTTACTAAATTTTATCAAGTGAAAATCTGAACCTATAACGGATTAAAGTTTCATGTTTCTGTCATCAACCAGGCATCTCCAAGTACCTAACCATTCTTTGCCAGACAAGTTTAAAGAATTATTTATGCAGCCAATTTATATTCCTGTACCAATTTAGGATGATTCTAAAGTTATTATCATTAAATGTTGTCACTATCCTGGAGACGTTATAATTTATTTACTGATTTTATTTTTTGAGGCCTCTGCAAAAATGACAAGATGAGCTGAACTCCCTTGCAGTTTGACAGTTTCCATTGCTATGCTGAGAAAATGCCTTTGCTTGGATAAATTCTAATTTAAACTTTTTTTTGTCATAAACACACTTATCAGTCAACTTGAAAATGATTTTGACTAGGCCCTATGCTATTGTGGTAGTTCACCTGGATTTACCACCCAAAATGCCTTGACAATCATTTTACATCCGCTTGTTAATCTAATTTCATGACAGCTTTATGAATCTTTTTAATTTTTATAAATTATTCAAAAAAATAACAAAAAACAAAAAATGATACAAGTTTATCTTATTATATCTTATTTCACTAATATTTTAGGCTTATTTTATCTCTAAAAATGATTTTGATAACTTTTCATGGACCAGCTGACTTTAAAATTGGTTTTGATAATTTTTTGTAACTGGCCAACCAACCCAAAAGGTTAACTTGACAACTTTTTTATTACTCCTGCCATTAATATAATCTTTTTGACTTGCATCCATAGTGAGGCTGAGTGGCGGTGTGCTGAACTGTCCCCATCTGGGGTCACTTTATTCCTGCCAGCTTATCGCCCCATTCTGAAATTAAACTAAATGATCTGTCACATTTGAGCAAACCTTTGCTTTATTAACACCAAGTTAATTTTGGCCTGTAGAGTCCAGTCAGTTCACTGAAAACCATGTTCCCCTGCCAACTGTCTTGCTACTCCATTCCCCACCTTTACCATCAGTTTGCCATGTTGTTTCTGGTGTCCACATACCCACCGGCTTACTCATGTGGAGGTGAAGGAACCACCAACTGCATCTGCCGCACTACCCAAGCATACCGCCTTATATTACCCCTTTACTGCCTTCCTAGTCCCCTAGATTGTCTAAATCAATTTTTACCTCGCTGACCTAAACCAACTTTTATAATCTATTCTCTCAGCCTAATCAGTATTGACCTGTGACTTAATTTTCCTGGTGATTTTAAACCCTCTTAGTTTGCTTTCCCTTGTTGAAATCTCACTAAACTATGATAAACTAAATCTGAATAGCATAGAACAGACCTCCTCAACTCAAGTGACCAGGTTACCAAGACACAAAAATGAGCGCTTCATATTCACCCTTTCAGAATCATTGTCACCCCCAGTCAAGGCTTGGATGGGGCTCTGTCAGGCCTCTCCCTAGTCTAGGTGAAGCCTAGACTTTAAGGATTATGATTTAGTTGTTACTTTAATCAATGATGACTTATCTATTATTACTGTTGACTTCAGTTCATAATTAACATTAATTTATCAAGCTATAGATTTTAGGACTAAAGCCCAAAATAACGAATAATAATATTTTTAAAGCACTGGGTGATTTCCTATAATAACGTTAAGTTCACAACCTAACAAACTTCTGGATAAATTGCCCCATTAGTGCTCCACTGGATGATGAGATAAAGAAATATGCCTGAATTAACTTAGTATCATCTTAATAAATAAGCCCAAGATTATATTCAGTGTGTATCTCCTCTAATCAACCACCTTATGCCACCTATTATGCCTTACACTCTATTCATTTTGTAATAGTAAATAATGGATACCTATTAGCTGTGTAACCATTATTAATCTCAGTTCATCCTTCAATAATGAATCTTGACCTACTCCAACTCTGAACCTGGCCTGTTTCATCAACCTCTATATTCTTTAATCTAATTCCACCCTTATGCATAGTAATTGCCTATAACTCGTCATAATCCCAATTTCCCCCTAGTACTTTATATTGTATGATTATCTACTTAATAAACTTAGCCTCTTATGACTTGAATTTTTTAAGGATTAGAAGTTCCTTGGGCCTCTGAACCATCATTAAGCTGGTTAAGCCCATTGTATTATATTAAGTCCAAGGGAAAGTGTCCAACTACTCCTTGTCAGCTTGGCCCATTGATAGAGATGCTGGGAAAGTGTTATGCGGTGTGGTGGCTCATATCATTCTCAGTGTATGGGTATGGTTTTTGTGATCAGTTCACTCCTGTGACAGACTTTTTCTCATTATCCTTGGGTTTGGGTGGTGGCGGTGTCAACAGATGAGTATCAATCTGGAGCACAATATGTTATCAATTGCAAAACTTCCTGTGCATGGCGAGTTTCCACTTATTGACATTTTTCCCCTGCTAGAGCAGTGGGCCAATTGTTTCATATCCTTCCGCCACAGCGCTGCTAGTATATTTCCCTTCTATCATGTCTCAGTTCTAGTCTAATTCTGATATGAAAAAGGTTAACCGCCTTCCCTCCCACTCTGAGTATGATCTAGCCTTCCATCTGACAGTAAATGTAATCAACATTAACTGTCCCTTATATCTGTACACTGAGCAGGAGGACAAGGCCTTGGAGGTGTGGTTGGATGACATGCTTGCAAAAGGTTAGGTGTTCAATGAAATGTTTTTAGCTAGTCTCCCGAAGGTAAATGCTCAGAAGGCTGGTATTATATTGTGCCCCTGTGTCAACTATGGGCATTTAAATTATATTACCATTCACAATACCTACCCCCTTCCCCTCAAGCAGACGATTAGCCAGGTGATTGCAAAATACTGGGTGTTTTGAACCTTCATTTTCATTAATGCGTCCAACCAGAATCAGGTGGCGGAAGGTCAGGAGTGGCTTATTGTGGTCTGGACCTGGAGAGGAACCAGGCAGTTCCGCATGATGCCTTTTGGCTTGGAAAATGCTTTGGTACATTTCATTGGATAATCAATGATGTTTTTGGCGATCTTCAGTTCACTTTAGTGGTGGCATATATTGACAATATCCTCGTGCACTTACAATCCTGAGCAGTAAGAGAAGAACTGGAGGCAGTGTTGCCTGAGATTCACAAGGCTGACCTTTTTGTGAAACCTTCTAAGTATGAGTTTTTTAGGAATGAGGTTACCTTTTTAGGTAAGTTGGTCCTATAGGATGTTTCATGATTCCTCCTAGAAAGCTCAATGCCTTCCTATTGTGGCCCACCCTCACCACCCAGAAGCAGCTGTGGAGCTTCCTGGGAATCATCATATTTTTGAAAAATTCTCTCCTTCCCTCTCACAGCTGGTCGTGCCACTGCATCCCTTGACAAGAAAGAATGTTCCATTCAGATGGATGGCGATTTCCCAACAGGCTTAGACGCCATCAAGGAGGTGTTTGTGGAGCTTCCCATTCTCAAGCACGCCGACCCCACAAAGCCTTTCATCATCACATATGATGCATTATCAGCCGTTGTGGTGGCAGTGTTGCTTCAGGAGCAGAATGGTGTGAAACATCCAGTTGTTTTTTCTTGTATAAGTTTGATTCATCTTAACAACCTTGGGTCATTTATAATAAGGAGTTGGCCTCTGTGTCATGGTTGCTTATGCATTGGGGGTACCTCCTTTGGGGCGCATGACAATAAATTGATGGTTCAAATGGACCATCAGGCCCTCATGTACTTCCAGAAACTAATGTATCGCCAGGCCCAGACACATCATGACCTCTACAGCTCTAATTTTAATATGAATTTTTCAAATGTTCCCTGAATGTTCTCCCTGACTTGTTGAGCCAGAACCCAGTGTTGAGCCAATGGAGGAGGATGGATAGGAGCTCATTATAGTAATTTCGCCAGCCCATATTTTGATCATTGCTACTCCCACAATTTTTGGTGGCAGAGTGGAAACCAGAAGTTCTGTTGGTCGCTTGGGTATTAGCAGGTCAGACGGCCTGCATGGAGGGGTTGGAGCTAATTGACCAACAGGGGCTCTTGGTGCATTGATGTACTCATTATTCATTGTCAGAAGAAACAGTTTTGTTTAATTCCAGAGTTTGGGTTCCACCCCAATTTCACGAAAAGTTTAACTGGGCTCACCATGACTCTCCAGAGGTGTGTCACATGGGCAATATAAAATGTTTCGACTTGGTAAAGCAAACTTACAACTGGCCGGGGATCTCCAAGGATATCCCATCATGGATTGCTAGTTGCATCACATGTGCACAGTCGAAGTCCAATTGATTAATTCAGAATGGCCTTCTCCATCCCCATCTGCAGGATTAGGGTACATGGACTTCAGTGTCAGTTGACTTCATTGTTGAGCTTCCCTGCTTTAATGGTTTTTATGCAATCATGGTGGTGGTAGACCACTTTACCAAGTTCTCCTTGTATATCCTCTGTTCTTAAGCTATTACGTTCAAGGAAACTGCCTGGCTCTTTATGTAGCATGTCTTCTTGCTGTTTAGGTTGCCAAAGAAGATTATAAGTGATTGGGGAACATAGTTTACGGTGCACTTTTGGACGGCCTTCCTGGCTATCCTAAAGATTAATCCGTGCCGTTCCACTGCATATTATCCCCAGTCAGATGGGAAAATGGAGCTTGTTAGTCAGATTATTGAGCATTAGCTTCAGTGTTACGCCACTGCCGCACAAAATACCTGGGAGGATGAACCCCCGTTGGTAAAGTTTGCATACAATAATGCCTCTCATGCATCTACCAGGTTTTCGCCATATTCATCCACATTGGGGTATAACCCTTCATTCTCCTCAGGTCTGTGCCTTCGTCCAGAGGTCCCTGCTGTGGCGGGCATCCTCAAAAATTCTGTACCATGCAAGCCTTAGTCCAGGAGCATCTGACCAAAGCCATCAGCAAGTATAAGCAGTTTGAAGATTGGAAAAATATCCCCACACATGAGACCATAGTAGGTTCCTCATTTATGCTTGATACACGCCACCTGCATGTGAAGGCGCCCTCATGGAAGCTCATAAGCAAGCAATTGGGTCCTCACATGGTCAAGGAAGATTTAGGTAATGAAGCCTTCCAGTTGGCTCTGCCTGCTCATTGGAAACAGCACCCCATATTTCACGCTTCCCAGTTGCCGCTGCTTAAGGGTATGTCACATGTGGATCCTGAGCCGGTGGTTATTGAAGACATGGCAGAAGTGGAGGTGCATGCTATCTTAGCATCTTGTCACTCATGTTGCTCAGTAGAGTACTAGGTGGCATGGAAGGGTTTTCCTGCATATGAGAATAGCTTGGTTAGTGCTCACACTTATAAAAACTGCTGCGAGTTAGTGGAAGCCTTCTATTAGGCACACCCAGATGATCCCCGCCCTCCACAGAAGATTGCCTCCATATTGGCAATCAAGCTCCCAAAAGTGCACAAAATTGTTGCTGTGGCTCAAGTTCCCAGTGAAAGGGCTCCTCCATCCCAAAATGGAAGTTTAATTTAAGTTTGGGGGAGCAACCCCTGAAGATGAATTGAGAGCTATTCCCATTTTGGACCAAGAAAGAGAAAATGGCAGCCTTCCACATTGTCACCTTAGGCGATTTAGCCCATGTGTTAGATGAGAGGTGTTTGACATCGTATCCCTTGAAGGTCGCATCATTTCCCCTATGCTAACCACTCATGAGTTGGTACAGCAATATAGGGTGTGTGGGGAAGTGGGAGCGGCCAGGGACTTCTGCCAATAGAGGGCTGACACTGATTTTTCTTCTCAAAAGGTTTCTGGCAGTTTGAGTTCTGCTGAGGTAGTTAAATTAAGTTCCATTGAGAAAAAAATGAATAATTAGGTTTTTGCGTAGGAATCTTATCTGCCATGGCTCTTCATCACCAGTTATTGTAAGCCCATCCCCAATATGTATGGGCACTAAACCCCTTCCCAACTCAGTGGTACCAGCCATATGTGGCTTGGCAGTGGGCGCACCCAGTCACCCACTGAATGAAGTAACACAATATGCCAAGTGAAATTGCGATGGGAGTAAATTTGGTGGCAAATTTTGAGCATGAGTTGGCTGGGCTGGCCAGTATTGATCTAGCATCACAGAATTTCTGGATGCTGATCTATAATTACAATTACAAATTTTTCCTGATGGTGAATGCCATTCTTTGGGTCCCTGTTTTTTTTGATGAGCTTATAAGACTTCATACCCCAACAGGTTCTGCTGTCACTCCATTTTTTATCCTTTGACAATTCCAATAAAAACTGATCCTTAAAGTATAGAATTTAGTTTTTGAGTTATAGCTGTCTGCCAGTAAATTTGTAACAATGAATATAAATTTGGACATCTGTGGCTGGTTCTTGCAGCTGCCTTACTACTATTTTATTCTTCAATATGGATGGCTGTACCACAGATATTATGGCTGGAGCTCTGGGTGGTCACTCACTCAGAGCTCCAGGCTGATTTATTGTTAACAGCACGCTTCATAACAAGGAGTAGATGGGGGAAAGGCATGTAGCAGATAGGGAGGGCAGCGGCCGCCCATCTCTCATCCAGGGTATTCCCTAGGTCAGAGATCTGGGTGAGGGACAGGTCCTTGGGGTCTAACCCTTTTTGACCTAAAGGGTGCATGACACAGTCCAGCTTGTTAACTGGAGCCAAGGACCTTACATTGTGTCCTGTAAAGATACCCCATTTCTAAACAGCTGAGTTCCCTTTAGAATTTTCACTAGCTCACAGGAGCTTATTGCTGATTTACATGACAATACCTCCAAAGCACCTTATCCTTTTGCCACCAAGACCCTTGTCATTGTGGCCATCAAGCTTCCAACTCAACATAAATAATCTACTTTGGCACAAGACCCAGAGGGGAGCGTTGATCTTATTCTTATAGGAAAGGGTAGTGTAAGGTTACAAAGCCCAGCTTTCAAGCTGGATATATCTTCCGCCTTATAGAACCAAGAAAGGGTCAACCATAAAGCTCGCATCTTGCCCAACTTTCTGATCTAGGACATGCCCTATATGAGAGATGAGTAGCAGCTGTTCTACCTCGTATGCCCTTTTCAACACCCCAGTACAATTCCTAACCCCAAAGCCACCATCATCTCTGAAGCTGCAAAGGAAAACCTGGAGAAATCATTAAGGTGTGCATGGTTTTTAAGACTGCTTAGCAGAAAAATGGTTGTAAGAGCTAAACCCCTCCCCCAACAGCAGGCACCAACAGGGGCGCTCTCCCCTGGAAAAAATTTAGGCCTGGGCATCTCCAGGTGAAAAATTTATCAAATAAATATCTTATGTGCCCAACCTTGAGTGGGAAAGATAAGTGACAGGTTTTGATCCAGCCAAGTTTAGTTAGTGCTAAAACAAAAATATGACTTTTTAGAATGGGGATCAGCCTTGGCGTAACAGTTCTCTTGACTGAAGCTGAGGTTTGAAGATGGGATCAAAGCTGTAAATCAGCGGAAATATCAAAAAACGAAAAGATGGGCTCAATGCTTTAAATTAGCGGAGAAGTCAAAAAACGAAAAGGTGGGACAAATAGACTACTTTAATGAGTTAGAAATAGTCAATATCTATAGAGGGTGTGGGGACATGGTGCCTTAAGGACCTTCATGGCTCCGTGCAATCAGGATCTTAAAAAGCCTTCCAGATTGACTTCCTGGTCAAAACCCTCATTACTCTGCATCATCCTCATGACCACAGCGTTGAGGGTCATGCCTCTCAAAATTTGGGAAACGTGGATGGTATTCCTGAAGGTGTTTCCATCAAAGCGCACGTGATGCATCCTGATCAAGTATAGCTTTGGTGCCTTCAGGGTAAGTTTCCGTTCAAGCTGGTTCAAGAGTTGATCTACTGAGGCTTGATCTAGGATTGGGGAGTTTTGACTCGCTTATCATCTTGAATCTTGACAACGCCACTCAAGGTCCTGTCATAGGGGGTATAAGGCCAACGGAATTGATCATGTACTGGAGACACCACTGTACCTGGATTGATGTCAGTGATGGAGTACTCTGAGTTCATCACACAAATGACCTTATAAAGTCTGGATCAAAAGATGTCAAACTTGTTTTGTCAACCTCCGGGTCAATGTTGTTAATAGAGAACAAGGTCCCCTAATTGAAAAGTTGGTAATGAGAGTCAGCTGAAAATAAATCAGGATGTCTCCCTTTCTGTAATGGTGAATATTCCTTACGTGGCTAGGGATTAAATCCAGACAATTTCATCAGTTAATGCCCTCAAAGTTAAATCAGAGTTTTCAGGTGTGGAGGTATCAAAAATGCTGAACGTTACTTGGTAACCAGGGAGCATGCCCATATAGAGCTTTGAAGGGGTCATCTTGAGATTCGTTGATAGCTTATTTGTAAGCAAGCAAAGAGCTGGGTAGATAATGATTTTAGAAAGCAGGTTCATAGGCAACCATCTTCTGCAAAATAGAGATAAGGGTTTTATTGGCACATTCCACCACCCCAATGCCCAATGGTTGTAAGGGGCGATGAAACTTTGGTTCATTTAAAAAGGGACGTAAGTTCTTGGGCTGCCTGCGAGGTGAGATTTAACCCATTGTTTAAAAGTAAAGTTTGTGGCCATCCATGCTAGGTTAATTGGATCAAATAAGTAAAAGAGCTGTGGCTTTTGTAATGGTAGCGTGGATGGAAATCGCTTTGACCCATTTGATCAAATGGTCCACGACTAGGAGGATGTATTTATGGCCATGAATCCTGGTGGGAAGGGGGCCTACTACATCAATGCTAACATCTTTGAAGGGAACAGATGGACAAACTACTGATTCCTGATTTTGGACTGGCTTAATCTTGGGATTGGCAAGTCATACAAGCTTACATGGCCTCTTAGATGGTTTCTACCATTCAGTACCAGTAACATCATGTCTTTAGCCGCTCATGAGTCTTCTTTACTTCCCTGTGTCCCAAAGTCACATGCCCTCTTTAATAACGTCAGTTTGTGAAGAAGGGCGGATGTAGGGGAGAAATTTCTTATTGACCCTTTTATTTAGTATTCCATCCTTGATCTGAGTGTCTCATATCATCTTCCGGAGCTTGGTTTGGATTTTGGGAGTCTTCAACTCCCAGCAGTCTGGCCAGCCAATTATATTGTACATTCAGTCTTCCTCAGGGGTCAAGGCAGCCAGTACGGCATTCTAGAGATATCATCAGCATTCTGGTGAATCTCTTCCATGCAAAAGACGATTGTGAAATCATAGCTCTGCAGCCTTAGGGACCATCTGGATAAACGACCATCTTGGTCCCTCATCTGTTATAGCCATCGGAGTAAGGAAGGATCAGTGATGATGGTGAAGTGAGCGCCATAAAGATAGGGCCAAAAGTATTTGATTACTTGCAAGAAAACCAAGCATTCTTGTTCAGTAATGCTAATATCCTTTCAGCTTTTCCAAGGTATTGCTGAAAAAGCTACTGTATTATCGATTTAGTTTCTCATCATGCTGAAGTAGGATGGCTCCAACGGCAGCATACTCGCATCCATGAATAGCAAAAGTGATTGATTGAAATGCAAATGGACTAAAATGGGTTTAGTGCAAAGAGTGACTCTCAACGCATTGGACGCCTGTTCTTGTTCCAGCTGCCACTTAAAAGGCACGTTCTTCTGCAGGAGGTAAAAGAGGGGCTCGTCCAGGTCAGCAAACTGAGTGATGAACTGACGATAATAGCCAACCATGCAAGGAACACCTGAATATCCCTCAGGCTCTGGGGGCACAACATCTTTTTGATAGCGTCAACTTTGTCCGGAATGAGCTGGATGCCATCTTTTGACACCAATTGTCCACTGAACTCCATTTTTGACTGGAAAAAGGAGCACTTAAAAGGTTTGAGTTTTATCAAAGCATTCATAAGCCAATTTAAAACTTCACAGAGATGCTCCATGTGTCCATTGAAAGTTTGTGAGAAGACAGTGATGTTGTTAAGGTATATGATGACACATGATAACTTCAAGTATCTGAGGATCCCGCCCATGGCGCGTATGAAGGTGGCTGGCACGTTAAAAAGGCCCTGAGGCATCCTCATGGGTTCAAATATCCCTTCATTGGCTATGAGCGTGCACTTGGCTCAGTCTTTGGGGTAGAACTCCACTTGCCTATATCTGCTAGAAGATTCATTACATAAAAGTATCAAGACCTGGTGAGCAAGTGGAGTGAGTCATCGATTCAGGACAAGGGATAACTGTCTTTCTTGGTGATGGAGTTGAGCTGGCAGTAGTCCATCACCACTAATTACTACCATCCTTCTTTTGAACCTATAGGAGGGGGAGGCCCAAGGTCTGTGAAAAGGCACCAATATTCCGGCTTCAAGTAGTTGTTTGAGCTCTATCGCCACCTGGGCTTCTTCAACCTTACTTTTTTGGTAAGGTTGGGATCAAAAGGGTGGAGCGTTCCCAGTCTCCACATGATATAGAACCCCACTCATTTTTCCAAAAAGTAGGTCAAGGCTGAAAAAAGGTTTGAGCACTCCTCTAATAACTCTTGAACCTGGTGCTGTTGTTCCATAGTGAGCTCCTTCTGATACAGGTGTCAACAAGAGCCACTGATGGGGGCATCTCCAAATTAATATCCCTCAGACTTTCAAAGCTGCGGACATCATCAACAACCTCAACTGGTATAAGGTGAACATGCGTGGTGGGACTATTAGGGCCCACTACCCTAGGTTTGTCATTAAGGTCAGCTAGTAACACTGATATGGATCCAGCATAGGCGGAATCTAGGATCCCTGGACAGGATAGTGTCTCTTTGGTGGATAGGTTATCTAGAACTCAAATCTCCAGCAGGTATCCAGGGGGATGTTAACGTGGATCTGGGTATTGAAAATAATTTGGGATAATGGAGGTATAGTGGTTGGCTTAGGTAGATAGATTGGCATGTATTTGTGGCCATCAATGGCAGGTGAGGGCAACTGTACTCGAGAGCCAATTATATGACACCTAATTCAATCATTTCAGCTTTCACTCTTTAATAAGCAAGCCCAAGCCTTGAACTCCTTTTTGGCGTCACATGAGGTTTTGAAAATCAGGGGAACCCGATGTCCCAGCAAGGATAGAAATCCTTAATAGTAGTGCACTATCGTGGAGTAGTCCCAGAGAAACTTTGTCTGAGGAGAAGTTCATAGCTCAGGTTATCCAGTGCAATGGCAGGGGTATTCTGTGAGCTTTACAAAATGAATAGGCAGGGAAGAATAGGCCTTTATGGATAGTGTACACTGCGGTCCAGATGTGCCATATTAAATGTAATGTGGCAAATATGGATCAATCTTGATACATTTCATCAATCTGGAAGAAATAACAATAATGGGGGACTGCTGTCAACAATGGTAAGAACCAGAATTTTATGAAATTGGACGGCAACGTGGGTAACCAGACTCCCAAACTGTGGAGGTAGCGTGAGAAACATAGGAGATTCATCAGAAGAAGAGAAAGCAGTATCAGGCTCTTAATATCAATGGGTATAAAAACTACCTCTTCAGGTATGATAGCTCCAGGTTCGTTACAGGTCATGGATAATTTTTGAGGCGTGATAAGATGTAGCATGGAGCTTAGTCCTTCATGCTTTCAGCCTTTGATCCACTACCTCAGAAAATTATTTCCAGAAGGTTCTGGAACTGTGACATAAGCCATTGCATTAGTTTCATTAGGGTTTGAAAACTCTTCTGGTTTTCAATGACATGGACCTAAGGGGTGGTTAGAGGAGACAGCGGCGGTGGCCTTAGGATGTAAGGTTGACGCAGGTACCTCATTAAGTGATTCCTTGATTTCCTGGATACAGTTAAGCCCATTCTTCTGTACAATCATATGCATTTGGACCTCAGGGTAGAAGCCTATTGTGGTGATGACAGAAACTATGGCGTCATCCAAGGTAATGTGATTTGTAGTTACCAAGGGCTGCGCTTGGGCATGAAAACGTCTGAAAAACTCCAGAGGGCTCTCTCCTTGGGTCAGGCGGATACCCATGAATGCTTGTTTTAGATTGGCCAAAGTTCGGCTGCTGCTGAATTCTTGAACTAAGGTGGTATAGACCTGTCCCATTTGTGACATTCCTTTAGATGGGGAGTCATAATCTCCCAAGCAGTGCTGTTAAGGCAGGATTGGATATGCTTCAATTTTTCCAGTCAGTAGCCTCTTCTTGGAACTTTCATAAACATACAAGAGGCAATACTTCTGGCTGGTGGTGAACTTCTCCTTAAAACTTGGTTTAAAATTAGTTACAAGCGGAGTGAAAAGGGTATAACACCAAAAAATGGTGCAGGCTCAGAAAAATCAGCCTCCACATAGTCGTGGGGAGCTTGCTGGTCCAATAATCATCTTAGGCCTTCACGGTCTTCTTTAATATTGTCCCAGTTTTGGCTTAGGGAGGAGATGGAGGCCTTGTGCGCAACCTGCTCTTTTAGGAATTGGATGTCAGCACACTGAATAATAAGCTGATTGTTTAAGTTGTTCAAGCGGGTGTCAACCCTTGTAGGGTTTCTTGAGCTGGGAAATGTAGCTATTAGCAAGCTTGGTGAAGGCGCTAAAATTATCCATTTCATCTGAAAGGACCTCAATTGAGATCCTAGGATCAAAGGGGACTCAATCCATTTGGACCTTGCACCCTTGTGACACATTATAGATTTGATCCTGTAAAGCTAGGGCTGACAAAACGTCCTTTATCCAGGGGTCTTTGGGGTCGCCAGGAGTAGGCACTGCAGGACCATAGGGCGCTTGAGGCCCTTGAGGACCTTCCAGCCCTCTAGGCCCCTCAGGTCCTTCACTCCTAGAGGTGAGGTCACAAGAGGCCAGCTCCTGATAGTGTTGCTGGAGAGTCCATACCAGATCTTTAACTTGGTGGAGGCGTTGGTTCCAAGCAGCCTCGAGGAGTTGTGTAATTTGATGAATTTGGTCCTCAAATTAGCCTAAAATTTCTCTATACAACACTATGAGCTAGTTTCAGGCCTCATTGATTAATTGTTAATTATTGACAATGGCTTCTCAATTATCATGGATGAAGGAGGAGATCGCGTTATAGAATCTGACAAAATAGGAGTGTAAGGTCTTTTTAAGCACTAATTGTCCTGAGACTTCATAATGGTGCAACCTGACTAACTGTAGGTGGTGATGAATGGCAGGATGGATGAAATTCTGAAGGTACCACTCAAATCCAAAGTTAGTTCTCTTGCTGGTAGTTGGTCTAATGTATATAGATCCTGCATGGCAAAGGGCACAGAAGAAGCGTGGGAGTGACTTGAATGGTCTCCCATAGAATAGATGCCATTCAGTAACTGTTGGATTATTTTGTTAATGTTCTCATATTGAAGTTGTATTGATAACTATCAGCGGAATGTAGAGTGAAATGGAACGTGGCCCAAAGCTCTAAGCTTTCAGGCTGCATGGACTGTATTTTATATCACAAGGTACTAATCCATCAATTGATGCTTCTTGACTGAGCAAGAGGTTGACTTTCTTGGCTGCTATTATTCTCCATTGTTTTTGATAGACATTTTTACTCAGACAGCACGGAGCCCCCTGTAGTTAGCACCGCTTTTATTATTGTAACAGCTCTCTTGACTGATGCCAAAGCTCAAAGATGGTCTCAAAGCTGTAAATTAGTGGAGAGATCAAAAAACGGAAAGATGAGGTCACTATAGACTACTTTATTGAGTTAGAAAGCGTCAATATATATAGGGAGTGTGGGGACATGGAGCCTCAAGGACCTTAATGGCCCCGTGCAATCAGGATCTTTCACTGCCTTCCAGATTGACTACTCAGTCAGAACCCTCAGTGCTCTGCGTTGTCCATATGAAAGCAGCGGTGGGGGTCATGCCTCTCAAGATTCAGAAAGTGGGGATGGGATTCCTGAAGTTGTTTTTATTGATTTTCATGCATGTGATGCTTCCTCATTGAATCTAGTTTTGGTACTTTCAGGGTAAGGTTCTGTTCATGCTGATCCATGGATCAATCTACCAAGGCTCAATTTGTGATTAGGGATTTTGACTCACTTACTATCAAATCCTAACAGAAAGATTTCTTTAAAACAGTAAAATAATCGATTTTGCTGTTAACCCATTGTTAATTGGGACATTTAATTGTCCTGCAAGTTTTAATAGCAATTATCCTAATTTGGACATTTTTGTTTCTCTAAGCATCCCCCATCTGACATCACTAAAACCCATCACCCTGATAATGGTATGGTGTTGGGTTATTGTTTTATATATTTTCCATAATATCCTTTTTAAAGCACGTTAATTGTAATTTATTATATACAAAGCATATAAAAATTGCAGTTCCTGTTATGTTAAAATTGGGTTCCATGGGAAGGTCTAGTAAACTGCTCCCTTTTGAAGGGGAACCTTTAGGTGATAACTAAACCCAACTTACCACAAATGGTATCACCACCCCTGCATAGAACATTACCCTGTCATTGCCTCTAGTTTTCCAGTAACTCAGCTTCCCACTCTCACTCCACCTTATTCAAAATTCATAGAAAGGCGACGCTCATTAGTCCAGGTCTATTATTATATCTACTTGGTATCCATTTTTGCAGACCAGTTTTCTCTTGTCATGCCCTCTCTAACAAGGAGCACCAGTATATGGGAAAAATTTGACACTTGGGATAATCCCAGGTGAAAATCATATACCAAAAAACTTTCTATGTTTAAAAGTTTAAAGGAAAAGAGCGATGGGCATAATTTGATAGTATTAACAACTTTTGAGTTGATCAATGGTTACTCTTAATTGCTTTTTTTGAAGTAAGTTAACTGATTAACATGTCAACTTCTTGGGAATAGTGTAAGTGTGATCCTGAGAGCTGGAACCCTATGACCTTATGCATTCCACCCTCCTAGTATAAGAAACAGCATCCTTCACTTTGAATTTTAATTGGTTTGATTTATAGTTTTCCTTGTTTTAAATAATAATTTACCATGTAAAAGGTGAAACCCTTTTATTGTTTAATAAACTAATGGCCAATGGGAACCAGTTCCCTTGATCAGCCCCTTTCTTGTATTCCCTCTGGTGCACCTTTTCCCAGCCCCATCATACCAGAGGTTTCTTGTGGACTATGGATGCCGTTGCTAAGTTCTTACATACCCATAATGGAAGCTGATTCTTACCTTGGCATGTTGAGTTTTTGACACTCTCAGGACTCTACTCAAATTAGGGTTTGTCTCAGATCTCATATGCTAAATAAGATTTGGCAGCCAGGTAATACTCTTACTGTTATTATAAAATATAGATAATATTAAATTTACTTTAATGACTAATATAATGGGCAAGAGGTTAGTTTTTGCCTTTGCTGTAGGGAAACTGAACCCCTTACGTTCATATTAAGCAAAACCCTAGAGTTAGGGGTCAAAATGTCCAAGGCGTTTATTGTTAAAAGAATATAGACTCTCAGACAGTACTTGTTAGGTTCTAATTATGTTTTTAGGAATAAAATTTAAGTGTAAAATGATCCTTAGAGGTATGGGAAGTAATCGCCAAATTTTTAAACTTTTTATAAACTTTTGTAAAAATGATTAGATAGTAGTGAGGTATGGACCCCACAAAGTCTGAAAAGTCATCTAATTCAATCTTAAAGTTTTAAGATTATAAGAATAATACAATAATGGAATATGAGTCTTTAGTAACAGATATCTTCTGCAATGATAGTATAAAATCATTGACAAAGCTCTGGATAACCAAATGCTAAGTCTGAGCTTCCAACATGAAATAAAAAATTTATAACTTAGAACCTGTTTATTTTCTAGTTTAAGTATCCTAGTAAAGTGAGAAGGAAATGTTTTCCAATTTCTAAATTATCAGGGTTCTGAGGGGATTGTTTATCAGGGTCCTGAAAAAAAATTCAAACTACAAATTTTTTGCCAATAATTTTGGGCCCAGTTAGCTAAATTTAACCAATTAGAGGATAATATATTTTATCAACCAGGTTGGGGTATCTGGGCATCTTTTCTCCTATCAACTTATCTTCTGCTCCATGGATATATCTTCAAATTTTTCCCATCAGGGCGGGCAACTTACTACTTCTTATCTATAACCTTTGTAAGATAAATCACAGACTTGAGTGGGAGATTTTGGGATTTTTCTTGGCTAAATTTCCTATCCCTTTTAGTGACCTCAATCCCAAGTAGAATGGAACTATATGTGACATTTGCATACAACTTGAGGTACCAGACTATAAAACCTCAGTAGAAATTAAGCTATCTGTTTAACCTTTTTATTAGGTTTGTAAGTCCTAGAGAATGTCCCCTGGCTCTTGATTGGGCCATCTTCCCATTCCTGAGTAAAAAGACACCAATGAGGATGGTGGTACCCCTCGTTACTCAGGACAATCTCACTCACATAGCAGAAAAGTGTTAGGTAACAGCTCTTCTGCTTTGAATCCCACCCCCAGTACCCACACTCACCTTGGCAGAACTGTTGTGGGGAATTAGTGAAATCTGCACTAAGATTGTCAAATTGAAATCAGTTGGATTAATTCAAATGGCAATCTGGCCAATGCCCAAATCTCAAATGGCTGAAAAGGCATGAAGACTGAGGTATCAGCCAGAATACCTGACAGTTCCAATTTGATCAATGTGCTAATAGAACTAACATTGGGTGCCATCGATGAGGGTCTGAAGCCCTTTGTCAACAATTTGGGTATTGCAGCCAATGTAATATCATTGACCAAACAAACAGTTCAGCAACTGAGTGTGGGTGGGTTGGGCATCCTAAACCTGTTTCCAACCAAATGGACCTGCCCCTATGCGGGGTGGCCTTGGGGGATTCCCATCACTTATCAGGCCAAAAACTGTTGTGCCAACCATCAGAAACATAGCTGAGCCCCAGTTCAGATGTTTGAGGTTGAACTGACAGCAACTTGGCCCACTGCCTAATTTTGTGATATCAGTTCTCAAGGAACAAACCCACCCATTCCCAAGCAATATGCCAGTTAGGTTGAAATTGTGGGACCCAATCCCAACTTGTCACTACCCCAATTGACCACTATTTAATCAGTTGCATAGCACTGAGAAAATTGTTGGTCAATTTTCTTCCTTTTCCTTCAAATAAAATTTTACCAAAAACTAAAACAAATTTTATTATTTCTTCTGACTGCATCCCTGATGGTATTTCCCTGGTGGCCTGTCAGTCCGTATACCAGATGGGCTCTACCAGTACTCTTGGTCACTATGGCTCCCTCCATCATCAATTGGGTTCAGTGAGTCCAATATTTTTGGCTCTACAACCCCATGATCACTAGCTTCCGGTAGTAATACATGAGGATATTGTGGCCATATGTATACCAGTTGCAAGAGAGAATCTGTCTCCTTGCCACCCCAGTTGAAATGGCACCATATGCCAAGGATCTTATTGAGACTATCTCAGTAATTCTACCCCCTGCAGCAAGACCCCCTGGGTTGGGAGTGGGTTCAGTGTGGTTCATTGTTGGGATCATTCTCACCATGTTGCTGCCCCAATGCTTCATCATTTCCCAATGCCTGGCTCTATATCAAGCTATCTGGTCAGCAATGCCTTTGGTATTCTGGCTTGCTTTTTGGGTGCTTACGCATCCCAACTGGCAGGCCAGTCTAAACAAATTCTGCCTTTTCCATGACAAGGTTGGAGAAATGGAAAGAAAGAAGCATGCAATCAGAGAGTAAAATTTACAATGACCCACAGTTTCACTTATTATATTTCAAGTCAATGATTATTTTATTCTTTTTCTCTTATTGATAGTATCTGTCTTCAGGTCATCCTGCCTCAAGTAGAATATTTAAGCAAACTAAAAATTTATCACAAAAATGATTTAGAACTTTTACCTTATGGTTAAAAGCTTAAGTGTATGATATATTTTTTACCCACCAGGTAAGTATACCAATGTTATGGGTATTGACTAATTGATTGTTCATACTGTGCCAATGTTGTGCCTTTCTGGAAGGTAAAATACATTATCATGCTCTCATGATTTTGAATTTGGTAAAGGATCCTTTATATTTTTGAGATAGTATGAGGTATGTTAAGTAATAATGTAAAATATTCGAGGTGGGTTGACCTTGGGACAAAACCACACCAAGAATTTTTCTAGCCAGTACAGGTTTCAAATTCAAAACCTGCACTATGGTGGAAGCAGTTCTACCTGCTAGGCTAGCCACCCTTGTTAAGTAATAATGTAACTAATAAATATGCGATATTGATTGGCTGATTTATTTATTTTATCCGAGGTGGGCTGACCTGGGGACGATACCGCACCGATTAGGGGAAATCGAATGAATGGGAAAGGAGGATAAAATCCGGAAAACCTCCATGCGCGGCGTATGATAGGCCATGAACTCCATGGACCGCCTTTGCTATTCGCTATCTCGGTTCGGGGCATTAGTGCGCAACGCCAACACAGTCATAATTTTCCCCTACCCAAAGTTCCAGTACCGGAATCGAACTCGGGGAGAGCGGTAGAGGTCCCTACTCTACCACTTGGGTATCCTCCCCTTTGATTGGCTGATTTAATTGGTCAATTTTAATAAAATTTACTGATCACCATCTACAAAACTTCATTTTAAATATAGTTGATTTTTTGGCCAACCTACACAAAAACGATCCACACCCATAATATTTTAAGCTCGCATATATGATCTCCCACTTGCCTGGATTTTTGAACATACCCCCCAGCCATAGGACACATATCATGTCAAAAATTCTAAAGGATATTTGGAGAATTAGCAAACTTTTATTTTGTGACTTTTGTGAATAAATTTGTCTAGTTTGGATTTGTTCTATCAAAATTTAAAAAATCTAGAATCCGATTTACTTTTCTACACGGGGTTCCGGTTCGTGTTAGTGAGAATGACTCAGGTGCGGTTTACTTGGTGAAGTCGATTTGGAGCCATAAACTGCTCCGAAGTCTATTGAATGAGGTTGATTACAGTTTTCAGTGGAGAATCAAATCTACAGTGTTGCTTTCCTATAGTCTCATAGTATACCTCTGAACATCCCATTATTGTAATGTCTGATACTGGGATGGATAGTCATAGTGATTCTGAAAGAAGAGATCAGCCTCAAAGTATTGGTAAGAATTTTAAATATAAAATGATGAATATGCTGTTTTTCTCGAGTACTTTAAAGAAGCCTATTAAGATATTTTCAGTTAAACGTGCTACTTAAAAATAAATTAGGGCCCAATTGATTTATTGTTTCGCTTTTTATTTTATTTATTTAGTTATTCATCGCCGCGGCCGTGGTTTTAAAAAGGGGAGCAGGTCTGATCAGAGTAAGAGTTCTTTATTTTAGTTCTTTTATTTATTACAATTCTACAGATAATGGCTTTACGCCAGTAGGAAAATTGCAAGTTGACTTATTGGATCGTGTCGGGGAAAACGCGGAAAAATGTAAGTTTGCATATATTTTAAGCTTGTTTTGGTCTTATTGAAATACCTTGTCCAAGCATAAACCCTCATTGCATTTTTTTAAGCAACTCGCTTTTCTTTTATAAAAGCAACTTATCGTTTTTGTTTTTTTGGCGTTTTGACTTGCTTAAACTATGCTCTAGCAATCGAGGGCTGGACTATTGGTATAACCGGAATCCATAGAGAAGCAACTGAGGAGGATGTTTTAGACCGGTTTGCTGAATTTGGCGAGGTTAAAACGCTTCATCTTAATCTTGACAGACACGATGGTTACGTTAAGGTGAGAAATCTAATATATTTTTCGTTTATTTTTGCTCTTTAGGGGTATGCCCTAGTGGAGTATGAGTTTTTTGATCAAGCTAAAGAAGCAGTTGCTAAAAGTGATGGTGCTATACTGCTGGGGCAAGAACTAAGGGTAGATTTTGCTTTTGTCAAACCGCTTGAAGGCGAATCTAATGATAATTCACGCCTTGAAACCACGCATTCTATGGCGCGTCGACTTGGTCCCAAAGTTGAGGAGGAGGATGACGAGCGGGATTCTCGAGGCCGATTCAACCGTCGTTATCAAAGAAGGGACAATCGAGCTCCGAGAGACCGTTCCCCTCAAGGTCGGAACCATCGTAGCGATAGATTCGATAGGCGTGTTGACCGAGACCATCCTGACAATCACTCTGCCAATTACCGCCGCAATGATTCCGACAACTATTCTGATGGCGAATATGATCGTCGGCCGCAACGGCGCAACCAAAGATCATTAAGCCCACGTCGCTTAAGCCCACGTCGCCATGACTAATCCAGCCTTTAGCATATTTCACTCGTTAGCTAAAAATTACCGCCAGATGATTTTGTTATTAAACTGAGACTAGGCGACTATTTTGGCTTAAGCTAAGCATATCTAATGGCAGAAGCTCAAAGATTATTGTAATACAAAATTCTTTGCTTTGTGCATAACATCTGCTTACCTTTATTAATTTTCGCCTTTTAGCAAACTTATGTTTCTGAATGGAGAATCAGTGTACGTTTCTTTAATTAATGCTTTGATGTTTTTTACTTTGATCTTTTGCCAAAAAATTATGCCAGGCTTTATTGCTAAATTGTTGATGTTTATGTGATTATTAGCAGACTTCCCTGCTTTGCTACAGGATAATCCTTTTTAAATCTATCTTTTTTTAAAAAAATTGAATGTTCTTTTAATCGACACACTCATTTTTATAAAGATAACTTGGATTAATAAACCAATAGTTAAGATTTACTGCCCACTTGGTTATTTTAAGTCACCGGTATGTTTTACATAACTTATTTGAAATTTTTCGTGAATGGAGCTTATAAGACATAGTTTGATTAGGCAATCTATTATCAACCTATCAAGTGATTTAGCATTAAACCACATATAACTATATTATGATTTTGCAAACTTTTTGAGCTCTTATTGGAAAACTTCAATAAAAGCAAACTTTACTCTTAAGCCATCAGTCATTATAAAGCTACAAAACTATCATGATATTAATATCAGATTACTTTAATTTTCAATGTTTTTTAATTTAATATATTTTATCTGGATAACGCTTTATACTTAGGCACAATTTACTGTTTTCCACCTTAGATGTTAAATAATTATTTATAATAAGGTGGAAGATCTAGAGATTAGATATACGTAACAACTGTACCAGAGGTGCAAGTTTAAATTTATACTTTCATATATAATTAAGGCACCAGGTCTGAGACTACGACTAGCTGAAGATTATGAGGTATGCTAAAGTGTGATGCCATGATACAATTACCTTGAACTTTAATGTGACCAAAGAAAAACTAAACTTTAATAAAGTTTAGCTCATTAATTTTCTGTTAATTATTTAATTGCATATTTTTTTAATTAATAGTGTTTTTTTTGCTAAGTTGTCTATATTAGTAAAGTATATATCTAATTATCTGTTTTTGATAGGCTAATCTGAGGACAGATATTACTGAAATTCAAGCAAAAATGAAGGTAATAATCAACTTGAAACACAACGATTTAAAACTTTAGACAAATTGATAGTTTATTTCTAGTTATACCAGGACTTTTATATATTATCTTTGATATGGCAAGGTTGTTAAACAAAAAGGCTTAACCTTCACCAATAGGAGCCCTTAAATGAACTCCAATTTATATATTAATGTGAGAAATATACTTGAGGCCAACATTGTTATTAGACAGTCTAACTGAGTAAGAACCACCTCCTGATACTATTTAAGGCTTTTGGTATATTTAAATATTAAAGGCAAGCTAGAAAACCCTATACACAAGCATTTTTTACCTAGTAATGGATCATTACAGAGTATGTTTTATTAATTTATTTGCACAGTTGATAATAAAATCAAGACTATTAATATAGTAAAATATAATTTGATTAGGTAATGTATAATAAGATCAAGCTGATTATTTATAATCCTATATGTAAATTATTGATAACTATCAATTTATTCTCAAAGTTTATTTTCTTAAAATGTTTATCAAACTAATAATGCTTTATTATTACCTTATTTAACTATGAGTTATATTATCTGGCTAGAAGTAATTTTTACACTATGTAATATGACGTTTTAAAACAAGAATTAATATTTGATCTAAAATAATCTAATGTTAATTTGCTAAGGATATAATAAATGATTAAACACCTAATATTTATAAAATAGCAAAAACAGAGATTTAAAGAAGTTAAACTACCACTATATAAAATTATTGCTATATCAAATTAAGCATGTTTAGTACATTTTCATAGGTTTCACAATTTTATGTTTTATGTTTTTTCATTTCTTTCTCACTTAATACTTCTCATTTTTTCAATGGTTTTTTAATGCAAAACATGTAAGTTAGGTTATAAAAAAGTATAAAAGAAGATATATAAACTAGAAATGAAGATATAAATGAAGTAAAAAAGGCTATAAAAATTATAATGGGATACCTGTTTATTAGATGATTAAAAACCTATAAATGAACTTGTCTAGTTATATTAAAGTAATTGTCAATAACTTCATTCTTTTAGTCATAATATAGAAGCTAGACTAAAAAAAGAAAAAGTGTAGAAAAGCTGTACCTTTTATTAGATTAACTTGATTTGATTGCACATTTAATTTTTCTACATTTATGTAAAATTCCTAAAAAAGTATAGGTGTTAACATCATACTATGTAACATTATTTTTAGAATACAATAAGCTAAAAGTGCATTATATAACCTTTAGTAGTTTATAGAATGAAGGAACGTGAATATATAATAGAATTTTAGAATATACTTAGTTTGATCTGGTGTGAAAACTGAATATGAACAATACCCAAAAGAAACTTTAACTAAGTTGGATTATCTAGATAGAAATGTTTATCTCTACAAAGTTAAAGGTACAAAAATAACTATAAACATAATTTTTAGTTATTAGACATAAATTTGAAAACTTCTATGTGTTTCAAGCTTATCTATCAGGCTCCTTCTTATCTAATGAAACCTTTTCATATATAACTACTAAAGTTATATATATAATTATTTCATGCAGATGCCTGAGCTGCTAGATAGATACTATCATTATACCTTTTAATATTAAACTGCTAGCCTTATAATATTATCTCTGTCCCATTTTATTAGTCATAAAGTACAAAAAATAAATCGGTTAACATGCTAACTCCAACAATATTTTAAATTTTAAATTTTATTCGAGGTGGGCCGACCTAGGGACGGTACCGCACCGATTAGGGAAATGAAGAAAATGGGAAAGGAGGATAAAACCCGGAAAACCTCCATGCGCGGCGTATGATAGGCCAGGAACTCTATGGACCGCCTTTGCTATTCGCTATCTCGGTTCGGGACATTGGTGCGCAAAACCAACACAGTCAAAATCGTCCCCTACCCAAAGTCCATTACTGGGATCGAATTCGGGAGGCAGTGGTAGAGGGTCCATTCTCTACCACTGGGTATCCTCACTTTCCAACAATATTTTATACCATCTTTCTATAATTACAAAAATTTAGTTATCTTTTAAATTTTATATGAAGTGCTTTAATTTTTTTACTGGGTAGAGTCTATTGTATAAAAAGAAAAAAATCTTGGTTAACATAGAAATCTTATTATACCCTATGGTAAATTCTTTTAATGAAATTCTTTAATAAGTATAGTATTTTTGAATATGTATATAATATAATAGTCTACTTTTTGAACCATAATTTCATCAAAATATGACTCTTTATATAATAATGATAGATATAGAGTATGTCACAAAAATCAGATTTCATTTTTTATATTCTTTATCCTAGTTATAATTATATTTTTAGATTTATAAAACTTAATTAGCTTTGTAGAAAAAATAGATGGTCATAGTCTTCAAAAAAGCAAAGTAAACCTAATAATATTTATGCCCCTGCCAACACCCTACTTTACCAGAAACTTCATGGGGTGATGGAGCCCCTTGTTGAAGGTATTCCTATCCCCAATTTTCCCCATAATTTTGAGGAAGATGCAAAGTATGAAATTGAGGAGCTTGCTTTTGGTGTGAGCTGCACTTGCATCAACATGGCAAAAACTTCTCTTTTTAACCCAAATTATCCCAAAACATGCCAGCACATCAAGTTGTTCACTTTGCCAGCTCTCATCACTTTTGTTGAGCATCAACTTGTTAAATATGTTGAGGTGATGGACACCACTGACTTCATTAATGAAGAAACTCCATAACTATTCCCCCTTATGCCCCATGTCACTGATGCTACCACCCCAATGCTGTTCACTATGGTCTACCAGCTAAAGTGAGTGCCAGACAAAAGTTTACCCCAAAGCTTTCTTTCCTTCTTTTATGGCTTCCTAGGCTTTTAGCTGAGGTGTCATATTAGAGAATTTCTTTTTATTTCTAATAATCCCTTTGTTTGGCCCATTTGCAAATAAAGATGCATGGCAGCTCCCCCTTTTGGGATAGGCACCACTTGTGCTAAAAAACACAATATGATATTTACTCCTAACAACCTTACTCTCTTTTAGATTTGCTCACTTTTTTGTCAAGTCTTAATTTAAATGTTTTTAAGACACTTACAATATTTGTGTCATGGAGCCTCCTGATAAGAATAAGTCTAGCCTGTCATTATGGTGTTTACTATACAAAATAACAACCATAATATTGATGGTACTTAAATCCACATTACATTTTGAAACTGGGCAGATTGAGACCCATTATGGTCCAGTTATTCCAGAAATTGTAAAACATAACTACTAATAGCTACTACAACTTCTTAAAGGTAAAAAACTGTAAAAAATGTTTTTATTTAAGAAAAAGGATTTAATAGATGAGTGACAGAATACCCTGTAGGGGACTTCTGCATTACAACTTATCCAAAAAAAGGGATGTGCATTGGAACTCACCAATCCCCAATATAGAGATATCTGAGATTGACACACTCCCAGACTATAAATAAAAGGTGATTTACAATGCACAGGTTGATCACTCTGACTACTGTTTAAATTTCCACTATTAAATTTTTACTAAATTATATGGCCTTGCTGTGAACTGGAAGGCAGGCGATTTTTTTGGGCTAAGCGGGGCATGCCCATGGTAGGGATTGTAGGTCCATTGCCTATTTTTATCAAATGGTTTTGATGCTAAACACTTTTTGTGATGGGTTTACCATACCATTACATAAGTTTAGAAGGTTGAAGGATTGCCATAAAACCCAAGTTCACTCCAATTGATTTGTTTAAGCTTGAATCTGTCTTCCATCCCTTGGAGAGATTAAAATACCTAATTTGATAAAGTCTGGTGTTGAAATGGGAGGCAACCTGCCTGCTGCTGGTGACATCTGGCCTCCACCACCTCCTTGCACAGCCCCTGAATACTTTATATCAACTTCTTAGTGGTAGGAAGAATTAGAATTAGAAAACCCATCAGGAGGTAGGCTGTGACCCACCCCCACCACTCATCCACCACATGCGCTAAATCATCCTTATTGTTGAGAGGTGCAGCAGACTTCTTAGGCCACTTTTTGGTTCTATGTGGCAACTCCTTTCTTTTCAGATGCAGGTGTTGCTCCACAGGACTTACATTATCATTTACGTTTTGAACAGGTGCTTTTACACCAGTGACTCGAAGGAGAACATAAACTTTGTGAACCTTAGGCAGCCTGATGGACAGGATGACAGATGTGGGGGTGGTCTTTGTGAAATTATTCCACCAGCTACTTGCAATAGGTGCAATTCCTGGAATAATCCAGCCTTTTTTTGTACGAAGAGAAACCCTTCAAAACAACCAGGTAATTAAATGAGCTTCAGGATTTATAAGAGCCAGAATTGATTTCAAGTTGGCTTCCTAGGGGACTTCCACCAATATGGCCTCTAGTGTGGATGCTTTTGCACTCTTAAATGGGGACAGTTTGGATGAATGAGAAACGTTGTGCAGCAACCAATTGGAGAGAAACATAAGGTGGAAAGTGTAAGTCCAGATTTTTAACCTTCTGGATTATGCTGGGAAAATTTTACTTATAGAAAGATGGAGGGACCTAATTCCCCTGTGGAGCCCTTAGCCCAAACTGGGGACTTGGCCCATGTTGTTGATGGACATTGGTAACAGCATTGGCCCTAAATAATACCTCCTCAGCATCCCCCTTGGTTGCTCCTTCCCTTGTTGACAAGATGAAGGAGGTTTGTAGGGAGATAATCCAGTCCAGAGGCCACCAGCAACATCTTCACCCTCCCTTGGCTTTCACCCCGCCATCCTTAACTTCTTTGGAAATGAAATTAACCTTGAAGCTCTGAAAATGACTCCTGAGTCAGGAAACTGGTCTGGAACATGAACCACAAAATTCCAGGCTCATAAATGCCGATTTGAGTTGGAAATTTATTATTGAAAATTTTTAAAACATATTTAAAAAATTTATCAAAATTGGCTTTAGTGGAATCCAATTCTGCCCATGATCCAAGCAAATCACCTCAAGTTTAAATCAATCAGAGTCCCTCCATTGCAGATCCCCAGATTACGTTTCAAGAGATTCTATGAACTAGTGCATAAGCTAGCTGGCAACTCCCCAAGACCAGGCTGTTTACCCATGACAATGTTAGCCTCTCCTGCATAGGATACCCTGTGACCTCCTTTCCCTACCACCTTGCTTTATGAGACAATTGCCTCTGAAAAGGGCAGTTGTCAGTTTATTTTTACCCTTTAGTTTAATTAAAAAACTGATTATTCTATCAAAAATCTATTCTTCAGAATCCGCCTTGTTTCAAGATATTTTTGCTTAACCCAACAAAGTATGCCACAATTTGCATTTTATGACTGATGGTTGTCAAGCTGGCCCTCCAAGCTATCAATCTGGAAGCCCACCAAATGGTAATTGTAATGATTAAAGATTAAAGATTACCATGGGCATGCTATGCCAATCTGCCACTTCCAAAGAGCTTTAATATCTACTGAAATCTTTGCAACAAGATTCTCCTCCTCCAGGACATGTCAGACAAGCTACAGGTCCGCCTTCCTCTTTATGAGATAATTGGAAAATTTGGACTAATTTTTCCCACCAATCTGCTGGTAGTTCAGCACAACCTTAGTATGATGGGGCCTTCTCCACTAATCACAATTCTCCGTCTATGGTGAGAAATTGCCATTCTCAAAACTTGAGGTGGTAACTATGCACTGGATTATCTGTGCCATCTCATCGAGGGCCAATCCATCCTGGTCATTTTATAAAACGATTTGCCATCCTGACAACTTTATCAACCCCTAAACCCTTTTCAAATACCCTCAACAGACGCAAGGCAAAGCCTAAGGCCTTTTGACAGTTGAATAAAATTGATTTGATTTGCAAACCTTATCAGCATTTCCAAAAGTTCATAAATTTTAAATAACTTTCAGAATATTTATTTGATGAACCTGAACCAGGGAATTTGTAAACAGAGCCCAAAGGTCACCAACTGCAAACCCAGGAGGATTGGTCATCCTTCATGTCTCTCCCACCCTTGGGAGATGCCCCTACAAGACCCACAGTTGCCCCCATTGCAGCCATTTGGTTTTCCATATGGGACTTTGGTATGTTCTAGAATTTTTATTTCCTCACAAAAATCATAGGGCGTCCCTCCTACAAGTAATCAGAACTGCTATGCCACTGGCATTCTGGGCCTTCCACTGGGTTGTTAAACATCCATCTTGGACGCCCAGTCTTAATTTAATCAGCAGGTTCCGTGAAAAAAAGCCTCATTACCAAAAATTTTCTCCATCACAGGGGACCCATGTGTTTACTTAAAAACTTTTTGAAGGGAATTTCATCCACAAGTAACGCGTATATAACTTGACCAAGGAGCCCTCCTCAAACTCATATGCAGGAAGCTGATTGCATTATACAACCTTTTATAGTCAGTGATGGCTTTAGCAAGTGCTTGCAGACCAGGTTATGGGCGTCCTTAATTTACAGCAGACATTCTTCAATGGCAGGAACCTCTGATTGAAGTCAAGGGCCAATTTGGAAAGAAGGGTTATACACCAAAGTAGCTTTATAGGTGGAAAAGCCATTGGAAGAATGTGTTACAATGATTTAAGAAAACTGTTCCAAGAGGAGACCTGATGCCTGAGTGACTTGAGTAGTGGAGGCGTAGCATTGAAGATTCTGTTTCAGTATCTGGTTAACCCATTATAGCAACCCATCAGACTGTGATTGAACAGTGTAGAGTGACAGGGCGTGATATTAAGAATGTCAACAAGTAGCTCCAAAACTGGGGTTGTAAAATAGGGAACCCTAATCACTTACCACATCTGAGGGTAGTCCAAACATAGGTAAGGCATGCATAAAAAAGACACTAGCAATCTCTTCTAAGGAAATAGACAAATGGCACGGGATGGACAGTGAAAACTTGGTAAAACAATATAACACAAATATGACAGCAAAAACCCATAAGAACTAGGGAGTTGTACAATGAAGTCAACTAATATGGAAGCCTAAGCCCCTCTCACCTGTTGTGATAGATGTAACGGACCATTCTTACCCAACCTATCTGACTTTGCATAGCTCAGATAACGAAGTTTGATACCCAGGTAGGAATATCCTTAAAGATACCTGGCCAATAAAAAGACTATTTTCCAAGATCGAGAAATTAAATGTTTCCTGGGTGAATGACCACTGGAGGATCATGAGTTTTCTGATAACCTTATTGAAAAGCAGGGTTGATAACCAAACTCAGTCCCTCAAGAATTATAACATACCTCAGGGTATAATGGGTTTATTATGAGGCGAATGTGTCAATTGATTGAACAATTCCAGCCCCTTATATCATGGTGTTTTCCTAGTCAACACACAGGAAAACATGGATATGATTGGAATTCAGTTACAACTGAAAATAGGAGAGGAGCAAAGGCTAGACCCTGAAGGTGAATTAACCATGCAGTTCATGGGATTACTCCTCTATGGGTCTAGAGAAAGATTGCAACTCAGCATATCTGAAAGAACATTCATAACGGCTGTCAGGATATGCCCTAATGTGGGTGAAGCCTTAACTTTAATTTTCCAAGTAATTACTAGTTTCAATCCAATCCACTATATATTCACTATCATTATTATTTTATCAAATGATGCTTTATCAGGGCACAGTCCTGAAAAATCATTAACTTTAATATCAATTTATCAATTACGCTTTGTGGGGCTGAAGGCCCAAATTTATTACTAATTTAAGTATTACAGATTGAATGATCTCAGTTAATGGCATTAAACTTCAAATGAACGTAAAAAAGGAAAATTTTCCTTCAATAAAAATTTATCCAAAAGCTTAGGCTATTTCTCTTCATTTCATTGCTTAAGCTAAGCCCTTATCTTTCCTAGCACTATTAATAGTGCTAGGCATTCCATGAACATATTATACGCTTATAAATTTGCCTTTAAAATTATTTTAACAAAACTCATCGTTAATGCCTCTGAACAAAGTGCTAGTTAAGTCTCTAACCGATAACTATCTATTTTGTGACATTTGAACAATGTAGTTAAGTCCTTTAAATAAATTTATATATCTCTTAGAACATCTGGCTTCTATCTAGCCAAGTTCCAGATAACTCCCTTTTAATTGGAACCACTGACCTTTAAATAGCCAAGTTAGATATGTTCTACTTTTATTATCCAAGATAGCAAGCTTAAAGGGTCTGCCTTCAGATGACCTATTTTGAAAATCCAACAACTGGTTCTCCCTTCCAGGTCCCTTCTGAGCTTCACTGAGCTTAATACGCTGAACTTTAAACAATTATTCATTTTAAAAGATTGCTCAACTCAACCATGTGTCTCCTGCTGAGATGGAGGCAATTACAAACTTTTTTATAAACTATCCAGAACCTATGTCAAATTAGTCCTTAGTACTGAAGATTTATTTGTTGGGCTTCTCAACAATCTGAATAAATCTAAATGATGAGGCCTGCAAGCTTGAATGATGCATTGATGCTGCTTTTTTTATAAACAAATTATTCTAGTTGAGGACCATGCTGTATACACTGCTTAGAAATCATCCTAATTAAAGGCAAGAGTTTCAGAAATGATCAGTTGGATGAGAAAGATTTACATGCAACATGGGCAGTTAATAAAAATTTCAAGACGTTTACTACCAGAGTTTGTTGCGCTCAAGAATAAGAGTCATTGAGTTTATCCTATAACTGAAGAAACCAGGATCAAGAAAAGTCAATTTGAGCTTGTCAAAGACAGTAAACCAGATGTTGCTGCCAAAGCCAAATCTGAAGTTTAATAAGAAAACAATGCATACAAAATTTGCCAGAGCTGATTGCTTCTATGTCCAATATTATGGACAACTTAAAATAGTAGATTTAAAGCCTCAGAGTTTGCTGTGCTTTTCCTTATTAAAGATTTTCAAAATTGTGATCTTTTCTTGGATCATTTGAACCACAAGGTTCTGAGATTGAGACAATTACCTTTGTTGCTGCTGAGAATATCCATAACAAACTAGTATAATCAACAGGGTTTTATGCCACCATAACGTTAACCTAGGTATGTCTTCTATGGACGAAGCTCCAACCAAATCGCCTCCCTTTGATGAAAAATATTGTCTGAACAGAATGTTTTTATGTCTAGATCACTTGCATATGATAAGGCTCTCTTTCTCCAAAGTTGAACTCATATCAGCCAAACCACTGCCTCCACATCCAATGAGCATTTTATTACTAAGGCTTAGCAAAATCCAAATAAATTTCTTGAATTATCTGAGCCATGGATTTCTATAACCAACTCATCTCACCTCAAATAAATCCTCTGTAATTCTGTGGAGTTACTCAGGTTAGCTGAATCATATACTCTTGGAACTACTTCACATTCTATTACCACTAAATTAATTCTAAAGATTTTACAAATATTATTTAATTTTTGCTAACATTTTATGTCTTTCCACTAACTTATAGAGTTAAAAAATATTTTTTCACAAATCTATATAAAAAATGAATGTATTAAGTTGCCACTTGATCATCTTTATAAATCGGTGTAAAGCTGCATATAAATTCTCCTGCTTTCACCTATCTGTCAGGCAAACACATCAGCTGAATTAATTACTTTCTCTTTTACACTTTGATACTAACCCAGAGTATAAAATTGATGCCTTCAGACTAAACATTTATTTATTTTTCAATTTATAAAACTTCTATAATAAAATTGCCATATCACCCCATAAAAATAATTTTCTGGGGTCTACGCTATCCCTAAAGGCAAATTTATTTTATGAAAATTAATTATAAACAAATGGTTTTAAAAACACTTTTTATCTTCACAATCTACTTTTCTGTCCTAACGCTGAGAATAGACTTACCGGTTCCTGAATGGGATGAAATATCCAAACTATGGGATCTCCGCCACTACAAGATCAAGCTCGTCAAGTTAGCCAAATTAAAGCTGATCTCTATGAGATAATTAGTCATATATCCAAGTGCCCACACAAGTTGCAGTCAAGGCAATCTATGTGCTTGCCAGGTCAAGATCTATACTAAATGCCCCATGTTGTTTTCTCCATTCAAACTATGGAATTTTTTGGGACTATGCAGAAATCCCCCAACCTGGGCAACACAATTGTCAGCCCTAGTTAAAGCTTGTAGAGGGCACTGTCATGATTTTCATAGGGTGGGTGAAGCCTCATTCTTGAGTTTCCAAGATATTTATTATTTTAATCATTTCAATTTAATTTGTTAATGTAATAATAACTGATGCTTTACTTGTCAAAAGCCTATATAGTTCATATTATAAATTTATTAACAGATGATTTGTTGAGACAAAGTCCCAAATTATTACTAAACTTTATATATAGCTTTATCTGATCTTAATTGATGATATTATTTTACCAGATAAATGTACTCAGGATAAATTGACTTCAACAAGCATTATCTAAAAGCTTAGGCGGTTACTCATTGTCTCATTTATAAAGTTTAGCCCTTAACTTTACTAGCACTTTTAGTACTAAGAATTCTGCCTAATAAACTAACTTTATGTTTATACCTTTGATTTTAAGCTCTTTAGAAAAGCTCTTTCTCAGAACCTTTGAACCAAATAGTGGTTTATTCAATCAAAAATAACTATCTAGCTTGGGACCTCTGAATCAGTGATTAAGTCTTTTACCTAATTTATAAATCTCTTTGAATCTCTGGCCTCTATCTAGCCAAGTTAAAATAACTCCCTCTCACTCAGAACCTCTGGCATTTATATACCAAGTTTTATCTATTCAACTTTTATTGATAAGTTAGCAAGATTCAATGGACCTGCCTTTCTGAAGACTTGTGCCTGTAAATCTAACTATTCCATTTGAAACTCATATTTGAAATAAAAACTGCAGAGGTTGTAATAGTTCAGGGCCTGATGATGTGCAAACTTCTACAGTTTCCAAAAATATATGATAAATTATTACTTAGTTCTGATGACCACTTTATGTTGTGCCTCATGGAGAGATACTGCCAATGTGTAAGCAACCATGTCACCGCAGCAAGATCCTTATCATAGATTGCCCATGTTTTTTCTCAAGAAAAGAACTTGAAAGAGATGTATGTGACAGAATTTATTACTTCATCATGTTCCTGGTGTAACACAGCCACCACAGCAGCTGAAGGCACATCACACGCCATAATAAAGGGTTGGAAGTGTTAGAATGCCTGAGAACAGGGGTGGGAATAGATACCTTTTGATGGCATCAAACGCTTGTTGGTAAGCATCTTTATACTTGAAGGGCTCATTTTTACCTGTCAGGGGGTGGAGGGGTGCCACCAACTGCAGTAGTGCGGAAAATTCTTGAAAAATATGACCATACTCAAGAAGCTACGAATTTTTGCTGAATGGAGGGCGTGGACCATGAGAGAAGAGCATAAAGTTTGCATGGTTGTATTGCATATCTGTCTTTAAAAACCAAGTCACCCAGAACTGAGACTTCCTCCTTAGAGAATTTACCCTTATAGGGTTTCACATACAATTCCGCTTTCATAGGAGCATCCAGCACACTTTCTAGATCCTTTGCATGCTTTTCAAAAACTGGGCATTTATCAGAATGTTGTAAATATAGACTACCACACAGGTAAAGCAAAGATCACCCAGGATATCATTAATTATACGCTGAAGAGTTGTCAGTGCTTTTTTTAGCCAAAGGGCATTACTTTGAACTGGATTATACACCTCTTAGTGTAGATTGCTGTTAGCTACTCTTGGCCCTCTGCTACCCATATTTAATTTAAGCGTTAATAAAAAGTTTAGAATTAAGTGAAATTTTGCAAAATTTTGGTTATTTTTCTGCTCCAAGGGCAGAGGACGAGGGTCATTCATGATGATATTGTTCACATGGCCTTAGTTCACACAGGATACAAAATTTCTTGGTCTTCTGTGAGAAGACTATAGGCGAATAAATGAGAGGGGATTTTTTTGGAATATACAACCCATCTAGGCATATCATCTTATTAAACCTCTAGGTCCTTAGCTTTTTTGCTTAGTATATGGATACAAGAAGCAGTTAATATTAGTTAAACCTCCTATTAGACGGAAATAGATCATACTCAGAGAGAGTCAGGAGACAATTGGTTTTTATATTGAAAATGTCTTTATAAGTTAACAACCCAGAAGGTAAGTTAGGTGGGAGATTAGTGAAGGATGGATTTGAAGTAATGGAGCCCAATGCTCTCACTGGAGAAGACATATTAATAAGAGGAAACTCACCACATAGGCGGGTGTTCTCAAAGGACTATAATTTGGACATCACATTGATATTTACCTGTTGACAACGCCACCAACCTACCATAATAATGACTTGAAATAATATGTATGACATTTCCATAAAATGGTCACAGAAGCAGAACTTATTCACAGAAAATGAGACAAGACGGTTCACTTTGTAACAAGTCATAGGGGCTGAAAAGCACCTAATACAGAAGATCTTAATCTTATTCTAAATCCAGATTCAGACCTTGAACGACTTTAAAGCTCTTAAAATTCCCAGCTGCTTATGTATTAAAAGGGCATTAATGGACATATTGTGGGATCCCTACTGATTATAATAGGAAAAAAGTAGGATAATCTTGTTTGTTTGCAACAACACGTGACATAATTGGCGGGGATGCAGTAATCACCAGAATATCAACTAATGGGTATCAGAAAGGGGAACAGTTCCTTAAGCTAGATGGATTACATCACTCTATGCCTGTTGTGCCGTGGGCAACAGAAGCATCAGTGGATTTAGAGCCATTTTGTTCCCGTTGACATCCTATTCATCAGATGAGCTAGGCCATCTGAACACATGACTGCTGGGCCGAGAGGATATATAGAGGGGATCAGTAACAAAATACACATTCACACTTGTAACCTGTCCAAGAGGTACATCCTGATGAGGAAGATGAACTTCGCACATCCACACTTGAACCTGAATTATGATTCAGGTTTATATGGGCCTTAAGATAACCTTCAACCGCGGCATAAGAGCTTATTAAGTGACCATGGTGACCACTCATAAAAACACTAGACCAACTATGAAATGCAAGATCTGCTTATATAATAAAACAAACGCGTCACCCAAAATTGAAAAGAAGGGTGAAGAAGGGTAGGAGTAAGGGTCAATCTATTATTTCATGGAGCCTACAGATAAGAATAAAGATAGCCTGCTATTATGGGTGTTTTACCATCCAAAAACCGATTAGTATACCTTTGGTACATCAATCCTCAATATTTTTAGAAAAATGGTAGGAAGAGTGCCACTATGGTCCAAATATTTCAGAAAATGTAAACATTCTAATAATAGCTACTTTAAATACTTCTTAATGTAAAAAACAGGAAGTTAAGGTCTTTTAAAGATGATGAAAATGTTAAGAAAGGAGAAACAGAAGAACTTACTAGTGGACTGATGCCTTAAAAGCTTAACTAGTAAATAAAGGG
Organism: Massospora cicadina; assembly: GCA_022478985.1. Taxonomy (NCBI): domain Eukaryota; kingdom Fungi; phylum Entomophthoromycota; class Entomophthoromycetes; order Entomophthorales; family Entomophthoraceae; genus Massospora; species Massospora cicadina. The sequence continues at coordinate 178,351 of JAKSZP010013239.1, forward strand.
GGTGTGCATTGGGGCTCACAATACCCTTTACAGAGAGATCTGAGGATTAACACACTATTGGATTATCAGTAAAATTTTAATTTGTGATGTGCATATGGATCACCCCTACTAATGTTTGGGTTTCTACTAATAATTTTATACTATATTTTGTGCCCTGGCCACAACCTGGCAGGCAAAAAAGCCATTCAAAAGGACTAGCAGGGCGCACCCACGGGCAGGGATAGTAGGTTAAATACAATTTTATAAAATGAGATTGAGATGCTATTGAATTTCTGGTGGATAGCGTGTATAACTGTGCATAATCCGGTGGAAGGTTACACAGGATCTAAGTACCACTGGTGTAACAAGAAGGTAGTATGACAATATCCATCCCTCAGGGTATTAGTATAAAATTAAAATGACAAATGTATATAGAAATATCTTTATCTATTGTTAGATTCACACTACTGCTAAGTCCAGGGATTTATCTCTAGCTTCTTCCTATACTGGAAGAGTTGCACTGATATTTAACCTTACCAAAAAACCCTCCCTTTATTTGTCATTGCAGCTTTTATATTAATCTCAGTGGCTATTCCACTATCTCCAATTAGGTTACAAAATAGCGGATTCACGATTTTGGCCATGCATCTGAGTCTAATTTTTTACCCTAAATGTTATTTTTCAATATTTAATTCATAAGTGGGATTTCTTCAGAATAATATATGTTCATCTATATTTTCTGCTTGCTTTTTTCATGGCGGCGATCAATCGCCATACTTAATTTTAATTGAGTATATTTAGATAATTTAGTTGCCAATTTGACATCTGACCAATATAGCAATAGACATGCCTATTACTTAATCATATTGTTTTTCCAACAGACCCCAAAACTTCTCATGTACAGGCTTGCTATACCATTGCATAAGGTGTAAGGTTGGTGAATGGCTATTGCCAGAATTTGAGGCAATAAACAAAACTAATATTCCACTTTTAAATAAAACATTGATGGTCCAAAAATAAACCCCTCTTGATAAGAACATGCAATTGAGGGCCACTTTGGAAGTTTGCTCAAGAATCATCATTCAAGCAGGAACCAATTGATATGGCTTCTGTATTGGCCCCTCAATTTCCGCGCCACAGAAAGAATAAATAAATTGATCCAGTCATGAGGTCATTTCCAACAGAGAACGGTGAAGATATCTTACAGAAAGTTATTCTGAAATTACATGTAAGATCCTGATCATAGGGAAACCATGAAAGTCTTATCAGTGACTCATCTCAACTCTCTCTATATAATAAAACCTTTCAATTTAATAAAGTAGTCTGTTTAATCCATCATAATTTTAAACCTCTCCATTGATTTGATAGCTTATAGTCCCATTAGAGCCTCAGCTTACATTCTAGAGACCTAATAAGCTGACAGCTATCAATCCTGATACTTAAGAATTCAATTTAGTTTGAATCTGGCTTCCCACCCCTGGAGAAACAAGAACCTTAATATAATAAATAATGGTGGTAAAGAGGAGGCAAACTGCCTTCTGATAGTTAACTCAGGCTTCTACTACCTCCTTGCACAGTCTTTAAATCCTCTACAAAATTTCCTTGGTGGTAGGAGGATTATAATCAGAGAAACCTCCAAGGGGTAGGCCGTGACCCACCGCTTATTCACTTCATGGGCTAGATAGCCCTTGTTTGTGAGGGGGGCAACAGCCTTCATGAGCCCTTTCTTGGTTGTGTGTGGGAACTCTTTCCTGATCAGGCTTAGGGATTAATATTCAGGACTTACACTTTTTTGGTCTTCTCTATTCACCCTATGTAAAAAGAGATTGTCATCCGCTGTCCCCAGGTGGGGCAGTAGGCGCCACCTCCTAATGTTTTTTGACCAACGCCAAGATGTTCCTGGGCTAACTCTGCTAGCCCCCAATTCTTATTATCACTTTTTCACCTAAAGTCTTAAATCCCCACCTTGCACAATCCCAGTCGATGCCTTGCAGCCCCTTGTGCTACCCAGATAAATATGAAACTCAACCTTTGGGTTGTTTATGGTAAATTGTTCCCATATGATGATAAAGCAACTATCAAATTACTTCAGGCGGTTATGCAGCCTGCCAGCTTTATTGGCTTCCACCATACATATTAACTTAATCTTGGTTTCACTTATGAAGAAAATACTGAAATTGCAGCTAACTTATTATGTATAACATGGCAACCCCTCCCAATCACTTGTACCCAATTGATCTTTGATAAACACTTGTGGCCCAGTTTTGCGAGCTTCCCCATCCACCTCACTAGTACATTAAACAAGGAGCTATTTTCTGGATTATCAGCATATAATTCTGACCTCATAATGCAATTTGTGGTTCCCTATGGAACCACTTGACTCAAGGGATTTTAATTATAAAATATGTTCCTTTCAACGGATATCACCCTTTTGAGTTCCCCTTACAACATTTTCCCTTCTGCCCCTAACCACTCTTTCTTGGCCCAGGTGGATGGAGGACACACCATCTGCACCTTCTGTTTATTACTGGTCTCTTAAGAAGGTGCAGCCTCTTTATCACCCAAGCGGTAGTTCACACACCTAAAACCTCTCATTATGACCCCATTGCTGACCCATAAACTTTCTTTGACTTGGGAACAATCCTACCTCCTCTCCCCCCAAGATAGTAGCTGCAGATGCTCCTTCAAAATTGATTCAGGACTCCTCCAGAAAAGACTTCTCTCTACTCCAGACTAACAGGAATCTAATTTAAATTTAGTAAGTATTAAAAACGCCTCCCACCCGCCTCACCAAATCAGTTGACGATAAATCAATAATAATCAACAAACTTACCTTGGATTACTTGAAGGAAGTTAATGAATTGGGTAGTCCTGTTCCCAATTTGGTGAGGCTCCTGGCCTTAAGATGTACCTCAGTTTTAAATATGAAGCCCAATTCCCATCTCGACATTATGCATCCTGACCTAATGCTGACACATCCAAAGTGATCACAAACTCACAAGAGAGACAGATTATCCTCTGATTGTCAACCCCTCTAAAAGGAATTTGCAAAATTTTCCACATCCTTGGCTGAGTGCCTGTCCCTCCTGCCCTCCCCATTACATGCACCCCATCCAAAGTATAACACATCCGTTTCCAACAGGTTGCCAATAAAGCTGTCCATAAAATTGCAACAGCTGAAAAGTTTGGCCAGAAGACCTGCATCACCTAGAACAGTAATGACACCATTGACACACTCCATGAAACCCTACTTGAAGCTGAGGAAGCTTTTTCCAGATATATGGCCACCCTCCTTTTACCAAAGATTAGGTTCCAAGTGTCACTATATTAAATAGCCCAAATTTAATAATGCGCCATGCTCGTGCTCTTGACTTTGTGATGAGCCCTGTAACCCCAGAAAAAGATAAAGAACCTTTATTCTTTGAGCTTTGTCTGCCCTAGGGGCTTCCAGTGCAGGCAACTTCACAGGATGAAATCCCAGGGTATTGCCACCCATTGCATTGGGAATGTGGCAGCCAAGTCTAGAACTGAACACTTACCACAGGTGGGGTGGCTTACACCACCCCAAAACAGACATATTCTTCACTGTTTGGTGTACCAGGAAGCAAAGTTACCCGCCAGCTCAGATATAAGCCTCCCATCCCTTGTTTTGAGGGATGAGACCATACTGACCCCAATAGTGTCTTTCTTGAGGAAAGAGGATTATATAGCTCTATACAACTATTTCTAGCCATCTCTTGACTATGGCCATGGAGCACATCGTTTAATTCCTTATGAAGGAAGAAACGCTGGTTTCTGGAAAGCCATAGACCATACTTCACCTCCCCCATATTGTGCATTTACTGAACCCCTCCTTGTCCACAAGCAGACTCAGTTGAGCAATCACAATTGGGATCTCTGGCCATATTAGATAACCATAGGATAACTTACTACTTGGTTGGTAAACTTCATACCATAGGAGAAAACTTCCCACACAGCCTTCGCTTCTGGAAACACCGTTAAAATGTGTTTAGCCATCTCCTCCCTTCCACACACCTTACAGGCAAACTGAAGGTCATCCTCTTTATGCTTACTCTACTTACGCAGAGTTGTTCCAGTGATCAGTAAGTTGCTTTGAAGTTGGAAGATAAAGTTCTGAACTGGTATAGACTATCATCCCTTAATGCTACTAACTCATAGGTCCATCAGCTCTTGTCAATTGCTACTAAAAATTTGAGACAAGAACGCAGAGAAAAGCTCTCATTCTGAAGATACCAGAACTTGGCGTATGTAAACTTTATGAGACAGATTTCGTCACACCTCCTACCTTTAGCCAGTCTTAAAGGACCAAGAGACTCCCCTTTTTGGGGTATCTCCAGCACTCTCTTCCTTGTGGGATAACCTGACGTTCCTGACCTCCATAATCATCTGACTAGGCTTCACCAGCCTCTAATGCATCCAGAGAAGAAATTGCTTCCCTCCTTCAGGAAGGCAGTTCATTTTCTTCCTCAACATCTTAAGCCTTCCTTATCAGCACCTTAGATGAACTAGCAACATCATTAGCTTCTTACATCCTAAGCATCCTCCAGCCATCGCCATCAAGGAGGTCCCCCATTTAACCACCCAATAAAGTGCTTAAAGGATTTGAGCAGACGAGGTTCCATAGTAAGACCAGTTGTTCCTCCCAAAGAGGAATTGTATGGATCCTTTCAATGGTACACTCTCCACCTGACAGTCTCCCATTGCTACATGCCAAAGATTTATAGTAGTCCCTCTAGTACCTAATGGGTTTTTGACGCCTAGAATTGTATCTTGATTGATGCCCCAGCTGACACTAAAGTCCTTGTTGTTCGTGTATTTGCAAGCCTTAATGAAATAGCCCTTTACTATTGAAATCCAAATCACAGAATTTTCATCTATAGCAACCTGTGCTAACCACTTCATTTGTAGTAATTTGACCACAGTCTTAAGATTTTAAAGCTGATGCCTTCCTTCTTTACCTCCTGAAAAAGGTTCTCATAGCTGATTTTTAATGCTCGCTTTACTAGATGAACTGGATAACTAAAAACTTTATTATTTTTATGGAATGAACAGGTTGTGGATCAAATCCTGAAATGTACCATATTACGGAAAAGATAAATTGTTCATGACAACAGCTCATCTACTGTATGATGAGTTATGCCATTGCCCTTTCCAAGCCACTTTCTTAAGTTACATCTAAATTTGAGCCATATATTATGCGGCAAAACCACCCATAGATGGGAAACCTGGAGGTACAGAATTCTTCATCTGTTGCTTCCCAAAAACGTTGAGCTTATTGGTGCTACATCCAACTTCATCTTTCTGCCGATGGGTCTGCCACGGGCTTTTGACAGGCGACCTTAGCGTTTCTTGCTGATGCTACATAAATAGAATATCCATTACCAATTTATTCTCATCTTCTAGCAAAAACAAGTCCATGTATCATCTGAAAACGTTGAGTGAGATTATTCCTCCCTACTAATTGTCAGTTTTTTCAAATCTAAGTCTCTGAAAGCCACTAAAAAGATTCTCTATTGAAAGAACAACTAAAGAGATAAAAGGTCTTCCTGAAGCACGTTTCTACACACTCTAAAAAGGGTATGAGATGACCCCATTAGTATTAACAACTGATGAGGCTTATCCATAAATCGCTTTAAGCAGTCTCAACAGGCCCCCCTTGATTCCAACCTTACACACCACAGCTCAAAGGAACTCATTATTCACCAAATTATACGCCTTCTTTTTATCAAGGAACAGTAGCCACTCCATTTGGTCAAACTGTTTACTTGCCCACTTTTAAATCAGGTGCAACAGCAATATAGTTCCAGTAATCTACCTTCGTGAGAAAAATTAATTCTGTAAGTTTCCAACAACTTTCCACACTGCCCCCTTTAGTCAATTGTTTAAGATTCTCATTAAAATCTCATAGTACACATTGAATAAAGTAAAAAGGTTGATAGTTACTTTTAAGGATAGGATCTCTCTTTATTAAATAATACTACCACCACGCTTGTGAACAACGGCTCAATGGTACCAGAGATTAGGAGCTGGTTATAGAGCTCATCAAGAATCCTAAAAATTTCTGCCTGGAAAGCTTACAGAGTTCAAGAGCCAACTTAGCATCCCAGGAGCTTTGCCATTCTTTCCATTGCGTATGGCTCCTGAAACATCTGACTTGTGAACTTTCGCACATAAAAGCTTCTGAGTTTTTTTTTTGGCAGTGCCCTAAATCTGTCCGTGAGCACTTTGGTTGCCTTTAGGTCATTCAAAGGGGCTGTAGAGTTCCACATAGTAAGATGCGGTCACACCAGCCATGCATGTTGCATCCATCACCTTAGAACCTCCCTCATCACAAAATGGCACAATCTTTACTGATGGTCTGAAAGCCCCTACCTCCTTGTAAAGTAGAGCCACATTGCCATTAGAACCCTCATCTTAACTAGATTTCCTCTGCTTAAGGTGGTCCACTGTGAAGGATACCATTTAATTTTGCATACACATCCTTGGCTATATTGGCTGAAGCCTCATGACCGTAGCCTTCCTGCAGGTACTTTCAAAGCTCATTAGCAAGGCTTCTAATTTGAACGTTTGCCTCCATAGCTGCCTTCAGGATTTTTCATAGGCCATCTTGAGTTCAACTTTCATTTGCAGCTATTTACTTGTGCATACTGAAAACATACAATCTGGCCCCTCCACCATCTCACCTTCTTCCTCGTTGATCTCCTGCTTTGGAGACCACCATAGGAGTTCAGGTATAAGTCTCCAGATCCCATTTCCTGAAGCAGCAACCTAATGGTCACTAATTTAAGTTCCAGAGGCATGTAGTCTGAAGCACCTGGGTCATGATTCTAAAGGAACAACTCGCAGCAACTTAGAAGAGGATGGGGCACAGATCTAAGGTATATATGGGGTAAACGATACCACTGAATGAGTTTACCCAGTCTCCCCTCTTCACTATGACCAGCCTTCCAAAAATCCAGTAGGCCAAGGTTTAACAATAAAAAGGACAACTCATGGTCTTTAGGATCAGATCTCCAGTTACCTGAAGATAAAACCCTGTAATTCTTAAGTCAGACACAGTTCATGTCTCTCCCTAGCACAATTGACACCTGATGTCTTTCTCCTAGATTCTCAGACTGACATTTTGATGAAAGGCCTTCCTTTCAAATCAATAACTGGGCACTTATAAGCCAATAAACGAAAATGATTCCTATCCAAACCTTGTCATTACTGCCACAGTTCTTTCAAGAAAAAAACTCTTAGCATCACCTTGATTTTATCCTCTCAACAGAACAAAAAAACCCCTTTGGTCTCCCCCAGTTCCTTCTTCTAAGAGTTAGTATGAGTTTGTTTGATCCACCAAGTAAGAGTAAAATGATTGCTTCAGATGAAATTTTTAAGACCAATCCTTTTCCACCCAGGTTTGGACTTAGTCTCAGTTATGAATCAAGTATCAATCTCATGTTGTTGCAATCTGAGTTTCACTCGCAGACATTTTCTGACTAAATTTGGACCCTGCACGTTAGCAAAATCAGCCATGATTGCCATAAGCTAGAAAATTAAGAGGCTTTAACATAAGGATCTGGGGGGCCGCCTTCCTCCTATACCTCAACTGGTTTAGAGTATCTCTTTTCTTATACCTGACTAAGCACTAAGATTTGCCAGAAAAAATGTTTTCTCAGGCTTTGCATCCAACGGAGTCTTTTCATTGCAAGGGCCCTCAACTGATACAACCCTATTGTTTACATCTGTCAGTTTAGTAGGCGGTGAACCATTATTGCTATCAGGAAGCTCCCCCTCACCTCTACCTCTTCCCTCTGGGATATGAGTGCACTGTCCCACCAGCGTCCACTATGGTAGCTCTCCTCATTTTGCAATCTGTAGGTGGAGAAAACCCAATTTATTTGAGAGGAAACCGGTTCCAGAAGTCCTTTGCTGATTGGGAAAATGCATCACTAAGCTACTTTGGAGTATAGTAGCTTCCCACAACCTCCAGTTTCTCCTAGAAACCTTGACTTCTTGGCAGTTTTTAACACCTTGGACACCTACTTCTTATTAACGTTGCCAGCCTCAGCCACCTCCTTTACCTTGGCCAATAACTCACCCAGCTTTCCAACACCTTCTTAGCATATAAATGTTTCTTCTCTGTGGTCGCCATAAACGTCTTCCTCTCAATAGGCCTTCTTGCTTTTTCCGCTGCCTCAGAAGTTTTAGCCTGGGACAATTGGCTTTTACGTGCCCCTTCTGTCCACACAAAAAACTGTCCAGAGGCACCATGAGAACACTCCAGGTCTCCACAGTAACCAAATGAGGTAACTCCTCATAAGACTTTAAAAAGTTCAAACTTTACAACAATCCCCAGATCCCAGGGTGAACTGTTCAAGCTACCATCCTTATGCTTCAAGTACTTTACCAGCTTGCTTTTATTAGTGAGATTACTCTGCTAAAGCTTTTCTGCTGAGATATCATGTCGTCTCTACTTAACACAGGCAGCACGTCCTGGTATGAACCTTCTAACTTTGGTGCCAAAGTCAATACATATGACCTCCTCATTCCTTATGCTCAAACTGGCAGCCAAAAGCCTGCTACTTCTAAAATTTATACTGTAAAATCACAATATCAACTTAAGAGCTAATGCGAAGTATGGAGTGGGGAAAACCACACACCTCAAACAAATGGCCTATAAGCATTTCCTTAGATCACCAAGTCTTCACATCCATAGCCTGAACCCTCTTCAGGCTGTCCACCATCCCCACCATCAAGTCCTTTGAGGGATTGAAGTTCCCCACCTTGAAAAGATTCGTTCCATTCACAAATCTACTAGCAGCAACTTTGACCAAGAGACTAAAGCCTTTGGGTCAAAAGGAGCTGCACCCATTTTTTACTGTAATGAAATTATTCTCTGGGACTTTTTTATAATGGAGCTAATATCTCCAGTCCCTTTTGTGCGTGAAGCATTGAAGCCCTTTTTGTAATTTTAAAATTGTTATGTGAGCGCTCTTGCCCTTTGCTACACCTGTGTAGGCCATGTAAGCCACTGGCCGCTATCCAGACTTTGGATCAACCTAAAAACCGTGCTGATTATTGAAGACAGGTGTACAAGTACAGTTAATAATGGGTTTCCCCACACTTTTCACTAGACCTGCTTTTGCAGCGCCCTTCCTTGGAGGGAAGCAATGTTACAGATAATACGTCCAACTCTCGCCGTTCCCTTCCTGTCCATATCCCCCCATAGAGGAGTGAAATCACCCACAAAAACGGATTTGTTACAATCATTAACCTCCATCTTACACCTCTTCCAGGCCACTACTAAGTCTTATATGGTATTTCTATAGGTTCTGGTGTTTGCTACTTACCCATGTTTCCACAGGATTTCCCATTCGCGCCACATGAGGGCCCAGCTTACCCTAACTAGCTCGCATAACCTACCTATTTCCCTTCACCCACCACCATAGTTGGGTAGCAGTTTGATACTTACTACTTGGTTGTTTTTTGTTTTTGTGATGGTTTGAGTGATTAGCTCATATCATTTGAACCATTAATCTTTATTTTAGGTTTATTTTGCTCTTTTTAACTTTGTTATTGTCCATACCTGGTAAGCTTACCCCAGATAAACTTTTAGAAAATATTTATGTCTAAATGTTAAGCTTATATTAATATATTTTTTTGATTTTAGTTATATGTAACAAACTATTTCTTAACTATAGTTTATATAGAAGTTTATAAACCAGAATAAAGTCTAGTTCTAATCTACTCTCTCTTTCAATCTCCCTATTTTTGATCAAATAATAATTTGAATTTAGTAAAACAACTCTACTCATTGATGACCCTCTATAAGTCAACCTATGATAATGAGCTTGACGCCCACTGTCCCCATGGGGCAGTGGTGTACCACCTCCTAATTTTTTTGTCATTAATAAAACGTGCTCAGGCTGGCTCTTCTAGCCCTCCCAACTCTTCTGGTCGTTTTGTCCCATCTAAGTACTTGGATCTCTACCTAGCAAAAACTCATGCGGTGCCTTGTACCCCCTTGTGCTTCCTCAGAGCAACATGTGATCTAGCCTTTTTGTTGAATATGACAAGTTGTTTACTCAAGTGATAAGCAATAATTAAATTACTAAAGCTGTCATGCAGCCTGCCAGCTTCATTGACTTATGCCCCTTAAAAGGGCAATTTGATTTTGGCTTCACAAGTGAAGACAATGCTGCATTAGCAGCTACCATTACCCTGGTATTCCAGGGAACTCCCTCCAAAACACTTTTACCCAGTTGCCCACTGAACCACTCTTGTGGTTCGTTTTTTGGGATTCCCCACCCACCTCCCTTTAAACATTTAATATAAAAACTGATCAAAGGATTATTAGCATATGGTTATGACCTCAACCAGAAATTTTTGGTTCCCAATGGAGCCACCTGACTTGCAGGACCGTGCGCCTTTATAACTATCTGCCTCATTTAAACAAAAATCGTCATTTTGATTCCTCCTCATACCAGTATTTCTTCTTCCCCTGACCATCCTTTATGGGCCTGAGTGAATGGGGGGCGAACCATCTTCCCGCCTGTATAAGACTGATAATTTGAAATTGTGCTGCCCCTCAATCACCTGAGCCGCATCTATAACTGACTCCTCCCATGACAATCCCGTCACATACCCTACAACTTTCTTCAAATGGGGCACAATCCTCCCTTCTCCTCATCCCAAGCCAGTAGTTACAGCTGCCATTGTTTCAATAAATCAGAACCACGCTCACTCAAGACTCCTCTCCTGAACCAAACAATAAGGAAACAGATTAGACCCCAGTTGATTCTAAAAAACACACCCGCCACCTCAGCCCAATCAAATTCTGACAAACCAATCATTTTCAAGCGAAAATCTCTGGGATTATTTAGAGGAAGTTAATAAATTGGGATCTCCCATCCTCAACTTGGGCAAGTCCCCTGGCTTAAAATTATACATCAATGCCAAGTATGTGGCTCAGCTTTTTAACTTGACATTATGCCCCTTGCCCTGATGCTGACCCATTCCAAAGTGATCATAAACCATCTGAAGAAACAATTGGCTTCCATGAATGTCTCCTTCAAAAAGATGTTGCAAAATCAGTCGTGTATTGACTGAGGACCTGACTCTCCTGTGCTCAACACCATACCCAGTCCACAAGAAAAAGCACTCCACTTCACCAGGTGTCTATTAAAGTGGTGCAAAAAGTTGCAGCAGTTGAAAAGTTGCCTAAAGACCTACATCCCACACAACAATATTACCACCTTTGCCACCCTCCCCAAAGTACTCCTTGATGCTGAGAAAGCCCTTCTCTGACTACATCTCCACCCTCCTCATAGCAAAAATTGAATTGCAAGTGCCACTATATGACCTTGCCCTATTTCCAGAATGCATCCAACACATGCTCTCAGCTTTATGCTAAACCCTGGCCACCCCAGATGAGGACAAAGAGACTCCATCCACCTTCACCTCCTCCATGGTTGGATAACATTTTGCCGTTTCTGCACTATTTGGAGTATTTCAGTTCTATTTTGGTGTCAGTTTCATGCTCTGTTCATCCAATTTTGACCTTTTTTATTTTTATTTTTAGTTTAGCTCTTTTGAGCTTCAGTAATATTAATTTTCTGGCCAGCTTACCCCAAATAAACAACTAAACCAAAAATTATTTTCGTAGGTATAAAAAATTAATCTGATGAAATTTAAATAAAAGATCTACGAATGATCTATATACACTATTATTAATGTTCTTATGAACACATAGTAATATATTGTATACTTAAAATCTAAGCTTTTAATATCTGTAGCCTAAAAGAATTCTGTTCTAGTTAGTGCATATGTGAAAAATGGAATTGAATAAGAAAATATTTACATAGTATCATTTTTCCTTGGAGGTTTAGTAAAGATCAGCGACATTATTTAGTCTTTTAAACACATTATGTCTGATCAAATAATACAATGCCCATCTAATATAAGCGCCACCAGCAAATGATTAGATATTGTTTACCATTGCTTCACAAAAGCACATTTTTTATTTTATATATATGACTGTTAGAAAAAAAACACTGCTTAAATACATTTATGTAAGTTCTGACTCCTCTAAAAGGTGATTTATTAGCCATTGCTAAGATTTTAACTTAATATAAACTTACTTGACTCATATCTTACTGATACACTTACCCTTTTTTGAGCTATATAACATTTTATTGCTGATTAATGAATATCTAATAGATCCTTTCCCTTCTACTATATTAAGTTAAACGTTACTTTTCCATAAAAGCATTAGAGTGAAATCATTTTTGCATTCTGTTATGATTCTTAATAAGTTTATTTGAAGCCTCACTTTGAGGCTTCCAACTTAATATTTACTTTAGGCAACCTTGACTTACATATACTACTATTATTTTATTAATTATTGACTTGTTGGGCCTAAGGCCCAAAAAAATTAACTGTGGGTTATTTAGCATCAACTTGGGATCAATTAATATTGATAAATTCCTGACTGATGAACTTGAGATTTGCCATCAAAGAGCACCATTAATTAATACTTTAAGCTGAAACTCCCTATCTCAACTATTGTTCTTTTCTGTAGGGAGAGAATGTTTAACTTCATCTTAATTCCAATCTCACCCCATTTTATTAATACCTTTATCTATTGTCTACTTCCTTTCATCCTGTTTAAGATTAATGTAATATATTCTAATCTGTTTCCCTTTTTTAACTGGGCTTACGCTGATCATCCTTATATGCTTTATTTTACTAGCACTGTTTAAGGTGCAAATCACTTACCAAAAAATAACTTTAACACTTATACCTCTTTTGGCTCATTGTAAAATTTCTCTCTTGCCCATTGGGACCTCTAGTCCATTACTTGGTTAAGTCTCATCTATTGTTATCTCTTGAGGGACCTCTAAACCTGGTAAATGTAATTCCATATTACTCTCCTTTAGAACCTCTAACCTCTATCTGGACAAGTAACCACTACATTTATAAGAACCTCCGAACCAAATATGCTAGGTTATTCCCCATTGTCTTCCAAAGCTTGCTTTGAAGGACTGGCCTTCATACCTTTTCAGTCCCTAAAGCTACTTATCTTAATTTAAACAAGCAATAATTCTAAGGCCATATTAATAAATTAAAAACCATCATCTCCTCTAAGGTAGAAACATATTTTTTACTACTACAAACATTTTTCCTTTTGAATAAATTATTTTACCCACTGCACCACAGATGTAGTAAGAAAAATACTATAAAGCTGTTTATATGTAAAGGACAACTGACAATGAAACCAATTTCAATAATTAATTAAAATATCATACTATTTATATAATTTCACAGAAAACGTTTGTAGTTCTATAGATCTGAAAAGTAACAGAAAATTACAAAACGTCAGCACGTTAAGCTACAATATCTTTTTTATAGATTCTCCTAAGGTCAATAGATGGACTTACAATAAATAAGCATAAGAAAATTTGAGATATGGTTAATTAGTATAAACAGATGAATGGACTACACTAGCTTAAAATTCCAGCCAATAAGTTGCCACCACATTTTAAGAGAACTTAATACTCAGTGGGCGAGATCCGCTCAGCTTTAGAGTGCTATTGGGGTTACATAATGGCTTACAATCTTGCCCTAATATTACAGTAAGCTCTAACAAAACAGGAAATAAAACTTGTAAAATAAATAAAGACTATTGAACAATAGATAAAAAGCTTTTACCAAACTATATAATCTGTAAGAAAGCTAAACTCAATGATCTAATATATAAGAGAAAGTAATTGATTAAGTGTATCAAAAAATTACAAAATCAGTATAACCGTTGGCATGAGAGTTCATTTTCTAGTAAAACAGATAGTAGTTGATTGTTGTTATTACAACAAAATGTAGTCATTACAAAAAATTTCTATATAATGAAGCTTATCTTATTCTTTTTGGCTGAAGTAAAGTATTTTTACTAAAAAGATGGAACAAACAAATTTGTTTTTATGTGGTATTCTTAATAATATCTACTTTTAATATATTTGCATATTTAGAATTGACTCAATTTTGTTTAATTAAAAAGTGATTTCAGTTTGCTGTCTAGTTTAGTTGATATTAATTATTTTTCTTGTTTCATCAGAATCTACAGGAAAATGTTTGAATTTATTACAGCGTCTGAGACAATGAAATTGTTGTTGTAGACTACTTATTATTTTAATGCATAAAATTGGCTTCACTAAACTTAAGTAAGGCTACAGTTATAATAATTAGAAAAATAATATTTTTGTGCTTATATTTGAAGTATTTTTAACTTATAAAAATATGATGGTAGCAACAAAATAAGAAACAGTGACAGCAGATGTGGGGAGTTTTTCATAAAGCTCCTCACTAAAAATGCGTGATACAATGGACCATTAATATTATATATAATCTAACCTTTATCTAATATTAGACAAGTTTTTCATATAAATAAAAAGGGTTGTATTACTAGTATAACAGATAGAAAGGTTGATAATTGACTATTAATTGTGTGATGAGACCTTCATTAAACTTTATTTTTAAATTTATTGTGGGGAAGGCCGACCATGGGATGGACACTTCTGAAATTGACCTGAACGAGACAATACTTAGTAACAGGGAAGGCACCCAAGAGAATCGATGCTTTCTCTTGTTGCCAGCGGGAACGCCACTTATGGGGAGGGGGAGGGAACGTGTGAAGGGGCCGTAGCCACAATTGAACATGTGTGGAGGAAAGGGTCTGATTTGATGAACCAAACTGGGAACCAGGAGGAGACCAGCTGTCAGTGACGCGGTGGGAGGTATCCAAACATCCACACCTGAAAGTGGTCCACCAAATGAGACCGGAATCTGTGGAAAGCTTCTGGGAGGGTGGGGGTGGAGCCTGCGATGGCATCCAAGACAATTGTGTGGATGGTCCACATGGTGATTGCAACCACCAGAGCACGGAGGGAGGGTGGAAGGGGGGAGGCCATTGATTAAGCAAACATATCTCTTGACAGACTGAAGTGATGTGTTTGATTCTGGCCCAGTAGACGTTGAACTTCGCGCCATATCACTTTAGAGGTAGGACACTTCTCCAGGCGGTGGAACAGCGTTCCATACTGGCCACACACGACGCAGGATGAGTGTAAAGCGTTAGAGCGCTCAGCTGTATGGTACACCCACCTCAGGCAGCGCCACACATGGGAGCAGATTTGAGGCTGCAACAGAGGATGGTGAGCGTATTTCCAGATGGTTTTTTGGGTCTCAATGGAGTATGGGATGTCCATCAAGTCCAGGTAGTCCACCCTGGATAGGACATGGGGCCGTATGGGGATCACGCCATCATGGATGGGTAGCACCTGTACCTCTTGTGTGAACTGAGGAGAGGGACGGCCTCTATGGGTTGTATGTCCGCTAATCTGTATTCTCCACTCAGTGCTCCACATGTAGAGAAGGATTCGTTTGTAGTGGGTTCTAGTACCGTGAGGACCTGTGGCTGATGGGTGTGAAGCCAGGTAATTCATCAGGGAGTGGGGGTTCAATGGATTGTTGAGGCCCAAGGAGCGGGAGAAGTTGGAGTGGGCCGCGCAGGACCAGTGTTGGGAGGGGAGTGTAGGGGCGGTGACAGCTGCAATCCAGGTACCCAAGATCTTGGCCGCATGGGCTCTGAAGTCAAGCAGGCCCATGCCACCATGATGATAAGGGCTAAACATGACTTCTAACCTTACTGGTGGAGGGCGGCCTGACCAAAGCCATCCTTGCAGCAGGGCATGCAAGGATTTGAAGAAGCTTGGGGAGAAGGGGATGGCGTGGGCTCCAAACCAGACTTTGGAGAGGAGCATAGAGTTGGCCAAAATGACCCTGCCAGTAAGGGAAGTAGGGTGGGCTCTGAGGGAGGCGATGCGCTTCGTCACATTATCTAGAATATGAATCTCCATTACTGCTGATGCGTATCCGCCTGCCTCCACCCACACACCCAGATGGCAGACTGGCCCTATGGTGGGGCGTGGCATGAAGGGGAGCACCAGTGGGGCGGTGTGGGGTGAGCTGGGAGGGCGAGCGTGTGTGTGAGCAGATGGGCCGGGCTGGGCACTGGTTGCAGGGACCCAGCAGTTTTGAAACTGACCAAGGAGGATGAATTCAGTTTTGGAGGCGTTCAGTGTAGCGTTACTTACCTGGGAATACTCCTGAATGAGAGCTTCAAGTGCGCGTGCATCTTTATTATTAGACACCCCAACCACACAGTCATCTGCAAACGCCATCATCTTGACTGGGGCTTGGCCTGGCACATGGACCCCAGTGAGTTGGCATTCACGTTTTGAAGTAGTGGGTCAAGGCTGAAGTTGTATAAGAGTGGGCTAAGGGAGTTCCCTTGTCGCAAGCCCCTTTGAGGGAAGACTACTTCCATTAGGAAGATAGGGCCGTGCACTGCCATTGATGCAGATTCTGTGAGCAGCATTACCCAGTTGATGAAGCAAGGGGGTAGGCGGAATTGATGGAGGCAGGCCCTGAGGTATTCCCTGTTTACTCTATCATAGGCCTTCTGTTGGTCCAAGAATGCAGGTGCCCCAGAGGCTATAGACTGGCATGCGTTGGCCACAGAGTGCACGTTGTCCTAAATTGATCTTCTGGGTATGAATCTGACTTGTTCTGGGGAGATGGTGGCAGATGCTACAATCCCTAAACGGTTAGCCATGATTTTGATTAAAATTTTTGTATCCATGTTAGTTAAAGAAATGGGGCACCAGTTGGCTAAGTCTAGCTTGTCCCCTTTATTGAAGAGTGTGATGGTGAAGGCCTCTTGTCCTCCTGGCAGGAGGCGCGCTTCTAAAAGGCTCTGGTTAAGTGAGGCCAACAGTAGTGGGGATATATATTTGAAGTACTTTTTGTAGAATTCATATGGAATGCCATCTGGGCTTGGGCATTTTCAGTTTGGTGCACCGCGGATGGCTGTCCATAATTTGTTTGGAGTAATCAAATTCATTATTTCTGGGTATTGGGAAATGGCGCGGATGTGGGCTTGGTCAAGAAATTCCGCCACTTCAGCCAGCTGAATTGGATCGGATCAGTACAACTCAGAGTAATACTTTTTTATTTTGATTTCCACTTTGGCTGGCATATCCACAATGGAATCATCCGATCTTCACACCTGTGTGCAGGCCACGCTCTGGCGTGGTGCAAAATTTTTTTAAAAAATTATGCGGTGCACTTGTCACCTTTTGTGATGCGTTTGGCCCTGTATTGAACACAAACCCAATGTTTGTGTTGCCTTTCGAGCGCGTTGAGGTGTGCGGCTGCCTCCACCCACTTCCAGCCCCATGCAGAGCTGTATCCTGTAGCCGGGATGTTGGACTCCAGGTGTGCCAACTCTGCCAGAGCGCGCGAAATGACAGATGATGTGGCTCATGAGCATCTGGAGGAGAGATGGTGAGAGTGGCAGATGGTATCCTCTTTAAAGGTTGCCCATGTGGAAATGAGGTCCGCACAAAATGGTGCAACAAACTCTTTTGCCAAAGTTGCTTATTCCACCCAAGTGGAAAATCCTGGCAACGTGAGCTCGGGGGGCGGATTTTGCACCAATGTGGGGCCTTAGCTGCTGTGACAGGTAGGTGATAGTTTATCAAGACCAGTCAGTGGTTGGAGAATTCCATTTTTGTTGTTTTAAAGTGGGATATGTGGGGTTGGAATTTCGCCGGCATAAGGATAAGGTCAATGCGGGACATGGACCTTAATTGGCCATTGTGGATGTGGGGGCGCATCATGTTCTCGAGCAGTGGGGCTTGCTGTAGCAGCGCGTCCATCAACCCAAGGGTGGCCTTTAGAACGTGGAGTTCAATGTGACCCTGGGGGGCGTGGGAGGAGGAAGGCCACCAGTCCATTGGAGTGTTTAGCCAACAGTTTATATCTCTGACTATGAAAGGGTCTGAGGGTAGAGGGAGGGATTTGACCAATGAGAAAAATTCCTGACGCTCTCATGCACAGGTTGGGGCATAGATGTTGATGATAGCGTGTACCACGTTGGACCACGAGAAAGTGACAATGAGGACTCAGCCATTGAGGAAGGTTTCTGACAATAAAAATTTGAAAAAATTATTTTTTTGAATTAGCACCCCACAGTGCTCTGACCAAAATGATAGGGATGGGAGGAGCATGGTTTTCCAAGCCTCCTCAGAACCTCATGGACAGTGGGATTCCTGGATGGCCAGGATATCCACAGGTAAATTTTGTTGTAAAAAACTCAGTTTCCTAGCCTGGGATGGTGAGGCCTTGAGTCCGGCAATATTCAATGTCCCTAAAGTGAAGGTTTCCCCCATCACACCTTAGGTGCAAGGGGGTGGGCACCTGGGCCCACTAGCCTCCTCTGGATCCCCACGGCCTTCATGGCAGCGTGGGTGTTTGTAGCAATGCTATCCGTACTTTTGTTGATTTTAGCAGAAAGGGTCGCGTTGGCTTTTGCCTTCACTTTTTGTTTCCCTGATGTCAGATAAATTTTTTGCGGTGCAGATGAGTTTGGTGCACTGTTGAGTGGGTCAAAAAAGTTTTTTTTCAGGTAGGATGGGCCTCAAGTCAGTTTCAACTGGAGCTTGGTTGCAACAATTGGGTGGGATCAAATCCCCCCATCGGATCCTCAGATTGGGTGGCCCAATCAGCATGGGCTTCCCAATCTGATTGGTTGATGGATTCCCAATTTGCTTCCGCTGCAAAGGTTTTGATGTCCTCCTGGTGTTGGGAGTGTGGGATAGTGGTGGTGACTTTGGCTGCTTCCTTGACCGCGGCCCTGCAGGTTTGCTTGGCCTTCTTCCACTCTTGCGGGGAAATAGGCTTTACCAGTAGGTAGCAACCTTGTGCTCCCCACGGGAAAGCCTCTTTGGTGCTTACGGTTGGTTCATAGTGCGCCTCTCTGATGGCCATGGTCGCTGAGGGGTGCTCTTAGAATGTGACCCCTCCTTGGTGGGGCATGTGTGTGCCTTATGGCTGAACACATCACAGTGGGTGCAGATGGGGGGCGCGCTGTCCACGGTTACCCAGAAAGAGTGAGTGGTATGTCCTTTGATATTAATAAAAGTGGAGTGCAGGATCTGGGTTAGGTCCTTTGTGATCTCCTCAGTTGGGGTCAGAACTGCAATGGCTTTGCCGGTGCACAGGTGTGGCATCAGCATAAAGCATTGTATTTTGAAAGATTGTATTTCGCCATAGATGGCGAGACCATCTTTCAGGTGTTGCTCCAAAATGTCACATTTTACCGTAGTAGGCAAAAAGTTGAACGTGAGGAAAATTTGGTTGGATTTTATCCATCTAGTGCATTTTGTTTCGATGATCCATTGCCCTTTGGGGAGGTTGATCACTACGCGCACTGCAGCAGCCTCATCTGCTGCCTCCTTGTTTTCAAAACCTAGGTCCAGCCAACCACGTGACATGGAGTGAGGTGTGACGTACACCACAGTCAGGAAAAAAGTGTGCACATCCCCACAAAATTTTTCCCATAAAGCTGTTTGTTGGATGTCCAGAAACACACGGACTCCATATTCTACTGACAAAAGTGGCTGGGAGTGCGGCGTATCAATGTACAGGTTGCATCATGCTTGCCATGTGAGGATTTCTGGGGAGATAGTGACCACCAGTTCTTTAAACTTTTTTATTCTGCCAGTTTCTCCGGGGCGTTTTCAATTGTTTGAGGCTGAGGGCCTCCCACCTGCTCCTCTTACCTTACTTGCCCAACTGCTCCCTGACATGGGCGCAGACTAATATCCTCTGTTTAATTATCAAAATAGATTCATACTTGAATTGAATGGGTTGCAAAAGTGATTGCAACGAGAGAGAAAAGTAACTTCATTAAACTTTATATCTATTAATAAAAGCTTTTGGTAATTAACTCAATGCTGCAAATAATAAGTCTAGCAATAGTAGTTAAAACATTAATACTGTAAAAGTAGAAAGTCAAAATTCAAAAAAAGCAAAAAATAAGGATTATTTGTTTCTGAGATTTAAAAAGACGTTGAAGACCCTATAAAGCATTACAGTGATACTTATTAGCACTCTATGGGAAGGCTGCATAGTTTATAGAACTTGTGTATGATAAAAAAGTTCTAAGCTTAAATCTAAAGTTGAAATTCACAGTAACCAGAAAGTTATATTTCCTTGTAAATGCTATTTAAAACGAATAAAAAAGTGCAATACGTTTTTATCATTTAGATATAATGATTTTTATAATGCATGTATTTGGCCATGCAATAAGGTAATTAAAATCATATATTTATAACACTTATTAACATATTATTCTGGAAAAGCAAAGAACTTATTATAGCAAGAAAATAGTTGTATAAAATAAGATCTTATCAGTTAAGTTGCTGCTCACCTCTTTTAGATAAATTCATAAAGAAGAAAAGACTTTAGGTTTAGCTTTGAAAGGAGATGAGAAGCATTGTAGTAGATAGAATATAGAATCACAACCCCCATGTTTCAAATAAAGCTAGGTTAACTTAACATATGATCTCAATTCTGTGATGGTTGAGGTTTATCCTAAACGTCACATTGCCCTGATCTTTGATAAGACAGGAAAATCTGGTGTGGAAGATAGAGAGGGTAAGAGAGCATTAGTCTTGGCTAGACCCCAGGTTGAGACTGAAAATGGGGAAGGATGGCGGTTAGATGTTTCGTCAGGTCTGT